>VWZY01010963.1:238372-253757 GCA_013399075.1 Chloroceryle aenea
CTCTGAGCGCCCCTGTGTATTTTCCCAGGTAACAAACTGGCCGGTATTCTGTACGTTTTGGGGTGCAGAGGGCTTGGCGAGTGGAAGGGCAGCTTGTGCCATCCTGTACCTGCTGTGAGTGCCAGCAGTGCTGGATGTCTCCATCCCTATGCCTGCCTGGGCACCCAGGGCTGTGTGCGGGCAGAGCCGGCTCCCACACCTGCCTGCGTGGCCGCCTGGGAACCCCGGGCTCATGGGCTTGCCTGAGGCCATGCACTGGGATGGAGAACAAAGCCGGCGCTTCGCCTCCCTGCCGACCTGAGCAGGCTTCCTCCTTGGAGTATTTACCATTTTTTTTCAAGGTGGCTTCCCACAGGGACAAGCCAAGCAGAGCCAGCTATGGGTGCTGGGATGGAGGTGTCCTCCTTGTCTACCTGGTGGAGCTGCTGCTTCTGATGAGCCCAGCTATGGAACGGGTGATGTGCTGGCCCCCAACTTGCTCTGGAGCCCTGTTGGGAGCACACCTTGGCCATGGTACTGCTGGCTTTAGGTCGGTCCTGTTGGAGAGGCTGAGCTTTGCCTGCCCCTGCAAATCGGGAGCAAACCTGCTGAGCAACTTTGGTATTAAAAACCAGTGGGAAAGCAGGATCAGGCCATTTGCAGCTCCTGGAGAAAGGCTCTGTAATGAAGCGGTCCTTTGTGCATAGCAGGAATGGAAACAACAGCCCTCAAGTCTGACCCCAGACAATTGTTTTCAGCAAAGAGGGCTGGGGAGGCAATTAATAATGCTTAAAGGAAAGAAATAAAAAAGGCAATACTGTATCTAGAAATTCTTCTGAGGGCCAGAGCTGTGACAGAAAGATGTATGCTTTAGCATTTCTGTCAGTATAAATGACCCTTCTGAGAGAGAGAGTTTTTGAGGCTCTTTCTGCCCCACTGGACATAATTTAAGAAATGCATTACCACTAAAAATCACTAATTTTAGCCAGCAGATGAGTTGCAAAGGGTCATGTTTTTCCTGTGTGCTGGAAGGACGGGGGATATATTATTAGAGAGCCTTAACGCACACAGTAGTTTCTGATTAGAAGAGAACATCGTCAGCATTTCTCCAATTAGGCGCAGGCATCAAGTTCCCCAGCGCGCAGAGGGGCTGTGAGCAAACCTTCATCTCCTCCGCCGGGAGCGGAGGGGCAGGCAGAGAAATTGCAGCCCCTTCTCTTCAGAGCCGCTGTGAAGAGTCTCAGCCAGAGCAAATGGTTCAACTCCAGTTGTCAGTGCGTTCCAGCCCTGCTGTGAAGCGACCCCCTCTGAGAATAAGAGAAGAGGGTGTTTTTCATGTCTCCTTCCAGACTTTGCCCTTGCCATGGAGCTGCGCGGTGCTGGTTTTCATATGACATGGACACTTGTCCCCTGAGAGGTGAACCCAGACCACCAAATTCATTTTGCAGAGACCACCAAATGGCCATCTGAGATCAATTAGCTTGTCATTACTCATCCCCATCAGATCTGAACTGCTGACCTACAAGTGCAAGTCCGTATATTTGTCTCCCAGCAATGTGCAGACCCGTCCGGCTATCTAATGAGAAGAGCTTCCTCCGTAAACAAAGCCAAGGAGGTCATGCTCTGGCCGTCCATCGCCTGCTCCAATTAGCTTGAACCTGAGGGCTAAGTTGAGCTCAGCTTGATGGAGAGGTAGGAGTCTCTGGGGTGTCCAACCCTGTGACAACAGGTTGCTGACTGGAGCAGAATGCCTCCTGTTAGCAACAATTTCAAACCATTTTAGATCTTGAACTGCCATTTTAACTTTGCATTTGAATGGTTGCTTTGTTATTTTAAACTGCTATTCATAGCTAGTTAGTAGTTGAAATTATAGCCTTATTTATTGAAGATACTAAATATGCAATCCAGAGGCAGCATTTATTGGGTCATGTGTATTGAAAGCTCATTATTTAGATGAGGATATTTAATGTGGAAGGAGCTATAGCCCTTTTAATTAAAGGAGCATGAACTTGACGGAAGCCTTTGCTGCCTACAAAGGCTGTAATTATTGCACAGGATCCAATTCTTTATTTAAAAGATCCACAGCCTCTTTCCTCAGAGGAAATCCTCGGATGTCCTGCTCCAGGACATCTTTGTGACCATAAAGTGCAGGCAGAATGCTGACGTGACCCTTCATATGGGGCTACGTTCCTCTGAGCACGACTGTCAGACTTGCTTGTGATTCACTGTGTTTACTACTGTTTAATTTTTCAACCTAAATATAGACCAGTTGTTTTTCCCTTAGAGGAGTGATGGAGAATTTTACTGTAAGCTGCATTTTCCAAAACCTTCTGGAGAGGGTAATAGGTACCAGGGAAGCAAGAGCTGGTTCCACTGGGTAACTTTGTCTTGAGTTTCCTCACTTTGGTGTAGGTGGGGTCCAGTGGTGCCTCCGTTGGGTGTTTCTAATTAAAATAATCATGAAGGCAAAAGGCAGCAGAACATGACAGATGAGGCTAGTTTGGTGTTGCTGCTGCATGGTAGAAACACAGAAAGTGCTGTGCTGGTTTTTAGAAACAATGTGCCTCAACCTAAATTGTTGATGGCAAGAGAAAGCTTTTTGGATATTGCCACAGACTGGAAAATACTTGGAAAATGCTTTAAAATCCTAGAGTGAATCAAAGTTATACTTTTTATGTTTAAGACTCTTAGAATGTTTTCTTTAAATTCCAAATAAATCAATGTCTCTATGGAATTATTCAACTGATACAAATTTGTTCCACCTAAAATGAATAGTAAGCCTGAGAAAGCGATAGGAAATTGTTAATTCATCACTGCCTGCCTTTCCCCAGTATATATTTCTCCTAATCAAAATGCAGCCTGGTATTCAATCCAAGGAAAACATTTCAGAGTCCGTGTGCCACAAGGCTCCAAAACTTTTCTAAATCTGATAGCAAGACACCATCATAGATCTTAGTTGTTAATGTGAGCTGTGGAAAGATAAATGCAAGGTTCAGCTTTTACCACAGTTGCAGCAACCTGTAACCAATGGCCTTTCCTCAAGATTCATGAGCTGATGGAACAGCCGTAGAGGGACACTTCAGTATGCTGTGTTAGTCTTGGGTTTCAGTGTTTAAATGAGTGGGGTGGGGGGGAATATAAATCCCGTCTTTCAGGCCTTGATTCAGAACAAATCTGAAGCACAAGCTCGAGTCTCATTCAGGTCAATGGCTTTTAGGCATGTGCTGAATAAATGCCTTCCTGGACAGGGGGTGTACTCGTGAGCACAGCGTAAGCACCGGTCCTTGGAAACTTATTGGCAATGTAAAGAAAGCAGCTGCTCTTGATCTCTAGTATTTCTGTCTTGACAAGAAGCTGTGCTTGACAAGCCAACCCCTTGGGGCTAGGAGAGTACACTCGCAAGAAAAATCCCACAAGAGTAATGAAACTTTGGAAGAAAAATTAGGCTAAAGCTTACTTTTCACTGCTGTTAAAGCAGCTCTGAGCTCTGTGCTGGGGGTATGTGGCTGCCTTGTCCCAGAGTGCCAGAAATGGAACAGTGGTCGCTTCTTTGGCCCTGAGCACCTTCTGCCCCAGGTGACTGTTTTAACAACTGCTGCTGGCTCGGTACCCTGAGAAACTGCAATTGTCTTTTTGAACAGGCATCTCTTGCAGGTGCTCAGCACTGTAGTTAAGTTAGAGAAACAGGCGTACTGCTGGGAAACGCTTGTCATAGTGAGAGCTTCATGTGCTTAATATGAAAATCAGGAAATCACAAAGACAATGAAGGTATTTAAATAGTTTCTGAGTAGATTAATGGAAAATGCAGGGAAGTGAGAGAGGGAATGTGATCTCTGCAAGGGTCCAGGAGTTTATGAAGCATGTGGTGAACTAAAGAGAGGATAGGGCAAAGATGCATTAGGAAGGAGTTCAATGCTGGGCAGCTTTCATGACCCTCTGAATGAATGGTGGGACTGTAGCTACCTGCTACAGGAGACAGGCTCAAGGTCTTTGAATTGCAGCTGCTGCTTTGCTCTGGCCCATCTGCTGCAGCTGAGTAGGAACATAAAATCCACTTCAGCTTCCCTACCTCTGCTCTCAGGATTTGAGGTATTTTTTTAAACTGTCCCTAATGTGTTTTCTGAAGTCTCTGAAGGGAAAACAGGATGGGGAAGAAAAAAAAAAGTGAGTACTTTGTGGATCTGTGAATGAAGAAAAAGTGCTGAATTTTAGTCTCCTTCTCATCTTTTGGCAGTCATGTGCAGCCAGGGAACACATGCTTTGCTCTGTAAGAAAACATAATCAGCTTTGCATCCTGCATTGCCACGAGCACTTCCTCTTCAGTTCAAAGGCAGCGCAGGGGAATCGCGATGGAGACCCAGCTTGATGTCCATATTCATGCACACCTCTGCTTTGACTGTGCTTTAAACGTCGCTTCTTGCACTTAATAACTTGAGGCTCATGATCTGGTTTTCTCCCTTCAGCTTTGTGTTGCTTTCCTTGGAGAAAAGCTCTTGTGTGCCCTTAAATACAATGAGAAACAAAGCGGAGGAGGATGGTGCTTTCAAACCAGGGGCAGCAGCATGTTTAACAGCCTGCCTTTGTGCTTGGGATGGCAGCTAGTCACCTGAGGTACTCAGTTTTGCATATGTAGGCATAAAAAAGTGGCTTCGGATGAAAAAAAAATAAATGTGCGGCCCTGACTTTCAAAGCACTTTGCACACTCACAAAATGGTGTGGAAGCTGCTGTGTGGGCAGCAGCTGTGGGAGCTGCACGGTGTTCCTGGACTTCTGTTAGATGTTTGCTGACAATCACGCTACTCCTAAATGCAGTGTTAGTGATAAATACTGGGAAAGAGCCCCATGGGAGAGCACTGTGAGGACTCGCTGTACTCCTGTGCTGGGGTGGGGACAGTGGTGTGTGGCTTTGACACTGAGCTCTGGTTACCTACAGACAGGACTGATTCAACCAGCTTTAATTTCTGTTTGCTCCAGAGTAATTCAGGGAATGGAACTAAGTGACTTTTAAAATGATTTGGATGTTTTACTCTTTTTAGTGAACAGAAAGTGTAGGTTTTCCCCAGCTTTGTGGTTCTCAGGAGAAATGTCCTTCTTGGGGATGCTTTCAGGTATCTAGGGCTTATTCTATGGGAGACAAAGCCCGAGCAACCAAGATGTACAACCATGGTGGGTGAAACAGTTTGAAACAGCTTTGGACCTTAAAACTCTGTTCTGAAATGCTTTATTGGCAGCTCTCACATGAAAGTTAAAGTGCTTGAATTAATATATTCTGCTAAGAACAATTTCCGTGGTCATAGTCTCATCCTCTCTCAGCAGAGTGGTGCCCAACCTGCCTCCCCTTTGGCAGAGAGAAACAGGTCTGCCATGACAACTGACTAACTGGGAAGGAGCTGCAAAGTAACGTTTACCTGGGCTTGCTTTCTGCTCCATAACAGTCTGCAGACTTTACCTCGGAGGTGATGAAGGACTGTGCTGCCTGCAGGCAGATGTGTCAGGAAGGTAATCCTTGAGTGCCACTGCATGTTGTCTTCCACACACTTCCACCCAGACTGGTTACAAGTGAAGCTGAAGGTGTGAATCCCTTGAATGTGTACTTAGCTTTTACTGGAGGCAGAAATGTTAACTGGGTGGCCAAACTATCCCCTTCTTGACCCTAAAACAGTAGCATGAAGAATGCACCTGGTTTTGATCCTTGGAAACGAATGTTGATTCGGGTTGCTGCCAGATATTAAAGGGCAAAACTCTGCAATGGCTGTAGACTCCTCATGAGAGAAGAAAAGAGCCATTAAGATACTACGGTGGAAAAGGAGTATGTTGCCAAACTGAGTGAGAGCAGATGTGATAGAGGCCAGGATCCAACACTGTGGGAAATAAGTCTGCGGAGTGCAAAATGAGAACAGATCCTGAACTAATTGTAGCTGTTTTCCATCTTAGAAGCAAACCAAAGAAAAACAGGTGAACAATTTGGTGCTACTAAGAAAATGACCATAAATATAAAAGATGTGAAAATCAAGTCTAAGAAGAAACCACTGGATCCCAAAAGATCTGTGGGGCTCAAAGCTGATACTCATAAATTTGTTGGTATATGATAAAAATCAAGGAACCTCTTGTTAAGAGCAAAAGAGAAGTGGTGAGGAAACAAGCTGTTCCCAGGGTTGCGAGCTGCCTACCAGACACCCTTGGCTGGGCAGCAGTAGGATGTTGCTGTTGAATCTTCTCGCACCCTAAGGTGACTTTCTCTAATTCCCAAATGATTCTTTGACTTTCTACAGTTAAAATGAATCCTTGAAAGAGAAGGAACAGAAAGAGCAAATAAACAGGAATCCCCATTTTATGAAGAGTTAGACATATAGTGAAGATCTGCCAGGTTGGAAGGGAAGAAGATGAAAAGTAGATGATGGAAACGAGGAGGAAAAGCTCCCAACCAGGATCTTTCCTCAAAGATGAAACACAGCAGACTCCTAGATAAAAGGGATGGGATGTATGCAACCTTGGGTCTGACAACAGAGTGGAAATCCCCTGGCTTGAGAAAAGAAGAAAGAGGTTGAGGTAGCTGTAAGGAGATCCTGGGGTACTGGGCTCAGATAAACCCTAGAGCAGAAAGAGCAGCAGCCATAAAAAGGAACTCCATCAATCAGTGGCCATGAAAATATGCATGTGAACTTTTCTGAAATTCCCAGGGAGAAGAATGATTTGGGTCAAGAAGTGATGAATGCAAAACTCTAAATTCTGGTGTCATCAGCCCGAACAGAAGTAGTTTTCCCTGAGTATGGACAGGTCACATAACCTCCATGTTCTTCTGCTTCACTTCTGTCAGATGGAGGTAGAGATATTGTCTCTGTTAAAACATGGATGTGAAAAATAGGTCACTTTGTCAAACCTTCTACTAAAGAGAAAGCATCACAGCTTGTTGTTAGCATGTGTAAATGATTGTGTATAGAGTAAATATGGAGGTGTGTCAATGTGTCACCTGGTTCACTTTTTAGCTGCTCTTTGCTATGGCAGGGATGGTTCTACTCCATCTGCTTCTGACAACCTCCTGTGATGGAAACTCATTTCTCCTGGGAAATCTCTCCCAGGACTCAAGTTATCTTTGCAGCTAAACGTTCTCCTCTTACCTAATCTTGATCTTGCTGCTGCGATTTGAAGCCATTCATTACTGCTCACTCTATCTGCTGCAGAGCGCCGGGGTTTGCAGATAGAAGTGTCTGCGTTTTAGGGGTGGGTATGCACCCATCAAGCGTGTCGGGTGGTTTTCATTGTAAGAAGCAGTCTGACTGCTTACAGCTTTGCCAAAGCTCAGCTATTTAGGTTAAAGCTTTTCCATGCCAGGCATTTCCCTCAAGCTGTTTTCCACCCCCTGCTTTTTTTTTTCCCCCCTTCCTCTTTGCCTTTTTGTTTTAAAATGCAGCCAAAAATCTCAGCTGTTTCTGAGAACGAAGTTAGGGAATGATACCACTGAGTTAGGGCTGAGTAGGAGAACTTTGGTGATGGGACTATTTATGGAAACCTTGAGTGCTCTGATCAGAAGTCTCTCTATGGTAGACACAGGTCAGTTGGTCTGGTTCTGGCCTGGGAATCTCAGTTGGTACTGAGATGATTCTTGTGAGAGGTTCATGACTCACTCTTTGTCCTGAAAGGATTTTCTGCCCCCAAAAAAGTCTCGCTCTGCACAAACTCTGGGTTTGACACTGGGTTCATAGTAAAGCAAGGTGTGGGAGATTACTACAACTATGTGCTTTTTTTCTTCGTCTTCTCCTGCACCACAAATTGTTGAGTCTGCAGGTCAAATTCAAGCAAATCTGAGAGTGAGAGGGAAAACAGGTTTCAGAAATGCCTTCAAAAGCCTTTAAATTAGGTGGTATGGGTGAAAGGGGAGAATAGAGGTGCAAATCCTGAGGAAACCAGCTCACCTCTGTTTTAATGCTCCCCAGAGCAGCCTATGTTTGTGTATAACATTTGTCATTTGTTAACCCCCTTGTGACAGAATCCAACTTTGAGCCATAGTTTTCTTCCTTCAGCTTTCACAGGTGGTTTCCTGTGTTGCTTTTTTTCCCCAAAACAGCTAAGACTGTTCAAAATCTAGGATCTCTGATAAAACCAGTTCTGCCTTCAATACACATTAATCATGGCTGGATTAGGGGTTTGGAGTAGCCACTGGAATTTCTTTCTGGTGAAACTGGAAGTGACCTTTGTTTCTCTTTGTTCTGTGGGTCAGTCTCAGGCATAACTGGACATCTACAAACACTGCAGCTGCTAACGGAGACCACAAAGGTGACTGAGAGGTGAAAAGCAACCTTTGATCTATTTGTGCCTTGCTTTTGCTGCTGCTGTAGGGTTGGCTTGTAGATGTCTTGCTGGTCTCCTTCCTCTTGGTAAGCACAGGCCTGGGTAGGGGAACAAAGCACAGAAATGAAGCAAATCACAACGCTAAAGATTGAAGGGGTGAAAAATCCACTTCTAATAGGAAAATCCTGTGGTAATGTGCTGAGGGATCTGTCATGGGATGTAAAGAAGGCCAAGGGGCAGCTGTAAATACACCCTTCAACCTGGAACATGCAATCAAATCTGCACGGGAAAATCCTTGAGCGCTTGCAAAGACAAGGGAAAGTCTGAGGCTTCGTTCTGACCTGGGGCACGCCTCTTTGGATCAAGGTGGAGGACTGGGGCCATCCTAATTCCTAGTCAGTGAAAACAAATAGTTCTAGCAACAGAAGAAAAGCATGAAAACAAAGTTACTATCAACACCCTGCCTCTTTGAATTGCCTTCCAAATTCTCAAAGGATAAGATCAATGTGAAGAAAAACAATAACAGCACTGTATTAAAAGAAGGTGAAAAGGCAACTCCCTCAGCAGTACACACCCAAGAAATGGGCTTTTCTTTGCTTTCTTGCAGCTGATGTGAGGCAGGCAGAGTTTGGTAGAGCACCAAAGTAGCAGCCAGGCATTTTATTTAACTTTGGGAGCTCCACAATGAAAGCAGCAGTCGGCACCCCCTGTCCCAGAGCGCTCCAAACCTGCCCGCGATGGAATGTGCTGATAGAGGAAAATTTCCTTGGAGTTGGTTTGAGACACAAATTTAAGGATTGCTGATTTCCAGTATTGGCCTTGGTAAGAGACTTCACCTCAGTGATCAGCTGTCAGTGGTGGCAGCTCTTCCTAGCCTTGAATGTCTGATGAGACAACACACTTCAGGACTGTGTCTCCCCATCTCTCCATTCTCTTAAGTGGAGCACAGATTTCTCTGAAACCAGCTGACAGTCTGCTCCTTCTGATACAATGTGGTGTGTTAGGTGTATAGAAATGGAAAGTTTTGATGGGTTTAGTATGTAACAAGACAGAAGAACTCAGCTCAGTTCTGAAGTGCAGTTTTCACCTTGAGAATTAAATTCTTTAAGAAGATGATTTTAAAAATAATCTGCTGGTTTGCAAGTCAACATTTTTGCTGCCTTTTATGAAGCAAATTTAAAGCTCTGTGTGTCTTAAAGATGAAGCATGTGAGTGATCAAGAATATTGAATGGCAGTAGAAAAGCTCTAACTTATAGTACTTAAAGGAAAACTTTCTAGAAATAGAATGGGATTTTAACAAAATTCTCATTATCATTAATGCAAGTTGTGCTGATAAATCCCCTGGTCTTGTCTGACTCTTCTAAACAAATATGGAATTTTGGAAGGAGAGATCTTTTTGTGTATAAACTTCTTTGTTTCTTACCAGCAGAATGCTTTCAGCTAAGATGTGCCTGTGGCAAATCTCCCCTCCTGTGAAGTTTATTGATACTTTTATTTCAGTTGGGCAAAGTCTTAAAATGCTTGACTGTGTATTGGGAGTTCATTTCTGCTTTGCCAGGTAAAAAAGCTTCTTAAATGCAATTGCTTTCCACCACCGGATCTATGAGAGGAACGAATTATAGCTCGAAGCTTACAAGAATAATCTCTTTTAAATCTGAAGAGTCACTTGGACATTATCTGTACCAAGACTGAATCACCTCTAACAGTTGTACTGAGTGTAATCAAAAGAGTAACAGACTATAACACAGCTTGCCCAGAGATAAACATTCTCATGTGAAGCAAGAACAAGGCTTTGACTCGCCTTCTGTTTAGCTTTCTTCTCCATCATCTCAAATTCAACCCATGATAAACGTTCCCTGCAAGGGTTTGAGTTTGAACATACCCTGTGCTGCTCATGCAGGAACAAAAAGGGAGGGCTGCAGCTTGTGCTGTCCTGCACGCAAGCATCTGTTACATCAATCACTGAGTTACTCTGAAGACTGGAACAGAAGAAGGGGAGCAAATATAATTAATCCTGAGAGATGATGTTGCATCTAGTTTATCAGGTAGAGATTTGCATGTGTTCCAGTAGCCTCCACCAGATGTGTTTTGACTGTTTTTAGGCTCTCCACTTGTGACCACTTAGTGTCACCCCATTTCCTTCAGGTGGAGGAAAACCTTGGATATCCTGGATGGGCAAGTTTTTGTCCACTCTGAGCTGCCAGAGTACTACAGCTGGCTTGTGCTGGGCCTGAGGAACTCAAACTGCATTGTCCATTCCAACATTGCTTCCTAAAAGCCTGAGATCTGAAAGTCTGTCAGGGAACCACTACAAGATGACAAGATCTTGTCTGGCCCTTTGTGTCTCATGGTGTCTAATGCCTTTTAAAACATGTAAAAGGCTCTTTACCCTAGCACCTCATCCCCCAAACCCAGGTGTATACCTCTGAAGAAGCTTTTAATGGATTAAAAATGACATGTAATGAGGCACTGTGACCAATAGCAGCACTGTGGATAATAGGCAGAAGCAGCTACACTTCAACAGCAATTGAGTGCCTTTAGCATCATCTGCTGATGATGGCATCTTCAGGAATAATTTCACAAAACAGACAGTTTTTAAAGATTTTATGTATGTAGGCTTGGGTGAGTTGTGCCTTGTGCTCAGTTAAACTTTCTCCTCGTTGCTCAAACTCGGGTATAATGACAGTGCCTGGCTCTTTACATAGAGATCTTAACATCTTCACCTGGAGATCCCCAACCCTTTGATAGGCAGGGGATTTGAGGCATGAGAGGTGAAGTAATATGCACAGTCACTTAGCAGGTCACAGGCAAGGCAGGAAGAGGCATCCAGTCCTGCTCTCAGCTCACCAGACAATAGAGACTGGGTGTAGATAATATTTATGGATCACATATTTATGGAAAGAAAATGGAAAAGGGGTTTTAGTATAAAAGCTGCATAGTTCCATTGCCAAAACACTTATAGCATGGAAGGGTTTACCTGTTTTGCTCACTATCACCATTCCAAATAACCAGAATGCAAGTCAAGCAGCCTTCTGGGGTAATCTGCTTTAGTTCTCTACCTCTGTAGTTCTGCCTCCATTACATCACTGGAGGAATAATTGACTCTCTTCCTGAGTTTCCTTTCTTGCTGGTTTCTACAAAAGAACCTGAATTCTGGGTAATTGAAATAATTTAAATAGATTTTCAATTCATTATCATGTATTTTCTTAAAACACTGCCAAGCTCAATAATCAGAGGCTGCCTTCACTCCATCACTCTCCTGTACCTGGTATCACCCTGTACTTCCATAGTTGCATGCCCCTGATCTTTTTATGATTAGCTGCTGGCACACAAGTGTCAGAAGAGTATATTCAGGTGGATGTACAGGCTGTGCTTTGGTGGGAGGTATGTTATTGAAACAAAGGCTATTCTTTGTGATGCACGCTGTCAAACTCAAAACCAGAAATAGTCCAGGGTGTCCAAACTGCCTGGCAGGGAAAGGATTATTGTTTTTACTGGCTTTTCATTTAGGCCTGCCCGGGAAGCTTTGGGTCTTTTGCTGCACTGTGGTAGTAACCCCGGTTGAAGCAGAGGTGTGAGTGCAGCTACTCCAGTGCTGGGGTCATCGTGACTGGAGTGCTTGCTGGGGAGGCTGGGAACTTGGGGCTCAACAGCTTCAGCAAGACAAGGGTCTCCTATGCTCTGGCTGAGTACTCCAAGTGCTTGGGAACACCAAAGGCAGGCAGGAGCCATGTTCAGATTAGAGTCCTGTTCAGTTACTTTTGGTAGCACCGGGAGGCATTTTCTTTTAGGGAAAGGTTCTTGCTTCGGTATCTGGAGTGAACAGATGCATCTGTCTTGTAGCCTGGTTTAGAGAAAGGAGACATCAGGTGCTGCTTCCTCCCTCATACCTGCCGTGCTTAGCATATTTTAACTGGTAGGCAGCCTCCCACTCAATGCAAAATTAGATCATTTTGTTTAACTGTTGTGGTATGGCTCTTATCTTCTTTGTGTGCTACGTAGGATGTTCAGGTATCAGCTTGGTACTCAGCCAAGTCCTGAAAGCTGCGTCTTGTCGCATTTGGAGTCCCTACACCCATCTCTGAGTGAAGTGCTTCCCACCAATGTGAATTGACTCCGATTGCCCACAGGCCTCTGCGTTGCCCATGTCCCTCATTAGGGTTGTTTTGGGAGTCCTGAGATAAGGTAGATCTTTATGCTGAGGTATGCAGGCTAGACACGAAAGGCTGCTCTGGAGGCGAGTTAGAGCATTTCAGGATGGTTTATGACTGTGGGTTTGAGAACTGATCAGCAATACCCCATGTCACTGCTGGGATGACTTCATCCTATCCTTCAGAGGATATTCTGGCTGGGAGCACCAGCTGTTGTGGAAGAGAAATAAAAATGAGTCTGGGGGAAAGAAGTCAATTCATCTGCTCAATTTCTTCCCCTGAATTTTGTAGAACTCATAAGCATAGACCTTGCATAAGTAGATTGCATTTCACACCTAATGTGCATAATTATATCTTGCAAGCAGTTTATTAATGGATCTATAATCATAGAGTAGCTTGTATATACATAACACCACTGTTTGATTATGCTGCAGCTGCCATAGATCGATGGATACGCAGAAATCTTGCTTATTAGTGTTTCACACACGGGAACTCTAGAGAACAATAGGATGCTGGTGCCAGGCTGTGGTTCATCACGTACCTCGGGGAGATCAGAGGTGTTAAAGACATGGTAGAGAAGGGTTACAGAAAGAACAGTATGTGCAGGACTTCTCCCTTGAAGAAAGCTCCCTTTGTCAAAACCATCCCACCTGTAAGTCTCTAAGTGGATTTCTGCACGAATTATCCATGCACTGTAAACACATTAGATCTTATTTTGGCATGGAGGCTGTTGGGAGAAATGGCTCCGAAGGCAACGTGCCTATGAGCTCGGTCTTTCCAATCTTCTGAAGGTGACTCAGCCTAAGTTCTTGTGACTCAACAGACCAAGGATTTGCAGACCCCAAAGAAAGTCTGCAAACATTTGAGCAGCCTGAGCCACACTGAAAGGGGTTTGCAGAGATTGCTCAGACACCTTTAGGAAGCAGTTGTGTTTGGTTATGCACAAGGAAAAAGGTTCTACCTTGTTTTGGTGTGTTGATGATATGTGCTAAAAGAAAAAAAAAAAGGTTTGAGCTGCATAATTCCCATGAGTTTGTATCCCACCTCCAACACAATAACCTCAACTCTCCCTCTTGTATCCCCCAGCTACCACCTGCAAAGCTGCTTCTGATCTCTGTTGACTGGCTGGCTGGTGGCCAGTGACTCTGGCCAAGCAGGGTAAATAACTGTGCAAATTATGCTCTAGCCTTTCTTGCAGCAAATTTGTTAATTTGTGTGCCTCTCCTCTGCCTCACTAGGAACAAAAAAATAGGAATTTTTCTGTCTTTAAGGCCCACGTTGCCTTGTTAAATGTTGGGGATGTGTGGGGTAGAGAGAAGGAAGAGCTTTTCTTGATGAGAAAACAGGCCTAAATAACTGTTTTCTCCTATTATCTGTTACAATATAAAGGAATCACTTCTTTTCACTAACTTCAGAGCTGAAGTTCTTTATCCAAACCTGACCAAAAAAAAAAGGAAAAAAAACCCCAAACCTTGGATAAATTCAGAACACCTTCATCCTCTGCCACTTTTTCACCTCACCCCTTCCAGCTGTCCCAGCTCTGCATCAAACCAAGTGAGGCAACAGGCAGAGTCTGATCTGCTACAGACTTTCCAGCAATATTGACTCACTCTCTTTGAAACGGAGAACTCCGCAGCGGAGAGATGAAAACTCCAGGATGAGGAAGGTTAAACAAGGAGCTGTGTGGAGGAAAGCGCTCAAATTTAATGTTGTTTCCAAAGTCTTGAAAAACAAATTCCAAAGCCAAAAACTCAGACTTGCTAGGTGATTGTCTCACGGTTCTTATTTTGGGGCTTTACAACCACTCATCTTGTTTTTTGACCTTGGTAATTCTTTTTTCTTTGGCAAACCGTTGTCTGGAAGAAGGCACGGTCAGTTTAGGGGGGCGAGGAGGTGGGAACCGGGCGATGTACTAGCAGGTAGTGAAAGATTATTGGAGGTGAAGAGAGCAGATTTCTACCTTATGAACTTGGCACTTCTCCTGTAGGTCTATGCTCTTGGTATTGATCTTGCTGTAAGATGAATAGTGATATGGATTTTTTTTTTTCTTTAAATGTCTTATTTCAGGACTTTAAATGTGCCTGACATTCACAAGACTTTTGCTTAAGGGTTGCTATTAATCTAAATGAATCAAGATAATATATAACATTTTAATGTTTTCAATCACAGTGTATTTTCTTTTTAGATCTGGTTATTACTGAAGAGAACTTCTAAACAGTTCTTTTAGTGCACTGAACGTCTGAACTTATAGATGTACCTGCATTACAGTAATGTCCCAAAAATAAGATACAGCTTAAATTCATATGGAGTTACTGCCTAAACTGCACTCCACAGATGTATTAAACATCTTAGAATATTTTCTACATTTAGAAAAAAACTCATAGCTTTTTTTTCCTTCTATTTTAATGGAGTCTGCATAGTTAGTGAAGAGATATAGACACTACCCTTATTTTTTATTAATTTGCTCGTACTTGATTCAAATCATGCCTTCTGGCTAACCTCAGCATTGCCCTCTTCCAATTTGCATGAGTACCTGTAAATTAAGATTGTAATACTGAGAGATTAGAAAACCTCATTTCTTTATCAAAAGATCTAATACGCTCTAATATTTTTATGTTGGCAATAGGTATCATAATATCCAACTGGGTTTTGGCATGTGTAGCTAGACTTGCGATGCTCCAGAGCTGCTAAAAAGCTGGGGGAGTTGTAGGAAAGAAATAATCAAGGTATGTATGAAAAGATGGATTGGGGGACAGATGATGTGTGTCCAGCCGTCCTCCTTCATTGAATCAGCGCCTGTAAAATGCCTGTTTGTGAAGATGAAGAGCGGCGAGTTCACGCTCCAGCCTGGGCGCGGTGTTTTTAGCGCCCCAGTCAGTGAAGTGCGGGAGCGCTGGTGAACCCCAGTGCTGGGTGCTTCTGCTCCAAGCTAACGCAGGATTTCCCAGACACGGCGCCGCAGGGG
>VWZY01010963.1:254514-266391 GCA_013399075.1 Chloroceryle aenea
GGGGGGGTCCGGGCGGCAGCGCCGTGCGGAAAAGTTTTCCTTCAGGAGGGAAAATTGCATCTGCCGCCTTTCAAACGGCGAGGGAAAGGCGGCTGTCGTTAAGAGGCAGCGTTTCTTTCCGCTAAGGAGCGATGCTTTTCTTGGCCCAAATGTGCCCGCTCGCTCTGCCCTCGCTAGCGCGGTAAAATGAAATTGACTTGAGCTCCAGGGTTAAAGGGAGGTGATGGGAGGTGAGGAAAAGCTCCCGGAGCCCTCAGAGCCACCCGCCAGTGCGAATTGGCTGTACTTCCTTCCCTGGGCACGTGTTACGGTTGTAAGCAGATTATTTCAATATTCAACTCTTTTTTCTTTCTTTTTTTTTTTTCTTCCTCCCCCGAAACAGTAGCTTTCAGAGATGAGTAAAATTTTTCAGAAGCCTCTATCAAAAAAATCTCAGATGAGCTGTTTGATTTATTTGTGAACTAAATCAAGTACTTTTAAAATTAGGCTTTGAAACTTACAACTTCAGCCCTGTTTTTCTCATTCATTCAAGTTAGTTACAGACTATTCTCTTCTGAATTAAGTATGGCTCAGAGTAGTCAAGAACTGACTAGTTATTTCCTGGTTTGATTTCTGCTATACGTTCCTTCTACAGGATCAGTATGTCACAGCACTGTTCTTAACTCTTGGCTGTTCTTAAAATGCAGAAGTAACCATTTTTTTCATTTACAGTATATCATGAAAGATGAGGTCAAAATTCCCTTCCCCTAGAAAACAACCTCTACTTCCACCCAGTTTGATGTACCATGATTCTTTAACTTAACAGGGTATAGATACTGCTGGTCAGTTCACAGTGAAATTATTCCTGCACACAATGAAATTATTCTTAGGTACATCCAAACAAATATAATTGAATGTCAGTTACTGTAGCTGATCCTATTTATTTGCATCGGTGAGTAAAAAGGATACGCAAGTACATGATTATCTTCTACTGAGTAAATTTACCGTGGCTGAATCTTAGCCCTGCTTGTTACCAGTGGTCTTGGAACCTGTGATACTGTTTAGTGAGAGGCCCTTTGTAGTCGGTCTCTTAATTTTACTGTTGGGGTTTGTTTTACGTTCATTTTTTTATTGTGCATGTTTGCTTCCTTTAAGAAGTCACCAGGGAGACAATGGGTAGGTAAGGAAAACATAGTTTGCTAACATTTGAAGTTCCTGAATGGGTGAAAGTGCATAATATACCTGAGTCCTTCCCTAAAAATCATAATAATAATGAAAAAAAAAAAGACTTGTAGTTTATAAACTTGCTTTCTAATGCAGCCTACGTGGTTATTTATATAAATGGGAAGTCACTGTAGTTTCACCTTTGCACTTCTAAGCCTGGTGCTGTGTCTCTGCTAGAACTTCATCCCTTGGAAGCAACCAGTGATGCCTGTTCTATGCATTTTTACTTCTACTTAATTAAAAAACAGCCTCTGAATTTTTTGATCTGAAACATCTGTTTTTGTTTTGTGACTCGGGCACAAGTAGTCAGGTTTATTTAGAAGCGTAATGACTGATGTTAAAAAGAGCTAGCAATTTTACTTTTGCTAAGTCTTGAATGTTTTTCCAGACAACAGGGATTTATTCCTTTATCTCCAAAGGGAGCCTTTGCAAATGACCTGATGTATATTTAAGCAGGCCAAAAAAAAAAAATCGGAGAACATCTTAAGGGTTTAATGTTGAATTGGCAGTAGGTGTTGCTTACTTCTGTCAAATAACTCTTGACTGAATAAAGAAAATGATTACTGATATTTCTGAGAAAGTAACTGTGAAATATTAAATAAGATTTCGTGTTTACTGGTACTGCTTTGGTAAGTTGAAAGTGACTTTATGCGTTCAGTTTGCTGTGGGAGACTTGCTCAGTACCTGACTGGTGTTTCCGATGTCTGCGTGCGGCTCAGGTCACCCCTCTGCTACCCGATCAGCTTTTTCCAGAATGTGAGGCACACGGGCACGATGGCAGGGCAGACTGAGCTTTAAAAGGCTCTGTATAGAAAAATGTTCGTATTTTGGGTTTAAGACCCAACTGGTGGTGTGGTACTTTTTTTCTTTTTCCACCTTTTTCTTTTTTTTTTCTTTAACTCTGCTTGTTGCTAGAAGAAAATTGTTGGGTTTGGCATAGTCCTGTGTGGTTACCAGAGAGACTGTTTTTGAGTTTTCCAGTATTGGCCTATGGTTTTTGATTTGAGAAGCACACAGGTATTCTAATCAGATGGTTTTATCAGTTCAAAGGGAGGGAACAGGCTTCAAAAACCCAGAGAATAAATATCTACATAGCTTTTTGAATAGCTTATGGTTTAAATGTTACCTGGGTGACTCCCTCAGCGAGCGTGTGGGAGTTTGTGTGTTTTCATTTTCTTCTTTTCCGTGATCTTTTTCCCATGGTTTTCCCTGGTCCTCTAGCAGAAGTTGCAGGGTGGAAACAGGGGGGGCTTCCCCAGTATCCTTGGGACCTGCAGAGACTGGAGTGGTCCAGAGGGCTGCAGTGCTCAGCTGGTTTAGGCTCAAAGTTCTTGCTCCTTGACTTTTGTCTTAAGCGTGTGAATTAGGAACTATAAAAGACAGATTTGCTAGAGATGCTCAGAGGTGGGAAAGTACAGGCCAAATGGTGATGACTTACGAGACAAAAATATTTGGAGATAGGTATGATTTTTTTGGTTGATATCTAAATAGAATTGCTTAGAAAAGCAAAGGGGTACCATGAGCTAGTCAGCCTGATACTGGTGGTCTGCAGCCCTCACGGTCCTATTTGTGAAAGCATAGCTGTGATGAAGCTTCTACATTGATCAAAAGGTTTGTCTTTGCATGACGTAGGGCAAACAAATATTAATGTAGCCATACAATACCCCCGCCCCAGTACTGGTAGAACTGATTTGTCAGTTTTGATGACATTGAGATTGTGCTTAACAGGAGATTCAAACAAACAAAAACCCTGCTTTTCAGGATAGTGTGGGATGGAACCTGATTGCAGAGTATTTCTCTCCCTTAGTGGAGGGAAAAAGTCAAGCACTTCTACTTTCAAAATGCATGAATGCTGTGACAGAAGCGCTGCCGTACGTGACCGGAACTCTCAGATAACATGCAGAGAGCTGTTGTGTCATAGGTAGCACTACGGTTATACCGTAAAGTTGCCGAGTTCTGGGTTACTTGGAAGCAATCTGCCTGTGGGGAAATGCCAACTGTTAGAGTAGCATTCGTACAGCTTTTAAGAAAAATTGTATTCTGAATGAATGTCCATTTCAGTCTGATGGTGATAATCCATACAGTTATTTGATCACAACAAATTACATGTGAAGCTTCTCAAAATCCCAGGGTTAAATTCTAGGAACGTGTTCGAGTATTCACGTGCTTACAGGACATACTCGTACCAGAGGAGGGTGGAGATACTCGTGAATCTGACTTGCACTTGCAAAAACCACTTTTTATTTCATGTCTACAAATTGACCGAGTCCTCATGGTTTGGAGTTATTAAGATAGACAAATAAAAGCAGAGAGTTTATAAAAAACCTTGAACCTTATTTTCATTTGAAACCTTAGAAAGTTATTTACTTGAAAGCCACGTATGCTTTTTCTAATATGGTTAAGTCAGTCCCTTTAATGATTTTACAAAGGGCTGCGGCTGAGAAGAATTCCTATGGTTGCCTATTCCCCCTGACACAGCATCTGCTGATTTGGATTTTGCTGGTGTCTTAATGTGGCAAGAGGACTTGGTCCTGTGAAGTTTAATTGAGCTGCCTATCGATGCTGCTTGCCTGTAGACAGTAAAATAGGAATATTTGCATTTCAGTTCAGATAAGTGTTTATCAAAGTACAAGTAGATTGTGAAAGGAAACAAGCCCATTTCTTTTAAAAGAAGTTGGCCCTAGTAACAGGTCTCAGGAGTTCATTTTCCTTCAGCAGTACTTCTTTCAGAGATATGCATGCTCTCTGTAAAGCATGAGCAATTTTTAATGTTGCAGGTACTAGGTTGGTGTGGGTTATCCAGACAGAACTGAAAGGACAGGTTCTAATGTCAGCAAAACTGATTTGAAAGACGTATTGATTCCATGTTGTATTTTATATCCAAAGCAGCCAATGGCAAATGTTGTCAAAATGGAATCAGATGTTTGTAACTTAATACTTAAGAAAAATGATGAGTGCATGTTTTTGACTTTAAGTATTCTCCGTGCTGCCTGGCTTAAGACATAAACTGATGTAAAAATAAATGACTGCCTGCATAATTTATGTAATGTCTTGCTCCCTGATCCTGTTTGTATTGATTTTTCTAAAAGGCTTTTGTGGCCACAGGAACCAATCTGTCTCTCCAGTTTTTTCCGGCCAGCTGGCAGGGGGAGCAGCGACAGACACCGACCCGGGAATATGTCGACTTTGAAAGAGAAGGAGGCAAGGTAAGAAGGAAATTGTTGAGACAGAGAATTTTTTTTCACATTGTGCTTATTATCTTATTAGTATGGGCCGCACGTACGATGCGAAGTTACGGGTATTTCACATCTTGGTGGATGTGCCACTGAAAGCTGGTTGGATGCAATCTGGTATTGCTTTGTTTGAAAGCACGTTCATATTTCTGGAGGGAAATGTGGGAAGGACTGGGGGCTTTTTGTAGTTTTGAAGAGCAGTGCTTTATTTCTACTGTTAGGCTATTGTAAAATTTGGGGGAACAATTTAAATTTGGTGTCGAGTAGGTGCTTCTAAAAGGGTTCAGAAATTAGGCTTGGCCAATGAATTGTGGTAAGACTAATGAAAATTTGCACTTGGAACAGGTCTCTTCATTTTGTCTTAGATTACCACTTGCTAGAGCAAGCATTCAGTGTGTTGCTGAGTGGAATGAACCTTTTTTTTTCCCTTGGATTTACCATGAGCTATAATGCAGCAGCAGCATTGCTTTCTGAATATTTTATTTTTGTGTCTGAGGTGGTTGTCCCATAGACTGCCCTCGAAAGCTCGAATTCCCGAATGGCAGAGATGGTTACCGTGAAGCTGTGTTGGATTTCAAGTCAGAAACTTTGCTTAGTCTCATCAGAATAAAGTTAGTGAAATTGCTTACAGCTGGTTTTGTTTTACAGAAGAAAACCATACCTTTAAAATGTAGCTGCTGTCTCTTATCTATGCTACTGTAGATGCTTTGGGGCTGATCCAAAGATCATGGAATTCAATAGGAGACTTTCTGCAGATCTCAGTAGGTTTGGTCCTCATAGCTTTTCTGGTTTAGGTTAATTTTTGTGTCCATTTTTTGACTTGAAAGATTTTTAATAGCCTCCAGAGTTCTTGCCTTTGCCTAAAATCTTTTCCTTGCTCTTGTAACAAGTAACAACCAGTGCTACCAAACCTACCAGGCTGGAGGAAATACTTGAAGCATATTCAGGTTTAATGGCACGTTGGGTCTTTTAAACACCGCTGGGTGGAAGGTAACTATTTCCTATGGTGGGAAGACTTGATTGGAAGGGGGGAAAAAAAAATATCATGAGGGCAGATATGGTATTTGGAATTCAAGTTAATGAGGTTTGGGGGGAAAAAATTGTTTTCCATTTAGTCCTGTGAGGCTTGCAGAAGTTTGAAAAATTGGAGGAGAAGGAGTGAAGTTGGCTACGCCAGGTACTGGCTGCTTTGCTAAGGAAACTGAACTGAATCTGGCTCTTACTGAAAAATATTGATTCTGGCTCACAATTGAATGAGGAATTTTTCTTGTAATGTGCAAGAGGACTGAAGTCTCTCTTCTTGCCAGTTCCAAAATAATTTTATTTACTCCTATGATTTTTATATTTTTTAAAAAAACTTTGTTTCCTCTGAATGAATTCTGGAAGCACTGAACTTTCATCCATTTTCTTGTGTTGTGTTAATCATGTAAGAGCGTGGTAGATGTGCTGCGTATTAAAATAGAACATGAGCCTCACTAATGAATGCCACTCCCTGGTTTATGTGTGTTTACAGTAAATTCTGGAGTGCTCCACTAAAATGTTTAGAAGAATTCATCTGGAGGAGGCTTAGAGGTGGACAAACTAATAAATGGGAATAGTGTTATGTCCTAGCATGAGCAAATCACAAATTCACGGTTGTAATCCTAACTTTGCTGGTGTAAATCTCACGTGAAGGAGGGCAGCTCTGCCCAGAATTCAACTCCTCTGGAAATCAGCCACTCCAGGAGCTTCAGCAGAGGAGTAAGCAGGACAGGAGAGCCTTTCTTACGGTATCACCAGAAAAAGTGAAGTGTTCCTTGAGAATTGTCTGAGATTTTTGTCCTCTGTAGACTTTTGTTGTTTGGTTTTATTAAGAATTTCTTTCATGGACCTCAGCAGTCTCTTAACACCATGTGATTTTTGTAGCTCTGTGCAACATTGTTTTATGAGCTTTGATTCTTGAGGCAGCGCATAATGTGTGTTTGTTCATCACTGGATTTAAGCCAGCAAGGCATGTTTTTAATTATATGAATTAAAAAAAAAGGCTGTGTGTGGGGGGAGCTGTCAGTTAATTATTATTTTAGGCATTAGTCTGAGATCTAGAATGCAGATAAACTTACCAACACTAGAATATTTTTATTCAGAATTTCTGCTTCAGTGTTTGGCTAAGCAAATGATGGCCCAAAATAGTTTTTATCCAGAGCTGAAGTGTGTCACCATTGTGCCTAAGCAGTTTTGTACACAGATTGACAAGGCTACCAAAGCAGCATCTGCTAGAACTGCTGCTTACGTGAGGGAATTTTAGAGCAACACCCTTGTGAATCCGTGGGAAAGACAGGATTCATGGGCTTGAGGTTCTTCCTTCTGATATTTCTTTGCCGACGGAGTTTTTCCTTATGCTGACTTTGCCTTTTAATGTGATGCTTCTGATGTTCACAAGGGGTGGGTAGGTCTCTGGTGGATACCCTGTCTTCATTAATTCAAGAATTGGATAGCAGAGTGTTTGCCTGATGTTACGCTGTGGTTTAAAACGAGCAGAAACATTTATTATTTTTTTTGGAGATAGTTTTGAGATTCTGTGCTGTCTTTGACCTGCAGCAAATTTAATTGTGCGTTTGGGCAATTTTTCAGGTTTGTCATCACAGTAGAAAAAGTAGCACTGAGAATAGGTCCTTCGATTGTAAAATTGATAAAACATTGTATTTCACCGTGATTGTGGCAGGGAGAGTGTGGGATGAGTCAAGTGCAGTGTACATCCCGTTTTTGGATAACCAAGGCTTCCTGATCCTTCATGTTGTCAGCTAAGGTCTAGTTTGTTTTGCTTTTTAAAGAATAAAATAATAAATATTAAGAAATCCAGAGGCAGAGAGTGCATTAGATAATGTATGGCCTGAAATCTCACATCACTGAACCCTGGGATGAAAGGGAGCTTTATTTCACCTTGGTTCTCTGGTATCATTAATTACCTGGTCTGGTTTTATTGTGCTTACTGAAGTTCTTTAATTTTTACCTCAGTTTTATAGTGATGCCATATGAACTTCAGGCTGAACTGTGTGTGCATGTGAGCTTCAGCACTTCTTAAAATCTGATGTTATTGAAAGTCCCCTTGTTTTGTTAAGGATCAATTCATTTTGTCAACTTCTTGCAGCAAGATAAAATATCCCCAGATTTCATTTATTTGACACGTTTATATAGCTCTGGTCTTTCTTGTCTTGAACATTAGTTCACGGATATTCTTTTTTAGTGTTTAAATACAGTTGTTACCCTGATGAAGCATGTGAAGTTGTTTTATTTCCTCTCTCCTTTATAATGCTTTTCTCCATCTCGCTTCTAACGCAGCTGAACTTCCTGTCTGCTGTGTGGTGGCTGCTCCTCGTAAACCAGAGTCTTCAGCATGGGTTTAGCTCTGTTTAATACACTATGAACTCTACAGCCCTGGAGGAAAACACACCCGACGTGATTTAAGTTGATTGAGAGTGCCTGCTCTGCCATATGTGTGATGTAGCTAGGAGCTCTTCTCATTTCTGCTCCCCAGAACATTGTGGTAACTGGGAGAGATGCTTCTGTGAAGAGCAGCTGGTGGTCACTGAAGGCACATCAGTTGCAGAACTCTCTTGGGCCCTTTGGGGTGCTTTTGCCTTCTTCAGCCAAGGGAAGTGGTGGTGTCCTGATGAAGCCCACATCACTGCCATTCCTTTCTTATCTTTCTCATGCTTTTTCTCTGTGCTTTAAATGAGAAAGTTGGTGTGTGGTTAATCTGACAGCAGATAAAAGGGTTTGGTGGAGTACCCAGTTTGTACCCAGCCTGACTAAACAGCTTGATTTTTTTTTTTCTTGCTATTGGGAGTCCTGCAGAGCCTTGGTGAATGAGAAGAATCCACTGCCCTAGGTGGTCCCTTTGATAAATGTTCACCCAGGGTCATCTCTATGGTTTGGGCTAGATGTTACTTTTCTAGAGGTGCTTGAGATTCTAGATTTTTGTGTTTGTCTTTTATTTGACAGAGACTGCTGAGTTACTTTCTTTATTCTTCCCCCACCCCAGTTACATCATTTCTTTGTTTATGCTCCTATACCACTTTTGCTTTAGAGGAGAGTGAAACACTTTGTTTTTCCTAGGTATTTGAGGTGTTACTCATTACATTCTGCTGTTGCACAGAAGAGAACTATTTAATTGAAACTCATTTGAAGCCATGTAGTGTATCTTTTCTTGATCGCTTTCCCTCAAAACTGGGAGATGCCTCTGCATCCAGTGTGTACATTGTTAATAGTGAGGAACTTGCATTTGCGGAAGAGAAATCTTGAGAGCTGATAGCTTGTTAGGTACATGTTGTCCTGGGCTGGCAAGCAGCGACGGGCTGAGGTTTGGACAGTTGTTCCTGTGGAGTGATTTATCACAGGGTGCCCTCTGCCACTGGAGCATGAGTCACTCCAGGCATCTCTCATGTGACAAGCATCCCCAGCCTTTCCCTGAAACCCTGGCACTGCCCCCATCCTCCAGATACTGTTGTTGCCACACGTGTCCTTGTTGGTGCATGCAGGCAGTGAGGATGCTCTTTTGAATCGCTGCTTAGGAATGGTCCTCAGAGCGCTGCTGGGCTGTTTGCGATGCCTGCCTACCAACCCTTCCTGGAGATCCCAAGTACTCGAGATCTGCCCTCAGTAAACCTGCTTTTGATTAGCTTTTATTGCATGTTTGAGAAGCAGTTACTCGGTCATATTTTATATGGTGCCTTGAACTTTTTCTAGTGGTCTAAATGCACCCGCTAGGGCTGTATAGACAAGACTTCGGACTTACTCGTACCACCATCCTAAAGCCTCCCAGAAGAGGAGCAAAATCAAAGTCAGCAAACTGAGATTTGCATTTGGGAAGCCGCTATCTCTCGAGGACGGCCGAATGCTGTGGGATGAAAGCAGTACTTGAGATTTCTGCAGCACAGATCCTGGAGGAAATCCAGGCATTTGGATTGTCGAATCCTCTTGTTTGCATAATCGGCCTCCACTTACTAAGTGAAGTTGTTAACATTCTGCTTCTCTGCTCCTCTTACAAATGAATGAGAAAAGTAAAAGCGTTGCTGCTGAGGCTGTCTTTTTCTTCATGAAAATCACTTAATACTTCATACTAAAAAAAAAAAGAGAAAAATTTCAGTAAGATGATGAAGCATTTTCTACAAGAAACTGTCATTTTTCTGGAAATTACTGAAATGTTTCTTCAAGCTTTATTGTCCAAAGCACAAGTAACAAAATGAGCTAATTAGCTTGCATAACTCTATATTTGATGCTTAACAAGTTGGCCTGGTGAAATATGGACTGGGACAATAATATGGGGGGGGAAGAGGATTCTTGCACAAGATTGCCATCCCAAGAATGAGTGCTAATGAAAGGATGGGTTTGGGGGGAGTTGCTGATGCTGCAGATGTTTTGTCTATGCAGAAAGTCTGGATTTTGTCACCATAATATTTAGAGTTGTATATGAGATCCAAATTGCAGCTACTTGGGGATTCTTTGCAGGACTTGTGCCTTCTTTCTGTAGGTAAGATGCTTTGCTTGGTTGCAGGCAGCAGCACTATGTTGTGGGACTTCTTTATCTGTTCATCTCGGTATAAATATAGAACACACAACCTACAGAAGGTGGCAGGAGTTCTTAACCCTGGCATAACTTTTACAGGGAGGGTAATTGAACTTTTAATTTTTCTATTGAAGTTCCGTGACTGAGGACAAAGGTTTGTCTGTCACATTTCAGATCCTGTTAGGTCTGAAGTCTAGGGCAGAAAGCAGCTCTGGAACACTTGATGGGGGTTTGAATGTCCCGATGAAATATCTCATCGGCAGCTGAGGAGCAGCCAGCATTGTTCAACGGAACAGGTCGGAGCTGACAGGAAGAAATTTTTAGCTTCTTTTCAGCCAGTGCACTCCTTTTAAAAAAAATAGAGGGGGAAAAAAAGGGGGGAAAGCTTACATTCTTCACTAGAGGCAATACTGGACTTTTTATGTCCAATACAAGCCTAAAGAATGCTTAAGAATAGGAATACAAAGGCAGGAAAGCATCTAGACAAAGTTAAACAGCTATGGTGGTGTATTTTTTCATGCTACTGAAGAGCCTTTTGGGATTTCTCTATAAAGCTTGCATGCTTCTCTGAATTTATNTAATTACTCTGCTAAAGAAAATTTCTGGCCATTGCTTATGATGTTTCTCTGCAGAAGCTGACAGTTTTCTACAGAATAATTATTACACTGAAATTTTATTGGATGGTGAGAGCTACATAGTTATGATATACAAAAGACAAAAAATGACTAACGTGCGTTGTTGGAAGGCATGACACAGCACTACTTGCTGCATAAATAAATGTTCCTGCAGTTCTTCCAGACTTGAATCTTGCTTAAAGGGTAAGGGTGAGGCTGTCAAAGTGCTCAAGAACATCATGAAAGCCAAGGTTTGTTGCCTTTTGCCAGTTTGGATCAGTTCCTGGATGGTTTTTATTAGTTGCTTGCCCATGTTATCAGAATCAGATACCTTCTCGCTGAGTATACTTGCATTACATCCTTCACATTTTCACTTCAAAAGTCCAAGCTATTTGTTTGCCTACAGGTAGCATGGTGTGTAAATGATGGGTTTAGATAAAGCTTTCTTTCTAACCCTCTGCTGGAGTTTCTAGTTTACACTGCTTTTTGCTACGCTATTTTCCAGAAGCTTGAAAAGAGCTAATTTCCCAACCAATTTTGAAATTTCCGTCTGGAAAATATGTTCTGTCAACGTGGCAGAGAAACAGCGCATGTCCCTGTTAGCTAAACTGGTTTTGTGAGCAGAAGCGTTTGTCAGTGCCATGCATTTGCAGCTGCAGTCTCCTAGCAATATTTTGCTGCAAAACCATCATCTTTTCAAATGTTGTAAGAAAAGCTGGGTCTTTTTTTCAGGCGTGCTATTTTGGGAGAGGAGATTTGAAAATCCAGCCCTCTTTCTTGTGTAGAATTAATGCTAAAGGTGTACTGATAAAAGACCCTGTAAAGTTGCACAGGGGAAAACCCCAACACGTATTTGCCTTTCAGATTATCCTTATGTTTTGCTCTTTGCAGTTTTGTTGAGTCTCGGTTCCAGTTGTGCGGTCGGTTTTGCCTTTTTGAAGGCAACTGGAGTGAGCCCGAGTATGAGATGCCTTTCAAGCTGGGAGGCATTAAACCTTTTAGTAGTGACACTGCAAAAATAAGAAGCCACCTACCTTTTGTAATTGGGCTTTTTTTGGTGCTTTTGGNCCTGGTGGGTTTTCAGTGCAGAAAACTATCAGGATTTTAGGTGCAGCAAACCAGAAAGTGGATGCTTTCAATTGCTTCAGAAGTTCTTAGAGGGGACTTTTGATGAAACATACAGGATATTTTTGTGATGAAGCATTCAGAGAAGCAGTATGGCTTTTTTTAAGCTTTCTTCTGATATGTAGGACTTGAGAATGGGACTTTTGATATAGCTCAT
>VWZY01010963.1:266421-297984 GCA_013399075.1 Chloroceryle aenea
GTCATCTATCAGTTTTTCAACTTCAAGAAAATGAATCACTGAAGTGGGTTATAGGCAATAAAAATAAATAGTGCATAAGAATTTCAATCCATTCCTCCATACAGTGTTGGTTCTGTCTTTTCATGGTCTTGTGCTAGAATTCTTGTTGCACTTTAGCTAAAGAAAGCTGTATTTATATTATTCACCATCTTTATAACTTTGTCAATCTCTTTTTTTTCCACACACAACCCCCCTCTCCCTCTCTCCNAGAAGCGTTTGTCAGTGCCATGCATTTGCAGCTGCAGTCTCCTAGCAATATTTTGCTGCAAAACCATCATCTTTTCAAATGTTGTAAGAAAAGCTGGGTCTTTTTTTCAGGCGTGCTATTTTGGGAGAGGAGATTTGAAAATCCAGCCCTCTTTCTTGTGTAGAATTAATGCTAAAGGTGTACTGATAAAAGACCCTGTAAAGTTGCACAGGGGAAAACCCCAACACGTATTTGCCTTTCAGATTATCCTTATGTTTTGCTCTTTGCAGTTTTGTTGAGTCTCGGTTCCAGTTGTGCGGTCGGTTTTGCCTTTTTGAAGGCAACTGGAGTGAGCCCGAGTATGAGATGCCTTTCAAGCTGGGAGGCATTAAACCTTTTAGTAGTGACACTGCAAAAATAAGAAGCCACCTACCTTTTGTAATTGGGCTTTTTTTGGTGCTTTTGGTCAGGTGTAGAGTATTGTTCCTGCCCTGTTCAAGAATTGCAGTATTTTGGGACGATCAACTCCTTGGAGACTTGGTTGTTGTTAAATGAGGAGCTTAATTTCTGTGCCGTGGTATTTGAGTGTGTGGGGTTTTTTTTTCCCCTCTTGCTTACTTCTAAGTAAAAGTACTGACCAGTGATCTTAATTTGGGAATAAAATGCTGTGGGCTCCACAGATTTTTAATTGTGTTTGCTCTGACATCCTGAGTGCTTCGTATCTGTTCTTAGTTACAGACTTCTTTTCAGTTAACTGAAATAGTAACCTGCATAATTTAATGAAACATTGACCTGCTTTCGGAAAAGAAGTCGTGGCTCTACAGTTGAGGTAACTACACACAACTGAAAACCCATAAAAATAACAGGTTTTTGAAGTGACTTGCATATTCTGTCTCTCCAGTAAAAGGAGGATGAGTCTTCTGCTATTCTTTTTATGATAATTTAGAAACCAAACCCTAAGCATTTTGGTAATACAGAGAAAGCTTGTTGTCACTGCTCCCAATACTACTTACAAAGGCTTTTTTTAATGTGAGTCCATACCTGGCTGTTTTAACTTCATAAAGTTGTGAAAATCGTGGTGCATCTGAGTGTTACCTAGCTGGGCATTTTCTGAGACTTGAGTGATTATTGGTAATAAAAGCAGGTGACTTCTATAAGCAGACTTAAAAATTGGCCGAAGTACATCATAGCAAAACCTGATGGTCTGGTGTTAAGTTGAAAACTGTAGCAAGGATTTTCCGAGATGGTTTTCTAGTTGTGAATTGGAGCGCGTGTTTTCCACAGGGAATACACCAAGGGAATGCTATCGCTTGTTAACCAAACACCTTCTGCTGTAATTAGAGAGCTTAAGTAGATTTTTGTGCTGGTGGTGTTCTCAAATGGAAGGGTTTTTTTTTTTTTTGAGGTATTTTGGTTTTCTTTTTTTTGGCTGTGAAATGCCTTAAGCTAATATTTCAAGCAGTATCTTGAATCACCTTTGGCATTAGCATGTAAATATAGGTATGTATAAATGTATAGGTTTCAGGGTGGGGAGGGGAGACCTGGAAATGCATTTAAGTCTAAAACTTAGATTAAAAAAAAATACTCCTCTAACTCTTGAATCTGTCAGGTACATATTTTCATACTGGTCAGACTAAATTAAAAATCTTTGTGATAAATTAAATCAGAGTTGCAACTAATTGGCCTCAAGCAGAAGTACACAGAAGCAGAGTGAACCAAAGAGATACTGCTCTAAAGGGAGGAAAATGCAGGGATTTAAAATCTTCAGCAAGTTTTAACTGTTTATATACAACAACTCCCTGCTAATAATAATTAGCCCTGTACTCAGTTAGTTTTACTTGTTGCTGTTAAAATTCTAGTACAGGCTGTTAGGAATTCATGGGATATTTTGTATTTCAGCACATTCTTCAAGATATTTTGTTTCTCACAGTCGGTGAATTTTTATTTCCACTGCTTTTTGTGAAACCTTGTGGTATGAAAGACTGCATTTAGAAGTCTAACATTTTCTTCCTTTACTTTTTTTTTCTCCCCTCCCTACGCATAGCAGTCTAGACTGAAACTCTGAGCATATTGCTTTGTTAAGATTTCTGGTTCTGCTTGAGGAATTGACCTTTGTCATAGCTGATGATTTCAACAGAGTAACCCTGTTTCTTTTTCAGTGTTAAACTTTCTTTCCAGAAATTCTTCTTGTGCTCTGGAGAAAGCTAATGCTTGAGTGGTTGGTTTTTGGTCTCTTTCCGTTGGGTTTTTGGGCGGGCGTTGGGGTGTGTGAGGGTAACCTAGAGAAAAGAAGAAAATTAAAAAGTTGAAATGGGCTTTTTGCAGAGTCTGTTTCATAGACTCCATCAGGCCTGTTCATTCCTGATCTTACCAGCCTCTCTCCAAATGATATAGATAGCTTAAGGTTGTAGGTGAGATGTCTTTGTGTAAGCTGTAAGAACAGGTCCCAGTCAGAGGAGTGATGGTGCTGGGCACCATGGGGTCTGCTGGGGGGTCCCAGGGCAGCTCTGGTCAGCACCATCCTGGAGGTCCCACCGTGCCAGCCACATGTGAGGCAGCAAGGGCCCGTCATCAGTACTATGGTATGGCTGTGACATAGGTGCCACCCTTAGGAAATGTAGAGCTGTATTCATCTTGAAAGCCACAGCTGGGTCATCCATGTACAACTGTTGAGGAAAGAGTCTTGTTTTGTCAGGAAGTATCGCTTCCTTTGTGTTTTTACAGAATAGGGTGAGCTTTAAAGTGTAACAAAACCTCATTTTCATATAGTGGAAGCTTCTTTGAGCTGTAGCTTTCAAAATGGCTTGGAAAACATTGTCTTTTTGTGTTTAGAGGAAGAATGATGATAGGCTTTTGAGGCATAAAACAGAAGGATTGATCTTAATTTGTTGGTACTTTGAGTTCTTACAGCAATAGATGCACCAGTACAAATTGTAGGATTAAAGCCACTAAAAAGTCTGTTTCACTCAGAGTAACTTTCTAAATGGGAATCTTCTCAACTGTTCCTATTTCTTGCTTTATCCCCAGTTCAAGACAGGTTACCAGGGGCTTATTTCAGTGCTGAACTTAACAAAATTTGACAAACTCTGTAACGCTGTCTGGGAGTTGGTTGCTTTTGGTAAGTTTCTTTTAGAGTGGGTGATAAAGAGCTAAAAGTGCAGCCTGAAGCCTCGTGTGGAGTCGGCAGCTGTTGCTCTACCTTCAGTCAATATTTCCTATTTGAACTTTTTCAACCGGCCGTCTCCTGTTTCTCATCGGCGTGGCAGACTGTGTTGAGAAGCTGAAATGATGAGGTTAGCCATCACCCATTGAATAGATCTCTTACTTGGAGTAAATGTTCACAGTTGTTTCTTTCTTGATGCTCAGTGTTTCATATGGGGAGGCTGCTGTTTAAATATTTAAAAGCCGGGGTATGATTCAGGAGAAGGTGGGATCCAAAGCGGGGGTTCTGTACTTGGCTCAGCCAAGGGAGAGGCAGCTCCTGTGAGGGGTTGTGAATGGGCAGATTTGCGTGTGGTGAGGCAGAGGGTGAGTCAGAACTGAGCCTCAGAGAATGCGGTTTGCTCCAGCACTGATGGGAAAAAGAAAACAGAAGGGGCATGTGTGTGTGCACCACTTCACTGGGGACTGGTGCTTGCCGGGGGGGTGGAAGCCGGTCCCCTGGGTGGCGGTGGCTGTTGTGAGCACGCTGATTCACTAGGCAGTGGGTGGTGAGAGCTGTGTGCAGCTCTGGGGGAGGAAATGGCGTAGTTGCTTTAGGGAGAAGGTAACTGCAGGATGTGTGGATGGAGCACGCAGATAGCGGCGTATCTACAGCACATCAGTTAAATGCCCTGGCCTTGCGAGATAAGGATTTACTAGAGGACTAAAATAGGATGTGAAACTGAGGTTTTGCCTCCTGTGCTCAAGCAGGTTTTGGTTGGTTTTGTGTTTTTTGTTGGCGTTTTTTTTGTGTGTGTGTTTTTTTGAAGTCATTGAGAGCTGTCCTCTGTCTGCTTCACTGTATTCAAATCAAGTTTGGTGTAAGAAGGAATGGTATTCCAGGAGCCACATCCCTGCCTATTTTTAACAACAAAGCTAACTACCAGTTAGTTGGATTGGAGGAGAGGGTTGCTCATTTAAATGCAGCTGAAAAGAAATAGATTAGCTGAGATAAGGTGAGATACACTGTGTACTGAAGGTGTGGCACAGACCTCTCTTGAGACAGAACCAGCTGGTAGTCAGAGAAAGCACAAACACAGCTCAGCGGCTCTGAGGGAGACTAACATACGCTTGCAGCACTCTCTCAGGTTTTCTGGGCTGTTTATCCTCCATCCAGATAATCTACCAGGAGATAAGAGCATTTACTTTTGTTGGTTGTTCAGTCAGCAAGCAGAGTTATTTGTTCCAACACTAAAAGCCTGTTTCCAGTGTAAAAGTAAGGTCCCTGCTGTGCCCATTTGAAAACTAGTGCTGCTTTGATTTGTAGTAGGAATTTGCAGTGGAAGAATTAGTTTGAGGTGAAATTAAACTTTTGTATAACAGCCACCTGAATGAAATTTTGACTGATAGGAGTCAGTAAAAATTGCAGATTTCAGCGTGTGACAGTTTGCCTAGGTTTCAAAATATCTAACAAACTAACCAGATTTGGCTGGGCCAGTGTGTGGGAAACAAAGGTCCTTTTCTCCTGTAGGCCCTCATAATGATGTTTCTTTATGAAGCATTAAATTAATCCACTTAATATGAAAATGCTAATTGCCTGATGTCCAACCCTCCTCCTTCCTATTGCTCTCCAGTGTTTTCAACCAAGTGTCTTGAGTTTCCCCAGACTGACTTCCAGACACTATGATGAGAAGCATCCAGAGGTGTGGGGAGGATTGATAAAATCATATAAATGTAGTTAATCTGGGTGAGCAGCAAAATCCTGGAAGAGTCAGTCTAACAAAGACACCCTTTTATCTACTTTTAATCCCATGGCATAGCACAGTAATACTAAGGGGGGGAGTTGGGGGTCTTTATAGAAATGATGTGGCTTTGCCTTTGCTCTCTGACTGTCTCGAGGCAGTCAACTTTCAGAACAGAGAGTTCTGAAGGTGTTTAAAAGACAACTTTGTACCAGCTTTTGAGATGCAGTACCGGCTCATGTGCTCCTGGACAAGAGTGGTAATTTATTAATAATTCTGTTACATTCGGAAATTGAAAGGGAACCACCAGGGCTTTATCTGAAAAGAAGGAAATGTGTGGTTAAACGGTTTTGGCTACAGTCATAGGTGGTTTCCATGCTCCAGAAAGAGGAGAGGGGGGGAAAAGGAGTATAAATTCCTTTTTCTAAAGTCAAGGAAAAAGCACCAATGTTCTCTCTCATGTGCTCTAATGAGAGTAAAGTTCCCACATAAGCGTGTGTGGTTTCAGTATGAATTATACTGAATTTGAGTGATTACCTAGTAATTTCAAAACCCAGATATCTTACTTGAGGAATTCATCCCTCCGGAGGCGAAAAATGTTGTACTATCTGAGCTCGGAAGACCTACTGAATCCAGTGGAGTAAGGTTGAAGGGCTCTGATTGGGGAGCAAGGGCAGGGTGTTTTATCTTGGGAGGTCAGGCTGTGTGCCACCGATGCACGAGCTCCGTGTCAGCAGCTCGGCCAGCGGTCGGGGTGCTGAGGGGGGGCGGTTGGCTTGGTCATCCCATNCGGGAGGTCAGGCTGCGTGCCACCCATTGGCTCTGACAACTGGTGTCCTTTTTCCCCTTTTGATGGCTGAAGACTTCCACAATTTCCAGCACTTCCAGGTGGTGTTTAAGGCATTGGATTCGAAGTACCCAGCCCTCGGCAGCTGCATCTGGGCTGCCTACTGCTTGCACCGAGCTAGGAGGTTTGCACAGAATGCACCAGCAGCTGCAGTGACCAATGCAGTTGACCAGCTGCTGAAACAAGGCACGCAGTGGTAGCAGAATATTCCTTGTCAGAGAAGCAAAATAAAAATACTGTTCTTCTGGACAACTTGAAAAGCTGGATTTTGTCACCTGTGGGAAGTCTTCTGTGACTTTTGATGTGCCAGGCTTTTGTTGTGGGCCAGAAGGATAGGGGAGGGTCCACGATTGGTAAACCCCAAGTGAGGATCAGTACAGTGCTTGTTTGCTTCTGCAAACAGCATGGACTGGTTTGCCTCTACAGCCCTGTAGTTAGGTAATATTGCTTGCCCCTTTCCCCTTTTATTTTTGTAAATTATTCTGCATTTTTTTAGAAGATAATTTGATTCTAACAGCCTCTTTAACTGCCTTTCACTTCTCAGCTAATTAAACACATTAAATTGATGGTGCGTACTTGGTTTATTTTTGTGAGATGGAGTGAAGACCGTGCTGTGAGGGTGTAATGCTATATTTTGTCTGTTTGAAATGATTAACCTTGAAGTGAGGGCTGTGGGAGGAGGTTTCCTGGTAGTCTGGGTCTTACTCAGGCTGTTTCTGACACCTCAAAGGCTGTTAGCCGGTAGATCTGCACCCTGCATAGTGTGCTGTCCTCACAGAAGATGCAGAGGTGATGACTCGCATCGCTGGCCTGTGAATACAGGGGCAGAAAACCAGCCCGTGCTCATCTTCATGGAGACCCCGTGGCAGGAGAGCTGGTGCAAAGACAATACACTTGAACCAACCTTTATCTCCTTGTTACTCAGCTACCGTGTGTTGTACTAATTAAAACTTAGAGCATGTTGCTTCACGCTGGGGTGTGATAAGTTCTAGAAGTCAAACTCGGATCAAATGTGTCTTTTCTTGGGTGAATACTCGTTTGTCAGCTGGCTTCACATTACTTGTGCCCTTTCTTCCACTCGTGGATTGCCTTTCACGTTGCTCAGTGCTTCACTTTACCAGGAGAGCCTTTGCAGGGGGAGGTTTAGCTTCCCTCCGGACCTCCCGTGTCTCTGAGCCTTTTCTTTTTCCGCCTGGGTGACCTTAGCTGGTAAGTGTGGAACTGAGCAAGTATGCACAGTTGGGGTGCTTTGAAATGTGCTCTAGCGCTAAACATCAATTACTCTTTGATGAGGATTTGCCAGAGGATGAATGTAGAACTATTGCAGGAGGCACAGCGTGGAAATTCCCCCTCCTGGCTGAGTGTCTCTTGAAGAATGAAAAGGCTCAGCTGGATTTTCAGTGGGAAGGCAGTCTCGAAATCTGGAGTGGGTGCAGGCCCGTGTGCATTGTTTGCCTCTCTGGCAATTCAACATAGACAAACTTCTTCTCCGTGAGAGTTTTTGACTTGCCAAGTGGGCTGAAACAGGTACTGAACATTGATTTTATTTCTTTTTTTCTTTACAATTTTGGTAATTTTGCTGTTGCTTTGTTTTAAAGGCTGATGTCATTAAATACACAGTGTCAAACCCCTTTAGTGTTGTATTTGCTTCTTTTTAAATTTCCCGTGTGGAAATTATTCTCTGATCCTTAGAAGGGGAAATACTTCTGCTTTAAATCACTGTATCATCTGGACACAGGGACTCAAGTTCATGCATTATTCCTTGCTGCAGCTCGAGGCACTGTGCATGGCAATGCTGCTGCAGATGGGTTTTGATCATCTGGCACCGCTGCTTCTGCAGAGCGTTTCACAAACACTGGAGCAGACACAGCAAGACTTTGTTGGTTTTAGCATGGAGGGTGTGTGTCCATAGTGTATTTTACTGAACTCCCGAGTAATCTGTACATTTGAGGAGGACTGACTGGTGCTTGTTCTCTGTTGAAAAAGCTCGTGCATTGGGGTGAAATACAGAGATTCGTGGGAGTAGGAGAGCATGTGCTCTTTTAACCATTTAAATGTGCTATAAGGGATCCTTCCCATCTGGCAGCAAGCCACGTTCTCTGTGACACGAAGGTAAGCTGACAAGAAAAACAGTTACTTTTACTGAAAGCAGTAACAGAATTCTAACCAAATCCTGGTGCACACCAGTGTAGAAATTGAGAACATGGCTTAAATTTATTCCATCCAGTACCAGAGGCAAAAGTTACAGCACTCACTTGATTAAAACGAGTTGTTGGAAAGGAAGGCAGGAGAAGCTGTCAAGTGGAGCCTCATGTTACCGGTTGGTTTGGATCTTCATCTAAGAATACATAGCAGAGCTTCCTCTGTCAGTGTTTTCATTGTGCAGGCACGTGTGGAAATGCTTTCAAATTCATAGCATGTGTGTTTGCTTTTATTTCAGGTGTACTTGAAGGCACCTATGATTCTTAACGGGGTCTGTGTAATCTGGAAGGGCTGGATAGATCTGCAGAGGCTGGATGGTATGGGCTGCCTGGAGTTTGATGAAGAGAGAGCACAGGTAAGACTGTCTGCCCACGTGCCCTAGGCGTTTGTTGTTCTGGCAGGAAACACGTAGTCAGGTAGAGATCTCATGCTCTCCATATGCTTGTTTTCTGCCTTCAAACACAAATTGCAAAGAAGTATTTGAGTAGATAAGTTCAGAAATACGTAGTTATAGCTGAAGTAGTGTTTTAATTAGTTCAAAATGTACTTTCCAATGTTGTGGGTGATTTCACAGTTGTGATGCTACAGACTAGTTAATCCTAAGTATTTGAAAAGCTAACTTTTAACAATTTAACTGGCAAGTCTGTTTTAGATGTTTATTTTAGAGTGGTCAAGTAGCTTTTTGTTGAGTTACACATGGAAGGGAGGACAAAGGGGTTTTCCATTTATTCTCCAGCAGTGGTAGAATCTCTGCTCTGGTAAAGTATGGCAGCTTTTAAGAATTTACTTCCCATCAACCTCCTTCCTCCCACCAAAACAACTGTCTAGCAGCTGAATCTTTGGACCTTCACAAGAGTGAAGTAAACACAGAGGAAATGACTTTTTAAGGGCACATCACATGCATAAGGTTCACTTACACAGATGTAGGGTTCCTTAATTTGGTCAGGTTTGAGACAGGTCTTGGCTTTTGAGGTGTAGCTCTGTAGCAAAGCTACTTAACTGATAGTAAAAGCTGCTGCACCAGGTTTGTGTCAGCTTACACACCGATCACTGCTCGCTGCAGAGGATGGTGAATTGGATCTAGTAACACCAGATAGCAGAGCTATGACTTCCATTCTGTATTTTTGTGGTGAACTCAGCAGTTCATTTCCATAGTTTGATAATTTAGAAATGTTAGAACTATACAGTCCAAAGTGCTTCTGGATACAAGAGTTTGTTAAGCATGCAGGGGAAAGAAAAAGGGTGAGCAATTTCCTGCAGCCTTCTTCCCACCCACCTCAAGTTTTGGATTCAAATGATTCTTAATAATTTACTCTGTACCTGTATTTAGCATTTTTTCCCCTAACTTCTCTCTGAAGACTTCTTCTTTTACCCAAGACCATCCTGACTTCCCACAACTTTTCTGGAAACCTGAGTAATTCACTCTGAACCACCATGCAGTGTCTCCTAACTGGTAACTGTCTTTCTCATCTTGACAGCAGAATCAAACTGGAGCTTTCTTTATCTCCTTCCTTTGTTGCCTTAAACTCAGGGTTCCAAAGCAACTCCCTCGTGAATAATTGAACTGGTTTGTGTGATGCTGGGGGTTCCCTTTGCCTTTCTTTGTAACACCTCATGTATGTCACACATAGAGGTATTTTGGGGGTTTTTTTCAAAAAGTGAATATCCACACAGGCTGGTTTTCCAAATTGCCTTTACGTTCCCTTTGTGCCCTATGAGGGGGTAGCTTCTGGCAGTTGTGTGCTGGAACTGATGTAAATAAAGATACATTTTGTGTTTCCACCGTGTGCCTCACTGCCAGCCCTCACGTCCTTGGAGTTTTAGTCTTTTTATAGCTGCAGTTGGTCACTGCGTAACAGGCAGGAAAGCTCTGATTCCACCTAAATACCAAGAGCACTCATCATTCCAGGCGTGCAAAACGAGGACTGTGCAAGATAAATCCCAGGGTTCTGGATCTATGACTGTTAAGTTTGATATGTAGCACTACGTCCCTGATTTCTGAACTGAGAGGAGATGGATTTGGACGTGCTCTCAAACGGCACCAGAGTCTCTTTCCAGAAACTCCAATTTTGGGAAAGAGTGGGCACCCTTCCAGAAAGGAGAGTGCTCAGGTGATCTGTGCATTCAGTTGTTTTTGTTTCTAACTTCCCCATAAATGTTTTTGCAGGTTCCTGGGTTATTTTAGTTTCCCAATGTGTATGCACTGTCTCAACTACACTGGGGAATTCCTTTTTGTTGTCTTCAGAACATGTTTGTGCACTGAGCATGTAATATTATTTTTTTTTTCCCTTTGTGAGGGATTGTATGCATGCTCTTAGGTGTCACTGCTTGACTGAGTTTTGTGTACAGGGTGCTGAGCTGGAGGTGTTAAACGGTGTGGATCTGGAGAGATGTTTGCACTCGGTGTGTAATTTGTTTGCAGTTTCCTTCTTGGTGATTACAAGGAGGTCATTGGTCGTCTTTGTTGCTATAGTAGGAGTACCTGAGAGTTCCCAGTGTCAGAAAGCACCACAGAGACACAGAGAAGTAGCTGCCCCCTTGTATTTGTCAGTATTGTAAACATTTGGGCAATCTTTTACATCCTTCAGTTTCCTTTTTCCTCTATCTGTCATTTTGCTTCCTTTTTTAAAGCTGTTTTAGTATCACTGGTGGCAGTTGACCAAACTGCTGACTTGGCTTCCAGAATAACACAGATGCCTGGGTGGGTTTGTGCCTCACCCCACAGGGTGCAGCGCCTATGCTACCCCCTGCCCTTTGTAATAGGAGGTCCTGTTGGCATTCGTGCCCCTTACTCCCATTTTCTGCAAGGCTTGCCCTGTCCAAATGGAATGCTCTTGCAGTTTTCTGTCTCTTACCACTTCTAACTAACACTGGGATTGGATCATTTTTGTTCTTTGCTGCCACACTTTGGAGCTGATGCTGTCCTCCAGCAGGTCCAAAAATATTTTGAGAAGAAAAACCACATGCATAACAATCAAGTACTTTAATAGTAACTTTCAATTCACAGCATATTGTTATCCTACTACTAAGCAGTCTTAATTTTTGTTACTGGAGCCCTGATGCAGCTGCTTGTTCTGACATCAGTGAGCTAACACACAGCTCTACATGCTCAAATATTTTCCTCATTTGGGACTGAAATTTCTCTGGATTTGAAATTTATCTTTGATTTATCACTAAAAGCCTTTTTCTGTCTTCATTTTTGCTGTATAGATTCAGTAGTTAGAATTGATTGTTCTCACAAAGTCTTTTCCTGCTGGGCTGCTGGGGGGGTTATGTGTGTGAGTGGGGCTCTGCTTGAGCTTCTTTTTTATATTTCTGGATTGGGGGATTTGTGTTGTTCTGTTTTCACACTGATAAGGCTCATGTTTTGCTTACTCTTCTTTTTCTTAGTAGGTTCATACCAGGAGCATTTTTATCGATTCAGACTAAGATGGGTAAATGATTTGGTCTCCTAGCCAAATTCTCTAGGCTGTAATGATCAGATTTGAGTGATGTTTGGAGGGGAAAAAAAAAATGTTACAGAAATTGCTGTTGTACAAGATTGAGACATTTGGTAACTTCTGTTATAACACATCACCAGGAGCAGAGCAGATTTTTTTTGTGTGTTTGTGTTTTGTTTTGTGGGTTGTTTTTTTGGGGGGGGAGTGTGTGTGTGGGTGTTTGCTGTTTGTGTTTTGGTTTTGTGTTTTTTTTATTTAAGTTCTAATCACTTTCCCCCCTTTCTAAGACATCAGTAAACCAGTATTTCAGCTGTCAACATGTGTTCAATCTGGATGTCAACACAGTGATTCTTCTCCTGTGAATTTCTGCTTTAGTTTCTTTTGGTTATGATGGTTTCTTTAAAATATTCTGGCTGAGGCTCTGCGTTAGCCTTTTATTGCCTGACCACTTTAAATGATGGTAACGTGCAAAAATGTTGTAGGAAAAAAAAAAACACCTTCTTTCATTTAAGTCGGTTAAAAATAAAAAGACATGCATAGGTTTTGTAAATTAGAAATAAGGCAGCTTTTCTGTAGTCATCTGGGAGACGAGCTTATGTATTTTATCTATCCTTCTGCATTATTAAGAACAAACTTCCTTTCCGCTCTCTGACCTCGGTTGCTGTGCAGTGCCTGAACATTCAGATTAGAGCTATAAAGGGCCAAATTCTACTTTTAAAACTAGTAGGTGGTGTTAAAATGTTCCCTTATTAGCAGCTTTAAACATTGCCTTTGAACGCCGCTGCCTGGGGAGCTGGCTGTGCAGGGTTTCTGACAGCTGCGCGTAGCTCGCTGTGCGAGACCGCGAGGGACGCTCGTCCACATCGTTTCACAAAGGAGCTTCGGGGTGCACGACTCTGCCGGCGGCAAGAAAAGCAATTTAACATTCTCCCAGGCCAGGGGTGCTTTATCTTACATTAAAAAATTCATGCGCTTAATCCCTAGGTGTATTAAAATTTAGTTGGACTCTGAGCGTGTTTATGTCCTCTCAACAGTCAAGGTTAGGATTTTTTAATTGTTATTAAATCTATCTACCAACTTGCAAATAACATTTCTATCTATGGGAGAATCATAAGCAGAGTTAAGAGTAATTATAGCTGAGGAACTCCTCAGCTACTCGGGCAGGAAGGAGAACCAACGCGGTTCATCCCTTAGTGTTCTCTAGAGCCTCTTCAGGCTCCTCTGTTCTGCCCACTTCAAAATTCTGGTAAGGAACAGAGCCAACTATTTTCATTCTGAGCAAAATATATTCTAAAAAGTCTCTGACATAAATAATTTGTAGCTCAATTAATGGCTTATGTATTAATAACACTTTATTTAAAACCTCATCTAACAGAAAATATCAAAGGATCATTTTTTTGAGCAGTAATTTATTAAATCTGTTCCTGTGCATAAACCATCGTTGAAAATAAACAACAGGGCTGTCGAGAACCTGCGGGTTCCATCTGCACTGCCCTGGAACGTGTACAGATTAGTGGAGGGTTAACTTCTGCTTTGCGTGTTCTGATGCATCTGAACTTAAAGAAATGATTCATGAGTGTTCATAATGATGCACCAGCAGCAGCTTCTGATAAAACAGAGGGTTTACTTGGTTTGTAACTTGGATAATATTTCTTTTTTTAAAGAAAGAGAATTAAATTGCCATTATTTATATAGTGATGCTAATAAGCTCTATCTAGGTATACCTGTGAATACAGTCTTCAAAGACAGTTGCGAGGAGAACGTAAAGGAGACTTTTATAAGGAGAATAAAATGTATTTATTGTCTCTTCTGTATAACTTTTGAGAATTCCTAGCTTTAAAAAAAACAAGAGCAGGTTGGGAAAGCAGCTCTTTCAAAATATATTTTAGTAGTAGCTGCACTGCAGCTTTGGTTGTCTCTGCTGCAGTGACAAAGGTGAGTATTTTATCATTAATTGGTATTGGCATTTGCTGGAACTCGGATGAGTTCTAGCAGGACATGTTGTGTAGGACATACTGGTCTTTGCTGCTAAGCGATCCCTAATGCTGAAAAGAAATATCATGTGGTAGAAAGGGAGGGTAGGCTCCTGTGTCACTCTGTCTCGTCTGGTTTGGTAGCAGGAGGATGCTTTGGCACAACAAGCCTTTGAAGAAGCTCGGCGAAGAACTCGTGAGTTCGAGGATAGAGACAGGTCTCATCGGGAGGAAATGGAGGTGAGGGTTTCACAGCTGCTGTCAGTAACTGGTTAGTACTTTCCCAAAACTTTAGATTGTTTCCATTTATTTGTCTTGTTTGTACAATGTTGTGGTTTTGCTGTTTGATGTTGTCATGTAAAAATTGTGAAATGTGTTGCTTTTAACTCTCATGAAATGAATTTAAAGATTTTGAAGTTTTGATGAGAATTCTCTGGTTTTATTGTTTTGGTTTGGTTGGTTTTTTTTTCCTTTCTGTAGATGGCCTTTTCTGTGGGTGCTTGAGCTCTAAGGATATCTTTGTTCATGGAGCTGCCATATATACTTTATACACAACTGATACTTTAATAGCAGAGAGGGGGATCTTTTGCCCCACGTATTTCTCATGCAGCTTGGGGAGCTGCAGGCACGTAATCCTGCAGCTCTCTATCCCATGCTGTGGGAAACATTAACCATAAATTTAATCAGCTGCCCCAGTCTGCTTTGAGTACTGGCTAGTTTTATTTTCCTCTCACCTTTTTCTTACTGTTAGGGAGTCTTCTGTTTTACTGCTGTAGTTCCTCCTGTTGTGTTCTTGGCTTCTTTAGGGCCCCACAGTCTTGAATCTTGTTCTTTCTTGATGAGAGCAGAAATTACTGGGATCAAGAAAAGAGGAGCCAGAAAATGGAATGGAAACCAGCTGCTCTGAGATGTCAGAAAGGCGAGAGCTGTAAGAGGACAAGTAATACATACGGAGAGTTGGCAGGCTGTAGGTCAGGCAGAGAATAGCGAGAAAACAGAAACACGTTTAATTTCTTTCCGATACTAAGTCTGTTTCCTGCTTCATCAGTACAGCCTGACCTGCCTATAATCAAATGGGATCAATCTGCTCTTTCTCAGGTTTTTAAAAATCTTGGTTATCGTTACTGCTGAGCTGCTTTTCTTCTGGCATCCCTGCTGATAATTGAGATGATCAGACAGACTTTACTCCCTGCCAACTACAATTGGAAGACACTGAGCATGAGAATGAGGGAAAAGGCAGATGCAGAGAACAGTATCTCTCACTTTGAAGGGATGGCTGGTGTGCATCTCCTTGCAAACAGTGTTGTAGCTGGGTCAGATGTCAGCTCTAGCAAAGGTAAAATCCTTGCCTTGGAGGCCTTGCTACTGCTGGATCCTTGGAGCAGCAGCTGAATTACCCGAATCGTTCTGCTTCTGCCACAGCAGAGCTGGAACTTGCTTGCAAGTTCAGTTCAAGAGGAAGGTAGAATTAACTTCAAGCTGTTCATAGAGATCTGTTGCAGCCTGTCTTAATTTTAATGACATGGTAGGAACTTTAAGCCTGGCCTTATGTCCTTGACCTCAATTTACTTCAAGTTTTTCTTGATTTATTTTCCTTCACTGTGCCTTTATTCCCCACTCCTGTTATTACAGAGCAGCAGCCATGTGCTTACTGAATGATGAAGGTTAAAAAAGTGAGACACTTCCTGAAATAACTTCTGGAGCTCTTATTCTTTCTTCCAAGTGTAGAAAGCACTTATTTGCAGGTGGAATGCACAAGACCTCTTTCAATTAACAGTGAGACTGAGGCAATACCAAGCATCTGGGGCTTCATGACAGACATCAAAACTTGTGACACAGACACAAAAAGCAACATTCCTGGCCAGCTGCAGGAGCTGGATTCAATAACTTTGGAGAATACTTTTGCTTTTAATAAGGCAGCAGGCAGTTGTTATTAAATGATGTCCTTATTAGCTGCCAGTACCCATTTTTTCTGAAAACAGCAACAGTCATTGTCCCAGCTATAAAGTGCTGGTGTGGGTCACTTACAGAAAGGAAGAAAAAGAAAGATTACTGATATGTTAAAGCATAACAAAAAATATTGTCAAGAGCTGCTTAATGTTTGTGTTGTCAAATACAGGGTTTTTATAATAATTGCAATACATTTTGTTATATATATTATGTATAAACTTACATGATTTTTTTTTTATTTTACTGTACCTGTTTAATATGTATAACCAAGAAAACTTTGCCTCTACAGACCTGTAGTTCTGTAACTGGTTTTTACATTTCAGTGTTCATTTGTGTTTTGAGGAAGATGTCCTGGGCACGTATGTGGAATGTTTACAGATGAGCTTTTGCACTCTGGCTCTTAGGACTGTATAAAAATCAGGATATTTTGGGTGGGACAAAGGAGAGAGCAGAGAGAGACTTACAGTAGAAGGAGAAATCAGGTTTCCAACCCATTCATTGTTTCTGTGGCTTTGATTTCAGTTGTGTTCTAATGCAGCAGTTGGCCAGAATCAAATGAACTGGTAAACACTTAAAAGAAGGGGCTCGTCACGGTCAGCATGTAGAATTCTCCCTAGAAAGGATCACACACCCGTGCCTTCCTTGTGTGTGTGGTGTTTATGGTCTGTATCGAATTTTTCAACGCTCGATCGGCGTGGCAATACGGTTTGTGTGCTGAGTGAATTTATGTGTGTGTTACACTGCTGAAGATCCCCTCAGCACAAGCTTTTCAATGTATCTCTACACCTTTCATCATTACTAAAACTTAATGTTTTTCTTTCCTGTTAAGCTTGGCATGGACAGTTAGACTCAGAATTGCCAGCCCTGGAACGAGATCTCATCAGTGTTTAATGACTGGTTTAGGAATTGCAACACCGTATAAAATCAGGATGTTTCAGACAGTAGAATTACGGCTGAAATGTCTTTAATAAAGACCAGACTCTGCTTCTAGTGGGGGACAGAAGGGGAATCCTGCACTATTCCACCCACTCCTACCCAAAACAGAGGCGCCAGCTCTTTGGAAACATTTATCCATCCAAAGCCTGGCAGCATATGAAAATGATCAGATTCAGTTCTTTATTTATACAGCTTTCTGTGTAGAAAAGATTCTCTATTCTAAGTCTCTCTGTAGACTTCTGAAACCAAAGTTGGTATGTCCTTGCCTAAGGCTGATGAGCGAAGGTTGTTGAAAAGAGTTAAAATGGCTTGTGATACTTTGAAGAGGGAGGAAAGAGCCAGTGTGGTAATAACTAAGAAATAATCACTTCACTGATTTTAATATTTAAGTATCCTTTAAAAAAAAACAAATGAAAAAACCCCCACAACCCAGTAAACAAACAAACAGAAAAATCCCAAACGAGCAACAAAAACACCCTCAGTGCTGTCAGGTTTGTCTGCCTTCCTTTCATCACACAATATCTCTTCCATTGATGACTGCATTAGCACAACAGATTTTTCTTGTAAGGAACATATTCTTTGCATCTGAGGGCAGCATCAGTAGCAGTTGGTAGGCTGTGCTTGAATTTCCATTCAGTGTTGATGTTTATGTACAGTTGCAGCACTCCTCTGATGCAGAGCGTGAGCGGATTTTGGAGTTTTCATTGGAAGTGTTTAAGTGCCTCTCTGTTTATTTTTAATATAGTTTGTTTTGAATACAAGACACTTGGATTTTTCTATCAGCTTCTGTAGCTTGGTCACATGAGATACCACAGATCCTGCCTCACTCTTCAGGATTCTTTTGTTTCAAAGATGCTTTTGAAGTCGGCGAGTGTTTCTAATTAATGCCTTCAAAATTAATAATCTACTTTTCCTTTTACAAAAACACTGGAATGCTGAGACAGTAAATGTTTAATGGTGCACACGAAGAAAGACCTTATCCCCCAGTTTAAGACTACTGTAAAAATAAATGATTGTATGAAGCCTCCTAAGTTTAGGAGCACTGAGCTACTTGGAAACTTGTGCTATTTAAGTCGAAGGCAAATTTCTCTTTCCATAAGCAAGTGCCACACCATGGGGAGCTTGCTCCAGGGCAGTTCATTTAGGGGTACATTCTGGAACTGATGCCCTTGGCTGGGTATAATACTCTCTATATTTAAAACTTGAAGTATTTTTAAATTTCCCTTTGACAAAGAAGAGAGGGAGGAGACTGAAGGGGTATCAGTGAGGCAGAGGCTGACCTTTCACTACCTCTCTATCCCCTCATCTCTCGCTGAAGAAAGTTGTGTTTTCTCCTGCTTGATACAGTTTCAGTGTCAGGATAAGAAGTCTTCTGCAGGAACTACTGTGAGCTTGCTGTCTAGATGTGCTTGAATTTTATCTTTGTTTTGTGTGAAGGTTGGTTCTCTATAGGCAAACTGACTTCTAAATGGATCTGTTTGAGTGTGCAGTTCATCCTACTCAGTTACTCTTGAGTTTAGCTAAGGATGTTCTAATTGCTTTAGCTGGTAATGTGTTGGATCTCTCTTCTCAGTTTTCCAACATAATTTGTTCAACCAACATTTTTAAAGTGTCTTATTTTTCTATTTTGTGTTCATTTCCCTTGTTACTGGTATGCTCTTTATTTTAGAAACACTGTGAAGAGGCAGAGTGGTTTGCTTTTCCCTGAATTGGTCTCGTCTAGCAATCTCTCTGCTTGTGGTCTTGTGCTAAATGTAAATTGCATTAATGGCTGGGCAGAGGCAGTTTAGGAAACTACATGAAATTCCCATTTTAAAAACCTTCACTTTGTTGGGGGGGGTGGGAAGGCACCTTGTTTTGAAACATTTGCTTCTTGCAGTAGTAATCCCTCTCAATATGAAGCACCCAAAAATACCAGCAACTCCACCCTTTTAAATTGCTGGAGTAAAAAATTATCTACGTTTTTACTCAATTCTGCCCTTGGTTTCTACACATTTTTGCTGTTTGTGGGAACCAGAGCTCAAATGGGAGAGATGCATTTCATTTAATTGTGCTGAAGCTGCAAACTCCTAGAAAACAGGACTTTGCTAAGAATTGTAAACTGCTCACAATAGAAACAAAATCAAGTAGAAGGGCTAATTTTCCTGTTCTTCCAGTGTCCTATATGGTGAACTTATTCACCTTTCTTAAAACCAAAACACACAAAAAAAACCCCTAAAACCCAAACACACAGAGGAAAAAAAAAGGGGAGGAAGACAAACTATTAATAGTGTTAAAATAGTGTTAAAATAGTGTTAAAATAGTGTTAAAATAGTGTTAAAATAGTGTTAAAATAGTGTTAAAATAGTGTTAAAATAGTGTTAAAAAATGCCCTAATTAAAGTAGTATTATCAAATTATTAAAAGTAGTATTGTCAAATACAGCTGGCTTCAGAAGAAAATATAATGCACTATAAAGGTTCCAGGTTTTTGTTTGTGGGTTGTTAGCTTGCTGTTTGTTGGTATTTTTTTCCCCTTATCAAACTGTGATTTTTAAGTTTGCTTGTTTTCCCTTCAAAAATTAATCTGGAATTAATTACTATTTATTGCATGTACTCTCCGAGCTGACAATGACATAAAAATTGTATAACCTTTAATTACAGGGGTTTGGGGATGTGAAAGAAACACAAACTGTTAATTCTTCATGTGCAGTGGGTAGCACAGACTTGGATATGCTTTTGTGTGTATGTACATAAAGATAGGAAATATTTATACTCAGGATGAAGAGAACATCATTTAGATAAAAACCATTAACGTGTGTGTGCAAATAAGCGTTGTCTCAAAGGGCTCTACAGTGTGAGGAGGGCTTCAGGAGAACTTTGAGCAGCCGGTGTTTGTGTAAAAGAGCTATGGAATATATATACCAGAGAAACAATTTGTGCTGTACAGAATCAATGCTGGCTGTAGGAGCGAGGAGATCAATCTTGCAAATCAGGGACTACTGTAATACCAGCGTCTTCTTTCAGTCAATGAAGGTTAGAAAGGGGCTGAGCAGCAGTGGAATACTGTCTAGAGGCAATCAATATTAATTATAAATTTATAACCTTTATAGCAGCCTTTAAACAAGACTTTCTAAAAAGGACCATTTCAAGCTTTTTAGTTTCCACCCCCCTGTGGAAAAGAAGTTTTCCTACAAAAGTCAAAATGTTGATCTGTGCTTGAAGCTCTTAAGAGCTATACTCTTGCCATGCTCTTTCTTGGCTTGCTTTTACTTCAGTCCAGTTACTGATGCTACAGATGTCCAGAACCTGTAGCTACATAATAGTTTTGAAACAAAGGTTTCAGGCAGAGATTGCATCAGGATTGGGAAGGAAACTGCTGCTTGGCCTGGTCGTGCTCCATAGCTCTCCAGCAGCTGGTGGGGGGAGAGCAGCCCCAGCATCTGACACAGCTGATGGGTGGGTTCAGCAGCAAGTACTCTGTTCTAGCAAGTAGATCATTGGGAGCTTGAACTGAAATCTTGATGGAGATAAGTGCAAAATGATTTTTAAAGCCAGAAGGTCTCCCCTGAGCCTCCTTTTCTCCAGGCTGTACAAGCCCAGGTCCCACAACTGCTCCTCACCACACTTGTGCTCTAGACCCTTCCCCACCTTTGTTGCCCTTTTCTGGACATGCTCCAGCCCCTCAATGTCCTTCTGGGAGTGAGGGGCCCAAAACTGAACCCAGGATTTGAGAAGCAGCTTCTCCATTGCTAAGATAAAAGCTGTAGTTCTTAATGTGTTGCAGTGGCCTGGTTTTGCTCACTTAATTCTGAGAGGGCTGAGTTTCCTCGCCCGTAGCCTGCTGTTGAGTAGGGGTGAGTGAGGTGGAGGCATGGCCAGCACTCGAACCATGGTTCTGTGTCTTTGGGAGAGGCTGTTGTTAACCAGGAGCTCTGAGAAGAGCTTTCAGTTTGTTGCTTTTCTCAATGGGGTTCAGCAGGACTACCGTGGAGGTGCGTGATTTTAACTGGTCATTTTTCTGAGTATTGCTCTCTTGACGTCGGGAGGTTTTTGTTTGGGAGGGTTTTTGTCCTGCGGTTTTATGCTTTTTAGAAAAGTATCTGCAGTGTGTTCTCAGGTTTTGGGGTTTCTTTTTAATCCTTTTCAGGAGGTTGACAGTTCTTCTAAGAGAATCCAAATGTTCACTGTTTAGTTTTTTGTAACATAGCCTGATTTTTCACTTATTTAGTAAATTATAGATGACAGATGCCAAGGCACAGAACGCGTCTGCTCTGTCTGTTCAGCAGTTTGGAGCTGCCAGAATGCAATTAAAAGAATTGCAGTGGAGTTGTCCATGGAGAGACTTTATTTTGGCTACTCTTTGTTGAGAGCCCTTCTTCAAATTCTCTCTCTATTCTCTCCTTTCCCTCTTCTCCACCAGTATCGCAAGTTGCGGATACTGGTGTACCTGTGATTTCAAGGACTCAGAGGTCCCAGTTGTGCCCGCTGTCCTTAAGTGATTCATTGAAGGGAGGGCCCATCTTCATGGCAACCCTGTTTATCCTTACTAAATTTACCTCCAACTTTCCCAGTTCTGCTTCCTCAGAGCTATCGCATAAACCACACGGAGGGACTGCGTTATCTTTTCCTGATGATCTCATGTGGTAAAAGGACTTGGTTTCCTTGGGCGTGATGGAGGCCTCTGAACACACAGAGGAAGGGGGTAGTTAGAGATGCTTTCCCAAAGCCCCAAGATGATCCAAAAAAGTCAGTGTTCTAAGTGAATAATTTGATGATTTCAAGGTACCTATTAGACAAAAGTAACTCCAATACAGATATTACAGCATCACACTCTTGACAGGCCTCTTACCCTATAGCAGTTAACCTATAGGTCAGCTGGGAAAAGCTCTGAGATGGCAGGGCTGAAGAGAAGGTAGCTGTCAGAACATTGCAGGGGATGCTTTTTGCGTTGACGCTCAAATCAAAATGATTTTGTCAGTCACATTTCTCCTGTGTGCTAGCCTGTTGTTCCCCCTGTGGTATCAGCATTACGAGCGAATCTAGAATCACGTGTGATAGGAGGCTATGAAGCCTTGGGGGTTTTCGTGTTGTTTCTTTTGCCAAATACGTTCCTGCAGTTTTTTTCGGGCGGTCATCGGCACCGTCTCCAGCGTTAGCGGTTTTCAGTGGCCCGTGGCCAGTTCTAATTCGTTCCTTATTGCGGAAGATTTGCGCAGCTTCGTGTGCTGACAGCAAAATATATTTGGGTATTGAGACTCCCAATGTGTCCCTTGCATTAACTATTCATTTTTAGGACATTTGGAGGGAAACTGGCAGTGTTGGCTAAATACATTCAGTTTGAGGAAAAATCCAACTGTGCTGGGCTCTGTGTACTCTTCACGTTTTCCTCCCAAGCAAATATTTGTTATCCTTTCACCAAATAGCAGGTAAATAACGCTCAAAGTAGTGCTCCTGTAAACTTAAAATCAGCATTTGACTGGAAGACGCAATCTGCTGAGCTAAGACGAATGCTGTTTTCACATGACTCATTATGCACGACCGGTGGCAGAGCATTCCATTTCCCAGTGGCAAAGACAGATGCGTCTCTTAATTGAAGCGAGTCTCCTTAATCTTGGAGAAGCTGAGCTCATTATTCACTGGGAGTAATTCTGATGCTTCTGCATGGCATCATATGGTATGCCTTTCAAAAGTTGTACCAAATCCTGCAATTTGGAGAACTGCTTAGCCCTGCTGAGAGCACGGGACCTCAGGTGGGGAGAGTTCTGGACATTGCCATTTTGCAGCTATGAAAGGGAACTTTCAGCTTCCTGTAATAGACTGAGAAGAGCTCCCAGGTATTACCATAGTGGTAGCCAGGCTCCTCCTGCAAGCAAGCGTTACCTATCTTGTGGCATTTCTTAGGAAAGTTCTATTTTGCCCTTTGTCAGTGGGGAAAAAGATCACTCAATGTGCCTGCTGTCTACATACAGGGTGATTTCTGCTGTCTTAAACAAGCGGGTTTTATTTTCCAGATACATATATGGTGCTTTTACTTTTTTCAGCACGTAAACCAGTTATAGCTGTTACATACTGTGCACGTGTGCCTTGGTGGGGTGGTGGCCAACAGAACGTGTTTCTCGTGTCCGTGTTGTTGCACAGCGCGAGCCAAGGGCGTCGGAGCGAGATGGAGCTGTCGTTCCAATGAGTTGCAGTTGCTTGTGTAAATCCCCACTTAGTGAATGCAAAATTACACCTTTATCTGCCTGGACCAGTGTAAGGTATTGTAATGACTGCTTGCAGCATGTTGGAGGGTTGTTTGCCGTGCCTTTTGCATATCACTTGAAAGGACAAATCTGGTGGTTGTTCAGTAGTGGCTTCTGCAAACTCGACAAGTAGCGATGAGGTCATGAATCATGTGAATTCCTTCATAAGTTTTGAAAGAAAAGGCCACTTTAGGCAAAGCATAAATGCAACCATATGCCCATACCTTGAAGTCTTCACTGGAATTTGACAACAAAATTGCTGGGCATATGATTTGTTTTATGAAGAAGAAACTCTTGCTTTTAAGAGCAGTAGCAGAACAGCAGTTAACTTGCTGGGTTTTTTTCTAGTTAGGCTCAGAAATGTTTATTGAATACAAAATTGGGAACTAGGTCAGTGTAAGTCAAGTTCTGGTGATTGTTGAAGAGGGTACGTGCCTTTGTTTGCTCTTGGAGGAAAGAGGCAGCAGTTAAAACCAGAAACAAAACCCAACCTTGTTATGGTCCCCTCAATAGGGGGAAAAATATGCAAAGCAAAGCTGTTATCCTTTTGTTAATCTTAGTACAACTCCTAAGCTGGCGTGGAAGCATCTATTCAGACTTGTTGAACAACCATTTTGTGGTAAGAAAAATCTTCACAGCAGGGTTTACTTTCCTGTTGGGGGGGGAGGAAGTGCAGGCTTTCCCTTGTTAACAGTGATCTTGATACTCAAAGCTGAATGATTTGGCTTTTAGGAGTAAAAATCTCAATGAAGTGCTGTCTCCCGTTACTCCGCACCTCTCCAAAGCGGGCAGCTTGCAAAAGCTGCTTCAGGAGCCGAAAGGAATCCGCCCTTTAGCACGTAAAATCTTCAGCGTCAGCTGTTCTAACGCGATTCTTCGGAAAGATTACTGAGAAATCTGTGGGTTTCTGCACCCGCAGTGATGTTGGTTGACACGTTCAGAGTTCTGTGTGTAGGAAAAGCAGATTATTTCCTTCAGCCAGAGTATGACCGGTGCAGGTAGTACAGAGAGAAGTTCTCACCCTTGAATAGCTGCAGTGCAGCCAACGGCAGCACTCTGTGCGTGCACGTACTAGGTAGCAGTTGTGGTATTTAAAATAGTGAGGGTGTTTCCAAAACAGCAGCAGCACTCTGATGGCCAAAGAAAGTGCAGGAGGGAAGTGTCCTCTGGAAAATGCTGATTGCAGGAGGGATTTACTGAGTGAACCCTGTGCATCAGAGGGGGATCGTTGCATGTGAAAGGAAAAATAGTTTAAATCAGTATTGAAATATAAGGAAGCAGCAGCTCTCTGTTTGAGCAAAGCTTACCAGCGGGGCTGGGAGCATAAATTCAGGCAGACAGGAAGAGTCGGGGGGAAGATGTGATCGGAGAAGTTGTGTTTCCCAAGTGGGAGCTGAGGGGCTGCCCTGGCCGGCCGGTGGGCGCGGGAGCAAGGCAGCAGGGCCCAGGGCACCCCTCGGAGCAGCACCGGTGTCCCAGTCACAGCACGGTGTCCTTGCCGTAGGGCTGCCCGCCTCTGCATCTCCAGGTCGAGGAAGCCGGCTGCAGTGCCTTTTACTGTGACTGATCATCTTTATTTCCTCTTTAAAATGCTATCAACTCCCCCTGTTAAACAGAGTCATTTCTTTAAAGGAGAATGTACATTATTAGTGGTTTTTTTTATACAGGGATGCAGTCGTAAGTACCAGAGTTTTGTGTTATTGTTAACTTTACAGGTGCACCAGAGGGGGAAAAAGTGTGCTGGGGCAAAATGCCAACTTAAGAAATATCAAAATGTGTGCCAGTGTATAGATGAAATCATGTTAACTGTGTTACCATGTTACAAGTTTCTTTATTCCAGAAAAAGCCGAAGTAAATGCTTCCAATGTGAAAATACTGTAGCATTTCTCCCCAAAGTCTTGATCCTGAAAACATTTATGGAAAAAAAATAAAGGGAATTAAACCGGGGTGGGGGGGGTGGGGTGGGAAAAGACACAAAACTGGTGTCTAACTATTCCTTGCCTGGAGAGAGAGGCAGAGGACAGTGCCCAACGGCTGGGTTCACAGCCCTGTTGTTCCAGGGATTATTGAATTGAGGGGGAAAGAAAGGATTTTGATGTTAAAAGTGAATAAGTGAATGCATTGGTTACTGCGTCAAATGTCAAGCCAATGCCTTAGAATTGGGTACAGTCTTAATCAAGTTCATATACTGAAGAAATGAACTAAATTGATAACTTCCAGATATTTTTTTTCTGATCCTAACTACACGCTTCTTAACACAGGCAAGAAGACAGCAAGACCCTAGTCCCGGATCCAACCTGGGAAGCGGCGATGATCTCAAGCTACGTTAATCAGCAGCGGCAGCAGCGGCAGGCGCCCCGTGGGTCTGCGCACGTGCATTGCTTCTACTTGGCAAAGGATTTAATAAAAGACCAGAAACTGTGATAACTGGGTATACTATGGTCTGTTTCCTGACCTGCGGCAGTCGCAGTCACCGTGAACTGCCATGGTTTGCACTATGTTTATGTTACAATACCTGCATTTCCCATTTTCAGCATGTAGCCAGTGGCAATTGGAAATTTTGGGTTGGATTTTTTTTGTGTGTTTTTTTTTTTTTCTATGCAAACTTATTTTTGTTGGCACTATTTTAGTGAAATGGAAACTTATGCAGCTACAAAACCATTCTTTTTCTCAACTGTAATAGAAATTGTCACTTAATAGGTCAAGATATTACAGATTTAAAACTTTTTGGGGTTTTTTTTTGTAAACTGCTGGAAGCTAATGCATTCCAAGCTTAATTTTTTTAATATGGGCTTTTGGAATTTTGATTGTCCTTCTTGTGCTCCTGCTTTATTTTAGATATGCATCCTTATTTTCCTTTCAGTTTTCTTTTTTTTACCTAAATTTGCAAGACCTTAAAACTGCTGACATTATTTTGCATTATTTTTGAGCGAAACCCAGTTGAATCAGAGCTGTTGGAATCAAGTTTTCAAACTCGGCGGGTTTGTCACCGTTAGAGTCGCAGTATCTTTTACCTGCTAACAATTCATCAGTTCCACTTTTTTAAACGATCAAACCTTAAAAGTGTGGATCTTTTCCTGCAGTTGAATGCGTCCTGCCCCAGTTTCTGTCTGAGATTTCATTCTGTATCCAGCGAGTCCGGGTGGTTGTCATACCCCTGTGTATATAATACTTGTGCTGAAACTTGTCGGAAGTCGCAGGCTGGCTTCTGTTTTATTCAGGGATTTTTTTAAATGGCTAAATAAAGGGATACTGCAACTCTGCCATCAACAGCGCCTTACAACTGGGAACACAAGTGACCAGCCCCCGAGGTGATGACGGATTCAGTCGTGTTTAAGATCGCTGCTTTAAGTCTATTTTATAACTTGGGCTTCTTGTCAAAGTCGTGCCGAGCGGTGAAAAGCTTGAGGTGGTGCGTGGTGAATCTCGCCCCGGGCACAGGACGCTCCTCAGCGATACCACCTAAAAATTGTGACTCCATTGCAGTAGATAATTGTGTTTTTCTAACAGGGTAAGATTTTTTTTTGGGGGTGTGTGGCTGAGTTAATTGGCGTGAATTACCTTGTTTTATTTGGGGTGACGGGGAGTGGACTCGTTCCAAAGTTGTCATTGCATCCGATATTTGAAGAAAATGGATTGGAAATGTGATGTCATTTGGCTTTGTTAAGAAATGGTGCTTCCTGTACAGCCTGATGAATTAAAATGTCACTTTAAATACCTTTTTAAAATAGGCGATCTGCCTTTGGTGTTTTGAGAATTATTTTGAAGGTGAAAATTCTGTATGGTTAGAACAGGTAAACCTTTACCAAATTCTATAATTGAGATAATTACCTTCCTCATTAATGGCAAAACAATCGATGCAAAAGAGGTCTTGCAAAAACACAAGCAGATGTCAATGTGAAGGAGAATCTTTGTATATTAATAATATGAAATATTTAACACTCACTTAATGTCAATAGCTGTAAACTGTGAGAATGTCATCAAATAGAAATTATTTTGATACTTCAATTTAAATGTGATTCACCTGGAAGATGACTTTTTCTTTCACTCTGTGGCCACGTGTTCCTCTTGCTCTTCTTCCCCCAAAGCCAGAATTTTTCTAAAGTATTTCTGCAGTGAGTGATTTAAGGGACACGCGCCTGCAGCCACACGCATCCCTGGCCTTGCAGCTTCTCTGCCATCTGTGTATTTTTGATGGAATAGTCTGAAGATTTTATTTTAAAAGGTTTTCCTAACGTTTCAGACAGTGGTTTTAAACCAGAAGTACACAGGAAATGATGCTATCGGATACTAACGTTGCGCTCTTGTGTAAATACTGAACTTTCCCTATCATCATTTAGCATTCTGCTGCTTTCGATATCTTAATGCTGGCATTAAGATCACAAGCCCTTCCCCTCTGCTGGTTAGTGCAGACTTTTTAAAGTGCATTTTAAGTTATTGATGCAATTTGATATTTTTCATAATTTCTATTTAAACTGAAGTTGCATCATCTTTCTCAAATTCATCTCCTGTAAGAGTTGCCTTAAGCTACAGGATTGCTTTTGCTACTTTTTGTGTTGTATTGTTTAACTTTCATAATAAACTTCTGTGTAGTGAAAGCGAGTCGCTGTAGATTTATTTCTGACCTCCTGATAATTCCCCACTGAGGTATCGTGGGTTTCTGGGGTAACTTCCCAACCTTCTGCCCAGCACCAGGCTGCCGTGGTGGTCATGGCTAAAGCAAGAGTGACATCCAGTGGTCACTTCACGAGCCCATGTTTAGGCTTTGTCTGAGGTGGGGGATATTTATGGCTGTCCCAAAACTTAATCTAAGGGGAAATGTGGATTTTGCTGCCCCAAAACTCATGTGTTTTGCTTATTTTTATAAATGTTCTGCCCTGCTTACTCCAAAAGCATCTGCCTACTTAACCCTAAGAAACCTGATCCCCTTGGGTCACACACGGTTCTAGCAGAGCATTTTTTTATGGGCATGTTTTTATAGGAGCCATTAACCCTTGCTAACTGTGCTGCTTTGGATGAGGAGGAGAACAAACTCATTTGCATGTTGAAATTGAGGAATCCCAGAATGTCAGGGGCCGGAAGGGACCTCGAAAGATCATCCAGTCCAACCCCCTGCCAGAGCAGGATCATCTCTACCAGATCACACAGGAAAGGCGGAGATGGGGCAAAGGGCTGCAGAGAAAGGTGCGAATGGTACACGCTGCACCTGAAAATATTTTAGCATCTCTAGAAGGTGTTGGTGGGTGTAGCTTGAGGTATCTGATAGTGAATACTGGTGGTGGTTACCTACAGAAAGCACACAAAGGGTTATTTGCTTCGTGACCCAAGAGCTGCAGTCCCCTTTGGAAGTGCTGATGTGCAGGAGGAAGAAGCGTAAACCTTATCCCATGCCTTTCAAATCCTCTAACCTTAGTTCATATTTTCAAAATCTGGCTGGAAGCAGATGGGAGAGTGCCCGATAAACCCAGTGTTGACTGGGATCTGGGGTTCTTCTGAGGATGCTCTCTAGTTCGGGAGGGAGGTGGCTTTGAAAACAGCTGGCAGTGACAACCTGTGTTCCTGCGATGCTGTGGTGGTGTCTGTGAGCCATCAAAGGAGCTCTAAAAGGCAGCTTTAAGGAGCGGTTGCAAAGCCTCATTCTAACCTGAGATAATCCATCGAATCACCTCTTTAGTCCATTTTACGGGTGTTTTCAAAACCTGAATGAATAGGTTTCTGAGTCTCCTGAAGGACTCAGCAGTTACCAGCTGTCCTCTTCTGGGCTCCTGCTCCCCCTCCTGAACAGCAGGAAGCTATGAAAATGAAACTGTGGCTGAAACCAGCACCTTTTCTGTTCCTGCAGGTCTATGGTGTTTTGTTCAGGTAAGGGCTGGGGAGTTAACTGAAGGAGACGTGGGTTTGGAGAACTCCAGAATTACGTGGCCTGATGGGATCTTGGCAGGGCTTCCCTATGCTGCTTTTTTTAGTCCGGCATGAGTTCAGGTCTCCACTTGATTACAGATGCTTTTAGGAATCCATCCAGTCTGCACAGAAACAGCACCAATTTCTGTAAAAGTCACATTATTTAGTTACTACATTTCCAATGCAAATAAGAGAATGACAAAAATGGCTTCAAGGATGAGAATTACAGCGCGAAGTTCCAGCAGAGCCCACATTTGCATAGGCATCATTTCTCATAACTCATTTGCCTGACATCCTGTCTTCACGCTGCCACGGAATGTAAATCCCAGGACATGCATATTCATCAGCTGCTGCGTGGCTCAGAGCTGCTCAGGGTTTAAGTAACTTTATTAAATAGCTTTCTCAATTACAGGTTGAGATAAGTGAATTTCTAGAATTGCCTTGGGCTCATATTTTTCAAGCTCAGGAGCAAGGGGGAAGAAAGTAACGCGGAAGAGCTGGGTGCTGCCTCAGCTGCTGCTGTCACCCTGCAGTGGTGGCTGTGGGTACTGGCAGGAGGGGAAGAAGAGGGAAAGAGGAATGTTTCTTGCTCTGCTGTGTGCTTCTTATTCGGTCCGGTCTGGTCCACAGTTTATCACAGCATATGAGACTTTTGCTGCTGTGTTTCTATTGCTCCCCACACCTATTCTGATGAGTCACTTGGTGTTCTCCAGCCTGTTGGACTTAATAACGGTGTTTTGGGGGATGCATTTTTTCCCTTTCCCTCCATCCACAGGCTGCAAATCCCTTGTTTTTCACAAGAACTGGTGGAGCTGTCGCCTTCCACCTTTTGCAGTGCTCTCTCTTCCCCATAGCAGATGATGGGTTAGCTTGAAAACGGAGAAATCCTGCAGAGACAGACAGAAGTTGGCACTTGGAAGCTCCTACCTTTCGCAACTTTTATCCAGTGGTTTGCTGAAAGAGCCTGTCCCTGGGAGCTTTGCTCGCTGGCATCCCCTGACCCTTTCAGCTTTTGCTATTCATACTCTGTAAAAAAGCCAGCAAAGTAGAAAACCGAGCAGTGCAAGGGAACTAAAACTTTTTGGCTGTTGGATGCATTTGGTCTTGATAGCTTCTGTAAGTATCACCAAAGCACCTGGCTGGAGGGGCAGTGCTGCTGCTGGAGTGTTTCTGGAGTATTTCAGGGCTCTTGGCATCAATGATGCAGATGGTGGCTCTTCAGGCCATGCTTCTCAGGGAGATCTCAGATGCGGGGAACAACTCTTATCTATCAGAAGACAGTTCTTAACGAACAGGTGCCTCCACCCAGAAACACCGGATGAACCATCATCTCTGAGCCAAACAGCCTACTGAGCATCTCACTTCCAAGAATGATGGGTCACGGACCCAGACAGATCTCCAGGTCCCCTCCCACCCTGCTGAGAGCCAAGCAGCCCCATGCTTTGCAGCATCCTAGCCCCTTCTCCCCAGCTGCTACAAGGCAGCCTCACTGTGGGACACCTGTCCCAGAGGTGGGATGCTGCAGCTCCCTTCCCATCACCATCCTGCTCCTCGGTGGCCTTCCCCAGTGTCCCAGGACCTCTGGCTGCTGTCTGTGCTTTGCCACCAGGCTGCAGCCACCTGAGTAGCTCCCTCTTGGAGCCAGAGCTGCCTCAGCCTGGACAGGGAGGATATTTGGGGATGGTCAGCCCTGCATGTGAGCTGGCTGTGGTCCAGCTCCCAGCTGCATTTGAGGACTGGGGCCCAGGTGAGTAGTGATGGTCCAGAGAGGGGGAGGTGGTGGGGGGGGCACGCACAGACTCCTCCTGAGCTGCCCAGCACTTGATTTCTGCTTAGGCCAGAAATGCTGCTGCTGAGAAGCCCCCAGGCTCCTTCCTGGCAGCGACGGCCCTGACCTGGAGCTGCTGGGCAGATGCTCCCACACAGAGAAGAGGACAGATCCTCTTTTTGATTCTGCTTTCAGTTCTGCTCTGCAGAATGTGTCTGGCCACCAGGACCCGGTGTCGGTGGGCCCACAGGGCACGTGATTCTCTGAAACCACCAGTACCTTAGTCAACTCCTTCACACCCTCTCAGCATCTCATCCTCTGCTTCTGTGTGCAGGGCAGGACATCCTGGCAGGACCACGGGTCACCATGCTGCAAAGCAGGACTAGAACAAGAGAGAATATATTGGAAAGTGAGACCTTATGGTCCAGGAGCATGTGAGCATGAAAAAAGCAGGGTGGAAAAGCAGGGGCTGTGGGCAGGACCTCACTCAAGCTGGTCTCTCCAGCCAAGGAGCAATGCTGGTTGTCCATCACGGCTCTCCCACACAGCATGTGGCAGCCAGGAGCCACTAGCTGTAATGGGACCTCTTCTCTTGCCAGCAAACTCAGCTCATGCTTTGCTAAGCTTGTAGGAGACTTAATTGTCACAGATATCAGGCCCTTTGACATGCCACCCTCATTGTTGTGTTGATGAGCTGCCACCCTTTTGATGGGCTGCCCCCCATTCTCATGCTGTAGCCCCGTGGCTCAGGCTGGTGGCTTTAATGGAGTAGCAACTGGCAGATGTTTCCTGTTCAGTGTGGGCCATTTTTATCCCACCAGCATATGGCACAGGATCTGCCCCCCCCACACACCTCTCCGAAACAATTTTTTTCTCCAAAGAACATATTGGTGATGGTGATGCACCAGTCAACAGACGTGGAGGGTTTGCACAGGAGGCCGGCAGCGTGGCTCTGGCTGTGGCATATGGAGAGGAGCTCAGTTTGCTGCAAAATGGATTTTTGGCGTTTTCCAGCTTTTTGCCACAAGGGCTGGATGCCATGAGACAGCGGCAGCAAGCACAGACGTTAGCTTGGGTGCAAAACTGATCCTTTGAGTGCAAGACCCCTACTTGCCGGGACTGGGCTGGTCCCTGCTAGCAGTGGCAGGACAAGGTGGATGCACATGCTCATCCCAGCTCCCCAGAGCACTGCAGGGCACTTGGTTGGTGTACCAC
>VWZY01010967.1:7607-33404 GCA_013399075.1 Chloroceryle aenea
AAAGAAACAGAGTGAAAGAAATGCATTTGACCACTCATAACATTAGCATCCCTGTTAGAAATATGCCTCAGCTCTTAAAAAATCCCCCAACACGTGCATGATTACAATATACGACATGGTATCAGTCTTTTCTCCACAGCGTAGCGTATTGCCTGACAGCTAATGTGCTTTGCTGCACTGTTATTAGCTGTCTTGCTGCAATGCAGTATGTTACACAGTTACTCTGGTGTATGTGACTCTGCCCTCCTCAGCCTCTGAATTTGCAGAGTAAATGCTGATTATCTTGAAATGGTAATAACATGATTTGGCAGTACGAACCACAACAGCGATCATATAGTTAACAAAAGCTGTGAGTGGCAGCCAAACTGCACACTGAGCACAATTATTTGAGCCATTAATTGGAGTATAGCATTTCCTCTTGGGATAACAATGATTAAAATTTATGCTGGTAGATAATTTTAGGGTAGGATTGAAAACAGAGATTTTTAAATGCATATGCAAGTTACACCTTTGAGGAGAACTGGCTGGCAGGAATAAGGAGAGATAAAAAGCAACGTCAGTGTAAAACAGCAGCATCCAATGCACTGAAAACCAGCACTGCATAGGCAGCTTCTGTAAGATTTGTACTGCTGTCCACTTGCAGATGGTCTGAGCACCTTTTATGTAAAATCAGCAGGCATAATGAGGTGTTATTAGACACTCAGCAGGAGCCTCTGTCCTTGTTTTTCAGAAGCAAAGCTCCACTTGCTGAATTGATGAAACATTTCAGTACATTGGCCCAGATCTTCAGAGGTACTCAGATAACTAACAGGTATTGATTTCAATGAGCACTAAGCATCTGGACACCAAGATACTAAATCACTGCCACTGTACAGTCTCTCTGTCTGTAAGGGTTGTATACCACCATCTAATGATGAATCTGATTGTGCCCATCACAGTAACGTCAGTACCAGGAGCCAGGATTTTGTGACTGCCTAAGTTTTGTCCACTTCAGCCACTGGTGCAAAGCAGCCTCTGTCTGCCCATAAAAGATAAGCAAAACCGAAGAATGTCAAAATTTGCATTTGCTCAGCTTGGCCTGCTCTTAACCAGACATGAGTTCAGCTGTGCTGGTGCAAGCTCAGCAGGAGAGGCCTCATCTGTGCTGGCAGCACACACTGCCCTGACTGCTGTGTAGCTGTGACCAAACTATGGAGCTGGAGTCAGTGAAGTGGTGGCTGGAGGGGTTGGCCACAAAGGGGACCGCTCCTAACCTTGAAATACTGAGATTATAATGAAAACTCCCCAAATTAACAAAGGGATGAGACTGACAAATGACCATGCCATTGCCAAACTGCACACGTGTGCAGAAAAAAATGCAGACATGAGCATGGACCCATGCAAGTTGCAGCAGTCAGCAGTACTCAGCACCATTAGTCCCCACTATTCTACTGCAGGATGAGAATCAGATTAACCCTGTGCCACTTTTGCTAGCCCATTTTAACCTTCCAAACTCTCAGAAGTCTGTCAGACCTGAGTAATCACCATAAGGAAAGAAACTCCTGAAATTCAGTTCATGTTCCCCTTTGAAAAGTACCCAAAGAGTCCGAGACTGATATATTCTATCATAGTTTTTGTGAGCGACATTTTGTACCCAAACCCTTATCCTGTAATACAGTTCTGTGTGAATGCAAATACCCAAGGCCTTTACTTTAGGTGCTGCCATCAATATATTGTTCTTCAGCTTGAGGATTTGATGCCAGGAAAGAAGACAGACACCATGCTGCCAGAGCAGAGAAATCTTTGGTCACCCACTCCTGTGGGATGTACAGATCCTGGGAAGTCAGGGCAAAGAGCAAAGTGTTTGCTCTTAAAGACATTGCAACAAAAACCTGCAGAGTGGTAATAAATTAGTCCATCTTGTAAATGTTAAAATTCATCTTGTGATGTGATGAAAATTCATCTTGTGTGTGATGACTACATGAGGATACTTGGTTCCTGAGCACTCCCTTGCATATGCACATAACTGTCTAAGCACTGCAGTACAGCACCACAGTATGGTAAAGTGCATAAAAGAGCTTCACCATGCCCATATTTTCTATTTATTTGCTCTCCAAGCAACATGTGGCATCTTTGTGAGTTAGGAAAGGCAGTCCCATTTTTTCTGTGCTGCATGGAAATCTGGAGTGCATCTCCCAGGTGTGATATTCTACTTACCAATAAGCTGAATATATTGTTTACTTGACCCTTGCTGTATTTGTCTTCAGGAGGATCTATCAATCTGACACACACACACACACACACACACCCCACTTCCTAGTTCAGATTTAAGAACAAAAGCTTCAAGACATGGGTCTGGATTTCTCCAGGGTCTGTAATTAAATAAGGCAAACCACAACAGAATCATCAAACAGCATGTCTAGGGTATTGTCACAAGTTTGAAAAATAGTGCCTGGGAGGTATACGGAGCAATAATTGTGACTTTGGAATGTCAAAGAGATGTTGTTGGGTCAGGATTTTCTTGTTATGGGGGACAGAATTTTTCATTGCGTTCTATGAGGAATGGAAAGATAGGGCGATACATCCACAGCATTCCAGACAAACATGAAACCACTTTGTCTTTATTTTTAACACTTACTCTCACGTCACTGAATGTCCACTGCCCATTGGACACCAATTACTAAATTAAGCCAGAATCCACAGGCCAAATCTCATATGTAACTGCTTGCTAGCTTTTTCTACAATCAGGCCTTACTGGAAAAGCGTTGTGGCGAGTCTTTGAACAAGCACCAAACAATGCATAAAACGGGTATATAAAATGATCTTCTCGAGCTTCTGTTTGGTTCTTGACAGAGGTTTCTTAGAGAGATGCATCCAGTCATCCACTGGTTCCTTCTCTATTTATTTTCTCTCTCTTTGTAGATTGTTTGTATTCTCCCTGTGTTGACTCTGTCACTGCAGTAATCCATCACAGCTATCCATCTCGCATAACACTGATGTTGTTGCTGTTCAGGCAGCAAGACATGGGTAGAAATGTGAAATATAAAATGACTCTTCTTTCTCAAGGAAAAAAGAAACTGAAAAATGACCATTGTGTAAGGCAGGTGTTTTCTGTCCTAGGGATCATTCCCTATTGTCTGGTGCAGAGGAAGTTCTCACATCTGTACAGCTAGGGTACAGGATAGTAAAAAAATATGTTTGATAAATGTCAAAGCTTCATAAAGGGCTTGACCCAAGAGTCACCGTCTAGGATTTCAGCTTTGTTTTCCAGTAATTACTGTCATTCTCAAGACAGTTATTCGCACTGACTCACAAAACAAAAGGAGAACACAGATAAGGAAATTACCAATCACTTGGGTTTTCAATTTGTATACAGAGGACTAGAGACAAGTGGACATATCTTTCTCATGACTCATTGTGAGGGCTGCTAGCACAGCCTCCTACAGATGCACCTTCTCTACATGGGGTTCCCAGTGCCTTCACTGAGAACCATGCTGTGCTCCCATTCCTGGAAATCAGGCAGTTTTCTTATTCACCCATGTTGCCTGGCCTCATAGCTCAGTTCAGCTCATGGACCAGTTTAAGTTCTCTGAATACCAGATTCTGCTCCCAGTAAAAAATATTTAAGGATAACTTATTTAATTTAAGCTTTGATTTTATGTGAGGGGAGCAGACTAATGCCTTGTTATTATTTACAGGCAGGTGAAGACATGCATGATGTTAGGGGGCTGCTAAATCCTGTGACCCAAGAGAAGTAAGACTAGCACATTTTCATACTCCCAGGTCCAGACAGCAGTGAGGTTGAACCAGTGTTCTCAAAAGACACATGTGCCCAGAGAACATATATATACACCACATATATACATCATATATATAAATGGATATAAAGCTGACCACTCAGATCAACAGAAACAGAAACCACAACACTCCAAAAGACAAAGAATGCATCGACAGCCTCATGCTGTCCTCCTGCAGGGCAGTCCAGGCTGAAGGTCCCTTACTGGGGAATACGGTAATGCATGGTGGATGCCTACAGAAACTAGGCTCAGGGACTCTTCGTCAAGTAGCCACTTCAGCATTTCAGTGTCCCCAGCTTCTGTCACCTGGTCATATGAGCCCCTGAAGCTGTAGCCCTGCTTCAGCTGCTAGTACAGATGTCTCACTGGTTTGCAAACACGCACGCACATGTTTGTATCCATCTCAGTTGACACCCAGGCCCCACAGAGTATCAGACCTGGATACTCTAGTGACTTCAGTAGCCATCTTGGTCTCTCTGATCACTGACACCACAGACACACACAGGCTTCCAGTCCAGGGGCTGTCAACTGAGACTTCTACACACACACCACTGCACAAAGGACAGAGCTCCTCACCCAGGAAAAAGGCTAAAAATGGGGTTTAGTGAAAGGCCAGGACAGACTGCACTTGATGCACACAGGGCATGGTCAGGCAGGTACATTGATCAGACACTGCTTGCACATGACCAGCTCTTTTTATCCCCTTATACCGCTGTTTTCTCACTCATTACTCCATGAAACACCTTCATCTTCCATTTCCCTGTCCTCCCTAGAATATTCCTTCCTATGCAATCCTGAAATGCCCTTCTCCTGCCTCTCAGAGTGAACCCACATCACTGGTAGTGACTCCTCCATCTCTGTGTGGGGATATGGGGAGCATTTCCATTGGCTCATGGTGACAGTGTGTCCCAGCCCATGGGCTGAGGCACTCCAGGGGAGACCAGGGGGGCAAGTTGAGGCTCATGTCTATGATGGAGGCGTTGTGGACTTCTCATCCTATTCCTTCAGAGTCCTTCATAGTGGGGGATGAGCCTCCGGGGGGATGTTTTCTTTCTTTTGATGCCCCAGGAGCAGTTGTTGGCATGTAACTGGGGTCCCTCCCCACTGATCCTTTGTGCATGGGGACCAGAGGAGTCTTACTATGTAACCTAACACAGTATTCAATAATTTGCCTAAGGCTACAATTCCTTCACTGAAAGCTTTCTGGTGTGTAGGTGTTTTTGAAATCCTACCCTATTTTTAGTTTCTGAAGTCTTGACTGAAAAAAATTGCGATTTGAAAATACTCATCTGAAGAAAGTAATTTAAGTAAACATTGCCTAAAATGTGATCTCATATTTAAGTGAGATTATTTCTAAATATACTACTCTGGAAGTATTCCTGTGGTACCATGAATGTTTCTACCTACAGGACTTATATGAAGTACCTAGGTGACTGCAAACTTTACCCATGCAGAAGCTGTCTAAAAAGCTAAAATGTCTGGGAAGAAGTTGGCAAACCCAAATCCATTCCGGTGTAACTAAATTCCTAAATACACCATATTTTTATATTCCTTTAAGCTTGTTTTAATAGGAACTTATTCTTTTTTAATTATAAAATAGAACAGGGAGCTGCTAGCAGAATCATAATTTAGTTACAGAAAAAGCTTCATTACAATTATCTAGCAAAGAAAGCCTTTTACTTAAACTGAAATGCCGTAGTGCAAAGCTCCTATGATAATACATAATGCCACCAGAAAGAAATAAAACACAATTTAGCCCTGAAAAGAAGAATTATTATAATGTGTGAATTGGCCATATAAAAAGTGATGGGCTTCCGGTGCTCTGAGGAACTTAAGTTCTTTTGCTGAACAGGTAGGCTATTTTTGGAAACTAAGATATATTATTTATAATGTAAAGAATAATTTTGAAAAGTTACTGATTCAAGACATATCTAAGTCACAGATGAGAAATCACAATTTGATAAGGCAGTATGACTTCAAAAACACTTTGTTTTATCTAATGAACTATCTGTAGCACAGGTATAAAAAATAACATTATCTACTTCAACTCTTTCTTTTTGAGGGGTTTGGTTGTCAGATATTTCTTTTTTTTTTTTTTTTTTTCCATTGCATGTCCTTTTACCTTAATCTTTGATCCTCACAGCTTCTATAATTACACAAATTTTGTTGTAATATTTAAGCAGAGAATTATTACATGCTTCAAGACAACCCTCAGATTTTAAGAACTGTCTTCTCAGTCCTGCTTTGTGCCTTGAATTTTTCTTGGCACTGTTATATTTATATCCTTTCACCTTTCTTACTGTGTCTGAAATTACTCCATGCAGCTTATGGGAAGACCAGTCTTTTACCTTCTGTTATTATCAAAATTCTACTATGGGCAGAGAGGTAAGAACACTTTACATGTGAAGACAAGAATTTCATAGTAGAATTTAAGTTTTAACAGGTTAATAATCACATCCATTAGCTTAGGAACAACACTGTACACTAACAGACCAAAGTAATACAGAAAAATCTTGGTATGTATTAAATACTTTATGTAGAAAAATCTTTGTATGTGTCTCCTTTTCTTTAGTATTATTCTCTCCCTGACGGTGCTATTCTGGGTGGTAATGCTGACAGTCACTATCTGGGGGTGTCAACATCCTGGGGTCTTTGTGTGGAGAATGGTTGGGAGCAGAGCTGTCTTCTTCCACTTCTCCAGAAGAGGATGGAAGGTTAGCTTGATTGTCCTAGGGTATACAATAAGGTTATTTTTATATACTTTCTTATTCTTTTCTCTTCATTAATTCCAAGTTATTTTTTTTCTGTTCTCTTTGTGACCTCAAATGCTAGTTTTTTCCTGAACAAGATCTTTAAAGCAAGACAGACCCTTTCCCTCACTCCCCATTTCGATATGAGTTGTCCAGATGCTACCATTTTCAGGTAAACAATATGTATTTATCCTTACCTTGTGAAAAAGAGTATGGACTACAGAATGTATGCTTTCTTTCCAGTCCACATCATCACTGAAGTTACATTTGCATTCATATCTCACCTTCTCTACTCTTTTTTTTTGTCTTCTCCCACAAATGTATTTCAAGTGTATATTGTTACAGTGTATTTCAGTAGAAAACCATTATCTGTATTTAGATTCTCCCCTCTTCTTTTTGCCAAGACCAATTGCCAATCTGAGTCTCTCAACAGGTTACATCTATCTATGTATGTGCTTTCAATCACTATCATGCCTACAGTGTCTCAAAATCATTTAAAGGCTTTATCCTGACAGCATTCTCTAAAACAGAGAGGCACTGCTTTCCATAATTTATAAATGAGGAAATGAGGTGCAGTAGCTGACAGAGGCCACTTAAGATGTCCATGATGAAGCTGTAAATTGATCCAGGTCCTCTGAGTCCCAGCTGGCATATCAGGTTCTGAGAACACACTCCGGCAGTACTACATTTTCCACCCTTGTGAGGATACAGGAAACACTACAGACTGAAAAATACTGCTATTTTAATTTATAACAAAAACAAAACAGGGATAAATTCCTTGAACAATGTTCTTTTGGAAAAACCTGTACACAGCAAAAGATGCACTAGACTTGGCAAAACTTACATTAAATCCACTTGCAAATTTATTTTAATTCTGTTGGATCATTCCTGCTAAAGAATAAAACTATTTCTTTTCCCATTCCTTGCCCACATTTTGATCTGTCATCACTACGTTGCCACACAAGCTTTGAAGCATGGTCTCTGTGAACCCAGAATTGATTCAACAAAGCTTTTAAATGCTTGCCTAAAGTCAGTGGGATAACTTGAGGTTAAGATGGTCAAGATCAGCTCCCTGCGGAGCTGTAGGTTTCCGGGCTACCCTCCAGCCTCCACTGAAACTGGCAGGAATTTGTTCACTGACCATGGTGAGATTCAGTTTTCACTTTAACTTGCAAAACATATGAAATACAAGCAGTGGTAAACAAAGGAAATAAATCAATTCTTACTGAAGACAGTCAGCTCAGAAGGTCCATAGTTGCAGTGCTTGGACACCTGTGCCTGAAGCCATTCCTAGGCTAAGGCAGGGTGTCTGCACTTTGTGAGCAGCGGTGAAAACCCATGAAAACAGAAGCTAAGCTCAGGGACTGCTGGCAGCTGCTGAGGCAGCAAAGGCTCTGCAGAGTCTGGAGAACTGCAACAGAGGTCTGTGCACTGAGCTGGGCTACAAGAAGGCTTAACAGACTGGAAATGATAAAGTAAGCTATCATTTAAAAAGATGTATTGTATCAATTATGGAGAGTAAAAAGGTTGGCCCAAACCTGCAAAATATAAGACAAAGTGAAAGAAGGAAAATGCATGTTTAGTTCAAAAGAATATGAATGATCAAATGAAAAGCTACCACTTTATATCTCCCAGACTCATATTAATCCATGATAAATTACCTCAGATGTTCTGGTTTGGCTGAGATAGAGTTAATTTTCTTTGCAGTAGCTGGTATTGGCCTATATATTTGATTTGTGCTGAGAACAGTGTTGGTGGCACAGAGATATTTTAGTTACTGCTCAGCAGAGCTTTCACAGAGTTAAGACCTTTCCTGCTTCTCTCACCACCCCACCAGTGAGCAGGCTGAAGGTGCAAAAGGAGCTGGGAGGGGACACAGCTGGAACAGCTGATCCTAACTGACCAAAGAAATATCCTATACCATATGACATCATGCTCAGCATATAAAGCTGGGGGAAGAAGGGGGGGACATTTGGAGGAAAGGCTTTTGTCTTCCCAAGTAACCGTTACACATGATAGAGCTCTGCTTTCCTGGAGATGGCTGAACACCTGCCTGCCAATGGGAAGTAGGGAATGAAATCTTTGGTTTACTTTGCTTGAACATGTGGCTTCTTCTTTACCTTATTAAATGTCTTTATCTCAACCCTTGAGTTACTCCCCTTTTATTCCTTTGATTCTCTCCCCCCATCCCGCTGGGGCAGATGGACTGAGAAAGTGGCTGCATAGGGGTTAGCTGCTGGCTGGGATTAAATCACAATATCAGGTAACACAGTTAACGTGATCTCCTTCTTTTCATCATACATGCTTTGCCCATCTAAGAAGAGAGAGAGAAAAAAATGAAAACCTAGGAAAAATGTCATTTGCATAACTAAAAATAAATGTCGGTTGCCCAGGGAAGTGGTGAAGTCACCAGCCCTGGAGGTATTTAAAAGATGTGTAGATGTGGTGCTTAGGGATTCCATTTAGTGGTGGACTTGGCAGTGCTGGGTTAATGGTTGGACTCAATGATCGTAAAGGTCTATTTGAACCTAAAGGATTCTATGACTATGTTTCTATGAAGTGATCACCTTTCAGTTTCTGCTAGCACACTTTCCCACGCTGCTCCTCACTAAGCAGGTCTCTCCACAGGCACACATAGAGGAGCAGTACCGCAGTTGCCCATATCCGTGACAAAGCACAGAGGGGAAGCTGTGGAGACAAGGGAAGCGGTGCAGACAGTGTTAGTCACACAGGCAGGCAGGCAGAGGAAATGGATCAGGAACGGAAACAAACAAGCAAACCCAGCTCAAGGCTGAGCTGCACTCTAAACAAAGGCCCAATTACAAAACAATTCATAGCACTGTGAACAAGAAAGGAATAAATTCTGTACATGGAATGAGGAAAACAGCTGTGTCCATTGCATGTCCTTACACCCTCCCAGCCAGTGACACTCCGTTGGTAGTGTTTCAAAAGCATGCATTGTATTCCCCTGTGAGGGAGGTGGTGACCAGAATGGAGGCTACATCATTTCCCAACCTGCATCAGGACCAGTACAAAATCTGGTGCAGGTCAATATGAATTGATGTCCTTGACATGAGTATCAGCAGCTGTGCCAGGCTGGCCTGGGGTCCACATCCTGTGTGTTTCCAATTCCAACCCACATGGTAAATGTTAAATGGAAAGAAGCAAACTTCACAGCACTCTGGGTATCCTCTAGGTTTTGGTGGTGAGTCACTGGGGTTTGGAAGGCAAAAGTTGTTTAGCTCAGAATGCATATGACAAAACTGTACTTTGGACGATGAAAAAATGTACTGCCCTCCAAAGAGACCACTAAGTATCACCTGAATCCCAGTGAAAGAGGATGAAATGTGAAACTGTTTCTTCTGAGTGACTAATTTGGTGGCCTTCTATGACAGAGTTACAACTCTGGTTGATATGGGAAGAGCAACTGACGTCATCTACCTGGACTTGTGCAAAGCGTTTGACACTGTCTCACATGACATCCGTGTCTCTAAGATGGAGACATATGGACTTGATGGATGGACCACCTGGAGGATAAGGAACTGGCTTAAGGTGTCACTCAAAGAGTTGTGATCAATTACTTGATGTCCAGGTGGAGACCAGTGACAAGTGGAGTTCTTTGGGGATCTGTTCTGGGTCCAGTGCTGTTCAACATCTTTGTCAGCAACATGGACATTGGCATCGAGTGCACCCTCAGCAAATTTGACAATGACACCAAGCTGTGTGTGGTGTGGTGGTCTCACCTGAGGGAAGGGATGCCATCCAGAGGTACCTTGACAGGCTTGAGAAATGGACCAGTGCAAACTACATGAGGTTCCACAAGGCAAAGTTCAAGGTCCTGCATCTGGGCTGCGCAAATCCCAGGCACAATTACAGACTGGGTACAGAGTGGGTCAAGAGTAGCCTTGAGGAGGACTTGGTGTTGTCAATTGACAAGAAGCTCAACATGAGCTGGCCATGCACCCATGTGGCTTAGAAGTCCAATCATATCCTAGGATGCATTAAGTGTGGCCAGCAGGTCAAGAGAGGTGATTTTCCTCCTTTACTCTGCTCTTGTGAGACCCCACCTCAAATATTGATTCCAGTTCTGGTGTTTCCACCATAAGAGAGACATAGATCTNGTGTCTCTAAGATGGAGACATATGGACTTGATGGATGGACCACCTGGAGGATAAGGAACTGGCTTAAGGTGTCACTCAAAGAGTTGTGATCAATTACTTGATGTCCAGGTGGAGACCAGTGACAAGTGGAGTTCTTTGGGGATCTGTTCTGGGTCCAGTGCTGTTCAACATCTTTGTCAGCAACATGGACATTGGCATCGAGTGCACCCTCAGCAAATTTGACAATGACACCAAGCTGTGTGTGGTGTGGTGGTCTCACCTGAGGGAAGGGATGCCATCCAGAGGTACCTTGACAGGCTTGAGAAATGGACCAGTGCAAACTACATGAGGTTCCACAAGGCAAAGTTCAAGGTCCTGCATCTGGGCTGCGCAAATCCCAGGCACAATTACAGACTGGGTACAGAGTGGGTCAAGAGTAGCCTTGAGGAGGACTTGGTGTTGTCAATTGACAAGAAGCTCAACATGAGCTGGCCATGCNGGTGTCCCTGTCCATGGCAGAGAGGTTGGATTAGATAATCTCTAAGGTCCCTTCCAGCCTAAGCCATTCTATGATCCCTTTTATTTTTTGAACTTAAGCTATTTCTTGGAGTATAAGCAAACTTGGAAAACACTTCCTTTTCACTCCTGTAGCTGGTTTATTCTTCATCACTTCACCCACTCATTTAATTAGGTGTCAGACTCTTAAGTAAATCCTTTTTTGTGTGTTTGTTCTTCCCACATCTAGGATCATGTCAGCCAGTGCTTACAATACAACTTCTGATTTATATATTCAAGGGGAGGATGAAACAAATAATAATAGAATCATAGAATGTTTGGGGTTGGAAGGGGCCTTTAAAGGGCATCTAATCCAAGCTCCCCTGCAGTAAGCAGGGACATCTTTTAACCAGATCAGGTTGCTCAAAGCCCTGTCTAACCTGACTTTGAATGTTTTCAGGGATGGGACATCTACCACCTCTCTAGGCAACCTGTGCCAGTGTTTCAACACCCGCAATATAAAAACTCTCTTCCTTATACCTAGAATTAATCTCTTTTCTTTTAATTTAAAACCGTTACTCTTTGTCCTGTCACAACAGACCCTCCTAAAAAGATTGTCCCTATCTTTCTTACAGGCCTGTTATAAAAGTGCTGAAAGTCTGAGATAAGGTCTCCTTGGAGCACTCTCTTCTGCAGGGTGATCAACCCCAAATCTCTCACCCTGCCCTAACAGGAGAGTTATTCCATCCCTCTGATCATTTTTGTGGCACTCCTCTCTACCCTCTCCAACAGGCTCATGTTTTTCCTGGACTGACTCTAGAGCTGGACACAGTACTGCAGGTGAGGTCTCACCAGAGCAGAGCAGAGGTGGAGAATGTTCTCCCTTGTCCTGCTGGCCAAGCTTCTCGTGATGCAGTCCAGGATACAGCTGGCCTTCTGGGCTGTGAGCACAATGCTTGATAATTATACAAATCATACAAATATTGTAGTCAACATTTGGCACCTGCCTATTCACTCATACACACAGGAAAATGAAGTCAGAAACATTCAAAAGTAGTCTACAGAGTCATTTCAGCAAACCTCCTGGGTGGTTAAATACCAGTGAGGATAGTCAAACCTGGATCTCAGCTAGCATATTTCATCCATAGAACCTAAAGTGTTTTACAAAGTAAGTATCAGAAGCTCACAGTAGACTATTCTGTGATGTGCAGAGAATGTGAAGAGGATGTGATGTGGACCCTCATAGAAAAGTTTCTTATGTGAAAACAGATTGTAAATTTAGATCTATTTTTCAGATTTCCTTTTCCAGAAATTAATAATTTCAACCAGGTCTGGTTAAGTACAATATCTTTACCATCTCCACTCAAGAGAGCACTGACTTACTAATACTGAGCACCAGTCAGCTTGTAGGAGTCAGGGTTGCTCAGCTTCCAGGTACTTGTGGAAACTTACTTCTGAACTGGTAGACCTGTCCCACTTCAGGCTGACATTGAGGGCTAGCTTGTCCCATACTCACTCTCACACATAAATCCTGAAAGCCCTGATCATAGCTGTAAGCCTAGTGTGGCCCCACCGCTCCGTACTCCAGACCTTCTGGTGAGCACAGGGAAATCTACAACCATCATAAGATCAGTCAGGCACCTCATACATAAAGATCATTTTTTCAGACGGTGTGGCAAATGAAAAAACCTATCTGCCTATACTTGTATTTTGATGACAAATGATAATACGTCTTTGACTGGCAAGTTTCTGGCATTCTTTGTTTTACTAATGATAGGATTTAGCCAACTTCATGCATTTTTGAATGGTCATCCCTCTGTCTCTACAGTGACTCCAAAGGAAACTGAGATTATGTGAAACAAAATGAGATTATGTGAAACAAAATGCTTTGGATGTCTGGAGTTAAGGGAGCTATCTTCCAACCACCTAGCTGACTGCCAGCACAATTTGTTCATACCTGCACAATTCTTTATTACCAGATATAGGCTGAGGAAGCTTGTTACATTTCCAATCTTATTTTGCTTTTTACACAACAAACCCTCAAAACTTCTGATATTTCTGAACAACAGGAGGGGACTTGGTTCCTGTATCATGGTTGATTGATCGCTCAGCAACCACCAATGCTGAAAGTTTGTTACTGCACTTGAGCCAGGCAGGATTCCACCCATTCTGGTCAGGTTTTTGAAGACATCGCAGTTTATTTATGAAGTATGAGGGAGAAAATTAACTTCTTTCACTATTAGCATTTTGAAGAGCTAGCACAGTTCTTCACAATTGAAGCCTAATTCCACTTTGGGGTTTTTTTGTCTTTTTTTTTATTTTTTTATTTACTCTACAGGATCAGGCTACTGTTGTGCTGCATCAGAGCTTCTTCACTCACCACTCCACTGCATTTCTTTGTCTTTGCTCAGAGACACCTACAAAAGTAATAATTTTCTCCATGAGAACTGCAGCAGTTCAGGACAATTAAATTAATCACAGCTGCTTGTTCTTACTGTGTTACTCTGGCTCTACACCAGCACTCCTGTGCTGAAGACTACAAACCTTTCTATATGCCCGACTTATTTTGGTTCTTGCATTAATTTAGTATTCAATGCACAGTTATGATAAAGTCTAATACATAGACTCATTGACAGTTGTCTGCACTATGATTAATTTGATGCGATATATTTTGTGTGCTAACTACTCTGTTTATCTGGTTTTGTTTACTATTATGTTACCCCTTGACTGGACTCAGAATGTTCTCCATACTTTAGATTATGTTCTTCTACACACCTACTCTTTTTCTAAGTAAATTAAATGCTAAGCACTAGATGTGTCCATTTCAGTAGAAGCAGATTCACTGATAATGACCCTGTCTTTGGTGCCCATTTTCCTCCATAAAACATACCTGGTTAACTACATGCAGTATAAATCCCCCCAGCACTGATTATCTTGAAAAAAGACATTCAGAATTGTCAATGCCTTATAATGTAAGAAGCGACTACATGACATTTTTGAAAGCTCTCCTTCCCCGCTCCCCCCTNTTCCCCGCTCCCCCCTCCCCCCCCCAATTTCCATAAACATCCAGATGCTGGATAAATTGTTTCATTGGAGATAATGAATCTCATCTGAGAGGAATGGGCAGTGACCACGAGAACACATTAAAAATAAATAAATAAAACTGGAAGAAAGTGCAGGTGACTGAGAATGGAGAGGTCAAACAGCAGCATACAGAAATGGCCTTGCAGGTCGCTGACAGCTACATGAGCTAGAAGAGCAATGAGCAAAGACAAATTAATTTTCAGCTGAAGATATTGGCTTGTCTTAGATGCACATGTATTACAGTTCGGATCAGCATGGATCACCATGTGTTAGCACAAACAATATTTTATTCTGTGTTTGAATGGTAAAACTCTACTGGAAGGATCATCCTTTGGCCTGCATTTGTACAAAGCCTGTCACTCTCAGCTGTTGATGTATGGCAAGCATACTTTGAAGCTATTGCAATAACAGCAATTACAATAGCAATGGTATGTTAGACTTTTATGGTATTTCTCAGTGCCTACCTCTGGCAGTGGTGGTAGACTACAAGTCAGTCCTTTCTGTATTTACTATATAAAAAAAACTCATTTACCACACTCTTTCTCCTGTCCATGTTGCAGGGTAGAAAGGAAAAAGTGCTGTCTGATTTTCTTCCTGCTTACAGCAAAAGTAGCTGTAGTTACATGTAGTTATATGTAACCATCATTAGGAAGCGGCCCTTCATTTTTTATTTTTTTTTTTGCATGTCCTGAGAGTCACGTCACTTGGGTTTAGATACTTATGAATGTAGAATCTAATGTAAGTTAATTACTTATCTCTAAGAGATAAATAGAGCCAAATTCTTTAAATAAACTATCATTGGGCTTGATATTGACTTAATGGGTTGTGACACAATTCTACAAGGTTCTCAGATCTTCCCCAGATCAAGGATCTATGGGAGGTCAAATGCAAAAACTGTAATGAAAAATCAGGCTTGTAGATGATCTTGTAAAGTACACATAGTTTGCAAACAACATTATTCAGCATCCATAGGCTGTGTTAAATAGACTTGATTTCATTACATTATTGTATCAAGTTAATTTGCCAAATATTACATGTAAAGGCAGATTAGGAACTTTAAAACAGGCAGGAAAATTAGTTCTTGGATGAGGATTGTAAATAGGTGCTTATCTGTGATGTTGTACTGAGTTAATGGGTCTTAGGTTTTGCTACTTCTTTTTCTGTTCTAGAAAAAAATCTGAGTAGAAAAATACTATCTTGCTGTTTCTGAATGGTGACAAGTTTCCTTGGTATTAAGATCCTCCCCCTAATCACTGTAAGAATACTTAGCACTGTAGGCATCAGTTTACTTCCTACCTTTGTACTTTCACCAGTTTTGAAAAAGGAGATGCTTAGGGGCCTGTCCATACCCTGAGGCCCTGATGAAACTGAACTGAAGTAGTGTGATTGTCCCATGGTGAGCCACTTTTGCTACCCTCAATCTGCCTCTGCTAGAAGGCACAACAATAGCTGCAACACTGTCCACCCCCATCTTCCTATTCTGGTGCAGCTCTGTGCTGTCACACAGTACCCCATCACTATCACAACTGCATTCACTTCTGCACTTCCATAGCTATGTAATTTCCATGCTATACGGGTATCTCTGCATGGCAGTGTGGAATTTTGCCCCTTGACTTCTCTCATATGAAACCACCCAATGTACATCTGGCTTGCACTTCTTTCCAAAGATTTGTATCTTATTTACCCTTCAACAAAATTAATGCACTCAATTTAATATCATGTTTCACAAAATATTTTGCCTACCACCTTTTCATTGCTATTGCTATTTTGGTGATGGTCAGGAGCTTTGTTCTCTTCTTTGCTTTCATTACTCTTAGACAATCGTGTCTTACAGGTGGGACTGACAAGAACCGTCCCTAATGAAAGTCTGAAGAGGCACATGAGGATCCCAGCACATAGCACTGCTCATTGCCAAAGTCACCTGGAGCTAGGAGAGCTGGGGTGACAATCTGCTCCATCCTCCCCACTTTGAGAGGTTATGCAGGAGCCTGACTCATTAACGTATCAGGTAAGCACAAGAGTGTGCACATGTATCACCGAATTAAATGTGACCAAGGTCTTTTTTTTTGCACCTGAGACCAACATGACCTGGGCTAGCTTGTGTCCAGAGAGCAACTTGTCAGAGCTTCCAACATCTAGTGGCTGCATCCAGACTGCCCCTTTGTAATAGCGCTCTTGCCATATCTGGGAATAGGGTGGATGAGGGTAAACTGGGACAAGCAAAAAGTATATTGGGGACCCTACGAACAGATTAATTAAGCCCCTGTGCCCACGAACACTTTTTCATCACTGTTTAATTCACAGTCATCTGTGATGGAGGAAGGGGAGAGGCATCTGCATTTGTAGTTTGCATTATGGTGGAGGTTCCCTTATGGTGGAAGTTCCCTTATCACTACCCTGGAAGCAGCAAGCCTTGTGGTGTCTTTGCAACCAATATTTCCCTGCAGAAGCTGTTATGGAGAATTGGACTCCTACATGTAGCTTATCTACACTGAAAAATACTGAAAGCCATTTCCATCCCCACTGGCTCTCTCTCTCAGACTTCTGAGTGAAATCATACCCTGTGTGTTAGTGTTGCATTAGTCCTCGCTGTGTCTGTGAAGGACTCTGCAAACCCATGTATGAGAGATGTGACATCCTCATCAAGAGTAAGCTCTGGTGGTGTGAGCTTCTGAGCCTCAGAATAGGTCGGGCAATATTCTTTCAGAGACATCTGCCTTACTTTGACTCGCAGCACATCATATGTGTCCCCCTAGAAGTCATATTGAAGGGAATAACTATATATAGTTCTTACTAAGTAGCACTATTTATTTACTTCCAATGTGAATGGAATGAGACTTTCTTTTCAAAACAATGTCAGTCCCACCTTTTTGTCTTTTGTTTCAGTCTCAAAGGGCACAGTGCTGGCCATTAATCCCGGAAGGAAATGTAAGTAGGAAATATTTAACATTTTGCAATCATAATAGAACACTTTATTCTTGAAATTCCATGAACTAATTTAGAAGGACTTGAGGATCTAACTCCCCAAAATACTTGTTACACAATAGAGGTGAATCACAGTTTCCAGGCTCCGGGAGTTAGTGCCTGTTCAGACTAATCCATTGATTTTCTACAGTGCTACCAAATAAAGACTTTTTTTACCCCTTTCCCCTCAGAGTTTTTGAATCGGGCTTCTACATATGAAAAGCTTTTCCAATTCCTGTAATTTGTATGAGATGGATTCAGTGGGATTGTTTTTTTCCTGTCTTTAATTACTTCCTCATCAGCTCAGTTCACAATGCTCCAAAAACAGAGCAATATTATCCTTCAGCATTTTACTTTATCTTCCTAAGGAAAAGCTCTGATCTGATTCTACCCATCTCTGAAAATGGTAGTTTTTCATTTTACTGCTGCAGAATGACAGCACAGGAATACAGAGACTTATCAAGTAGTATTCATACACAAGCAAATAGTTGCAAGTATTGACACTGTCAAGGGAAAGCTGTCAGGGAAAGAACATGTTATCATAAACCAAGAGAAGCTACAAATCAAATTAGATGCTGAGCATATTGAAAATACAACCAAGAATTAAATAGCTCTTTCCTTTTAAGAAACCTGAAAGCTCTATTTTATACATGCTAAAAACCACACTTAATTCAAATAATACATTTATAAATGATATAAAAGTATCAAGAGATGTTAAGAGCATGCTACAGGTCTAAGCTGTACATATTGCAGAAGATTATATCATGTACATAAGTATCATGAAAATTGGCAAACTATTGACGTAATGAAGTCTATAATGATTTTTAAATTTATTTAAATATCTATTAGCCATCCATTAAGCTCTTATATACTAATTTATATATGAAGGTTTAATAAAAAGCATTAAAAAATGCCACTTTTCCTACTTGTTCATTAATCACTCGGAACATAGCTTGCTAGGTAATAACTTTTATTATGAAGCACTGTAGTACACATTATCTCAGAATAATATAATATTCAGCAGAGATGAAAAGGAAAACACAATAGGGTGATACTGACGTTGATTCTTCATTACTAAGAACTACACTGTGAGACTGGAGGAAAGCTAGGAAAAAAGAGAAACTTTCTCCTTTATGGTTAATTCTATCACCTACTAACAGAAGTAACACAAAATCTGGTCACCTTATTGTCCCTCATACCCGTATAATTTAAAGTAATAAATATTCCTGGAGAACACAAATAGAAATGTGTATTTTGAGTGACTAGGCAGTCTCTGTAAAGATGCTTTCCCTTGTTTTTATATACCATGCAGCTTTAAAGCCATCATACTATTTTGTGTTTTCTAGGCAGCTTTTGTTCCAGAAGCTCAAACCCTATTACAAACAGAACTACCCTTTCACATTAGGCTGGATAATTATGTATTGGCATTACTATTTTGCAAACTGGCAAATGAAACCAGCACCTTGCTCAAAATCTACAAATAAAATAATATGATTTAAAAATGCATTTGCATGGTTTAAGAAAAAGCAAGTATACAAGAGCTGCCTAGTTAGGAAAGAATCTAGAGTTGTGCAGATGTTTTAATCTGTTCTCATGTCATCAGAAAATATTGAACAACACCCTCACAGAAACTGGGTGGTCATTTTTTTAATATTCTTTATAAATATATAACAGGTAGCTCTTTGGAAAATGGCCCTTGTTAATGAAACCATAAATAGACACCTCCCCAAGGGCATCTTAAAGCCTGTTGTATTCATTGTAAGACACTGGTCAGATGGGATGCGAAAATTTTCATATAAGCTCATAAAAAAAGCACATAAATAGCATGTTTATGACTTAGTCTTCATTATAAGAATGCTTTTTGTACATGTTGAAGAGCAGAACTAAGAATCTGTAAGAGCTGTAACAATGGAACCACAGAAGATGTAGTGTCTATAGTATCCTACAGTAACACTTTAAAAAAAACCCAACAAACTAACAAATAATAACATTAACCTGAAGTCCTTTCCTGGACTAATGCAAAACTTAAAAAAATGCAAATGATTGACATCTGCCTTTGATCTGCATTTTGCAGACTCATTGTCTTACACAACCTAGAATAGAATCTTGCACAGGTATAGAATACAGGTTTATTTAATCACAGAATCACAGAATCACAGAATCCTAGGGGTTGGAAGGGACCTCGAAAGATCATCTAGTCCAACCCCCCCTGCCAGAGCAGGGCCACCTAGAGTACATCACATAGGAACATGTCCAGGCGGGTTTTGAATGTCTCCAGTGAAGGAGACTCCACGACCCCCCTGGGGAGCCTGTTCCAGGGCTCTGTCACCCTTACAGTAAAAAAATTTTTTCGAACATTCAACTTGAACCTCCTATGCTCCAATTTACACCCATTCCCCCTTGTCCTATCACTGGTCACTACTGGGAAAAGCCTAACTCCATCTCCCTGACACTCACCCCTTACATATTTGAAAACATTGATGAGGTCACCCCTCAGTCTCCTTTTCTCCAAACTAAAGAGACCCAGCACCCTCAGCCTTTCCTCATAAGGGAGATGTTCCACTCCCTTAATCATCTTAGTAGCTCTGCGCTGGACTCTTTCAAGCACTTCCCTGTCCTTCTTGAACTGAGGGGCCCAGAACTGGACACAATACTCCAGGTGCGGCCTCACCAATGCAGAATAGAGGGGGAGGAGAACCTCTCTTGACCTACTAAATAATAGATTACAAGTATCTAAATGCATCTTTATGGAGACTGCCTAGTCACTCAAAATACACATTTCTATTTGTGTTTTCCAGGAATATTTATGTACATGTTGAAATAGCTGAATAAGTTCCCATTGTCAAAAAGTCAAGACTCTCTGAAAACCCTGGATTTTCTGCATCAGTTCTGATTATGGCCTCTTAGTATCTGTCCTCCCAAATAGCTATATTAGTTTAGAAATGCCACAGAATCTTGTGACCTAGACTTGGTCTTCAGTACCTAAAATTAGTTCTTAAAACTCTCCTTTCCCTGGCTACTAAAGACTCTAGCTAACAATTCCAATTGAATTGTAAAGGACCTTTAGGTGCTTGGCATATTTTAAAATATCAGTCTGCTTTTACTTAAATACTACTTAAATATTTCAGACTAGATGATGTAAACTCACAGCACTCAGAAAAATATGGTTATTCTTATTTTGGGTTATTGAAGAATATCCAAAGCTGAATAAAAAGTATGGCTAGCTGCCAGTTTTCTCATACATGTATCTAAAAATGGTATTTACATCTTTTCTGTAACCACTCTTCCAATGTAAATCCTTCTCACTGACTTCTTTGTCAATCAAACCGTATCCATCTATCACTCTGAAAGACCAGTGCTGTATGCTGTGTAGGAGGTCTGCCTGTCTGCTGGAGGCATTCGTTCTGAGTACCACTTTCTCTACCCTAAGCAGCAGAACAAATTCTCTGCTGACAATATAAACTGAGAGACTAATAAGTCATCTGAGTAAATGCCAATATCTTGAATTCAGATTTGTAGTGGCTTGAGACTCTTCTTATAATCAGTAAAGAAATTAGCACCATTAGTGTTTCTGTGATGGATATTATCCTGAGCAGATGTCTAGAATGGACCAGCTGATACACACCACAGATTACCATTTCCCTACAGTCATTATGAACACACTAGAGAGACCAACTCAGCTGCAGCTGTTAATAGTAGGGATGCCTACAGCTAGGTAAGATGAATCCCTCCTGTGCTTCCCATGAATGATGTAGAAAACCCCAGGAAGCTCTCCTACAATGAATTAAAGCCTTGCAAGAGAAAGATCAGTTTTTTAAGCAGGAGCTCCATCATCAACATCCAACATCAAGTTCTGCCTTTTGATAGATAGTAATGAATATTCAGAAAAAAAAAAAAAAAAAAAAAAGAAAAGAAGGCTGAAGATTCTATGTATAGTAGTATTATAAATACACACAAGAACATTCTGTAGCATTGTGAAATAGAATGACCATCATCACTACATATTTTGGGTAGTGCTGCAAATTTTGTTGGAAAATGTTTGTGATCATCACAGACACATTGACTAAGTAACCTACCTCTTCCTTAATACCATTACATTCGATCACAAAGTATTTCCAATGAGGACAAAGACGGGTCAACATAGGAACTCTGGCATTAAGTAGCCTGGGAAATGCAAGTTAGTCTAAATGTTTCGTATGTTCCTCTCTTAATAGTCCCAAACACAATCATGTTTAAAAAACATGTCTTATGCCTACATATTCTGAGGAAACTCTTTGAAGAGAGAAATATGTGTCTTAAATATTTGAGACTACATTTAGCTCTTGAGTCTATAGCTTTACAATAATAAAATCTTTTATAAGTTTTATAAGAAAAATTAAATTCATATGCAATCTCTTGATTCCATCAGATCTTGTTACAATAACACAGAATTATTTCAAATCCTCAGGTCTATATAGCTTAACCACATTTTTTTGTCTTGGAATCAGGAAGACTATGAACTCAGACATTTTGAAAAGCATCTCATATGCTTTTTGGTGTTATAATACCATAAATATAACACATCCAACACTTTGAGAGCAGCCAAATCAGGAAGTGTAAAAGAAATTTTTGGCATGAACCTTCTTACTATATTTCTATAAACATCATTTTTGGAGGCAACAATCTTTCTGTGCAATATGAGAACTTATTTTGTTTATTTTGAAGCTGTGGGAAATATTAGTCAATGAAGTAACAACCAATGACAATATAAGAGCATTCCACAGACCCTGAAGACATCTCAAAAACTAGACTTTACCTTGCTATGACTACAGCAGCATTGTATTATATCTAATGATATAATACACAGTACTATTATATACAGAGTATACAAGTAAACAAAATGCAAATGTGTACATGCAAGTTAAACTTATCTAATAAACTGGTTAGGTCTTGCCAATATTTATGCTGGAGGGAAAGCTTGGGAATATGCTATCCATTAATGTGCATGAAGCTTACACAACTGGCTCCTAAATACATAATCTATTCATATTCTAAATAGATCTTCCCTGAAAAAAATGTACTTAGATGTACAGATTTTACTTACTGGTAATGACTGAAACAAGGGCAGTACGAAAAAACTTTCAAAGCTGTGTGGTTTCCAGGCTTTCTTAGAGTGCCTGTTGTGGCTTGCTGAAATATTCAAAACTATCTGCTGAGCTGGAGCTTCAAAAAACTTGTCAGTATTGTGTAAGAACCAGTATGGACTCAAAACAGTTTTAATCAAAGAGAAGAAAATATTGAAAGGGTTTTGAACACTCTCAGACTGGATTTAGTACTAGAAAACAATCCACAATCATTTCTATAACTTCCCATAATTGACTTTTTAGTTTGATTACTGTTGCGTTATTATTATATGGAAAGTTCTGTTCCATATATACCACCACTGATCTGTGTTTCTCATGAATGAACAAAATTTTCTTGGCTAGGACAATCTTACCATGAGGATCTGAAATCCAGGTTGGTTAACTCTGTCAAATGTTATCATCAAATCCATAAAAAATGCTCAGATCTCAGATCTTTAGGCATTGCCTTGGTAACACTTCTAGGAATTCTCAAGTCATAAAAATAGTACTTGGGATTTTTTTTCACTGTATGTAGCCTGGCATTAGGATTCCAGAAGTCTGTTTTCCAAAAGAGCACCACTCAGCCCAGGACATCTAAAGGAAGACTACATCAGCTGCTGTCAGGTTCTCCCTTCCCTTAAGGCTTTAATGGCACTTACAAAGCCCAGAGACATAATATCCATCAGCATCAATCAGGTAGAGAAGTTAATCCAATCATGCATGAGAGTTTTCTGCCTGGGTCAAATATCTAGCTATCTTTCCAGGTTATCACAAAGACACTGGACTCTATTTGTCCTAGCTTGTCTAAAATGGCAAAAGGCTCCTCAAATCATGTACCTATTTGACAGTCATATCAACATAAAGGTACTGAGCATGTAAATCTAAGAACTGACACGTCTTCAGTCTTTGATCTGTAGCCTTGTCTAGTTCTCTATAACCAATGTGTGCATGACCATTGTCAGGCTATGCCTGCAATTCATCATCCTTGATACAAAACTATGGAATTTTCAAACAAATTAACCTGATCTGGGCTCAACAACAAACTTCTCTATAAGAGCCATCTTGACTCTGTTTGAGTCTACAATATCAAACTCAATCTATGCTTCTTATTTATACAGTTGTTAACAAGAACAAATAGGAATTTGATCAGGGCACGAGGAGAACATCATATAAACTTTCTTGTTCTTCCTAATGTAATCATTCTTGGAAAAAGTTTCAGAAGCAGATACAGCAGCTGTCAGGTTGAGAATAGCAATTTATGATTTCCTGACAGATATTTTTTCCAAAATTAGCCTCAACATTTGATTTGCAGCTGCCTGGCAATATTTGGGTTGAGTTTTGGATGCAGCTTTGTGTTAGGTACTGCAATGACCCATCCAGCTGTAATAATCACACATGCCAGAGGCTACTCCCAACATAGTTTATATTGCTAAGGTAGCTCTGAAAAAGCCTTAGATGCATTTAAGGGCTCTTTCTGGTGTTCAGCCACTGGAAAACACAACCAAGTTCACAAAAGACTGTATAGTGCTTCTGTTCACTGAGATCACTGAGATCAGTGTAGTAAGCTTTCAATTCCCTGAGAAGTCCACCAGAGATGACGTCTAAATGCTTATGATAGTTGCACAATGTTCTTGTAAAAAGAAGGAAATAGATGCATTGAGTGATTATTTCTGCCTCTCAATAGGTTGCCCACTTTAGCAGGAATCTTGTAATGTATGACAAAGCTAACATCAACCAGATGCAATTTCTCAGAAGAACAGATTTTTCATGAGTTAGGTATATACCATAATACACTACACCATATTGTACTCTACTTTTTGCCTTTTTAAGTATATACAGTCAGTCAAAAGTTCTTTCACATTTTCTGCTCTCAATTCTATTCCACCTTTACGGTTCATCTTAAATTATCACTCATTATCTTAAGCATAAAAAGTAAGGAATGCAGTTTTTTATTAAATGTCTAAAGACGAGGAATCTTTTTCAGAAAAAAAATGGGAATGTCTTCAGCCAAGCCAGATTTTATCCATACGGTCATATGAAATTTTTTTGCGAGTAATAGTCCATGAAATAATCATAGTGAAAGAAAATGAAAATTTTGAAATGTGTATCTGTGAGATTTAGGACTATAAAGAACATGAAAGAAAAAATAGAAAACAGTGAAATGAGAAATAAGCAACTAGAGATTCAGAGTAGCACTGAGAGCAGCAAACTAATAAAGAAAAGAACAGTTGTTCTGTGCAATGTTAATCAAGAAAATTTCTTAATGACAGCTCCCAGATCAATATAAAACCAGTAGTGGAGGGCAAAGACAGTAGCTGATCTTGCATGATGTTTTTAGAATAGCATAGCATAGCACAGGGCTTTTTCATCTGGGAAGGACCTAGAGTGACCATGCAGTCCAACTGCCTGATCGCTTCAGGGCTGACCAAAAGTACAAGCATGGTACTAAAGGTATTGTCTAAATGCCTCTTAAACACTGACAGGCTAAAGTCATCGATTCACTCTCAAGGCAACCTGTTCCAGTCTTCAATCACCCTCTCTGTAAAGAAATGCTTTCTAGTGTTAAGTCTGAAACTTCCCTTATTTTGTCAAGTTCTGGTTTTGTTGGTTTGGTTTTTTGTTTGTTTGCGCTTTGTGGTTTTGTGTGTGTGTGTGTGTTTTGGGTTTTGTCTGTGTGTGGGGGTTTTTTTGGTTGGTTGTTTTTGGTTTTGTTTTTTTTTTCAGAAAAGGTCAAATACTATGCTTAACTTTTAAGGATTTGTAGTCAATATGAATAATGATGACATAGTATATAAAAATCTACTGATGAAAAAATTGTTAAAACAGCACTGTCAGTACAAAGAAAGCCCAACATGCAGATATTTTCAGACAGGAAAGCCGAGTTATTTACTACATGTTTGCTAAGGGTTGGGACTGGGCTGGTGAGTAAATGAGTGATACACTCCCTATTAACCCCTTTCCCTTTCCAAAGGGGAAGAGAAAGGGAATAAGGGAGAGAGACATTGATTAGAAAACTAAACCAGATTAAATAAATATTTTTTTTAAAAAAGAAAAGAAATAAATAAAAATATATGCAAACCCAATATCACACCCACTTCCCCTGATGGCAATTGTTATCACCGCTGATTCTGTGGCGGACTCAGAGGAAGGCAGTAACCAGATTCAGGAGCTGGATTCTGGAACTGAATTCAGGAACACATGGATTAGGATTGAAGGCAGACTAATGGATGGAGTCCTTCTTGGATACCAGTCATTGAAGAAGAGAGCTTGACTCTCAGATTTATACTGAATATGACATATATGGGACAGATGCTTTGTTTAGGGTTACCTTTTCTGTCCATTCCTCTCTATGGGTGCAACCTTTTACCTTCTGCATTTCCCAGCCTGGTACACAAGATTCATCAGTGACCTTGGTCTTCACAGGAGCAAGTATAAGCAGAAGCCTTTTTGCATACCAGGCCTTGGTAGTCACTGTATAACATTGAACATTATCACTTCTAGAAGCAGACACTGTCTTCAAAAAACT
>VWZY01010967.1:33699-64979 GCA_013399075.1 Chloroceryle aenea
TCAGATTTATACTGAATATGACATATATGGGACAGAATACCTCACTGGTCAGTTTAGGGTCACCTGTTCTGTCCAATCCTCCCCACAGGTGTGGCCTTCTACTTTCTGCACCCTCAGTGTGGTACAGAAGATCCATCAGTGACCTTGGTCTCCATAGGAACAAGTATAGACAAGAGACTTTCAACATACCAATCCTTGGTGGCAACTCTAAACATCAAGCATTATCACTTCTAGAAGCAGACAGTGTCTGCAAAAACATGCTGTTAACTTCAGAAAGTGCAGTTAGTTAGAAAAGACTTAACTGAAAAATAGTAACACTGAAAAGAATTGGTTCTGTTCTAACTCAAAAGACAGTGTTTCTCAATGTATCAGTGAAAGAGATTTAGATACCTAAGTCCTCATGATTTTCTGCTTTAAGTTCAAATTGACAATTCCAGGCTCTCATAAACAAGTTAGAGAGAGGATGTATTGGAACAGGTACAGAAAATTATTCTCACACTATAGATAATAGATGAGACAGCTTACAGAAGACATAGGGGTATATTCAACATGGTTGATGTCCCATCAAATCCTACTGACTTAACTTGGTGCAGAGAATGCATGTCAGCACTGTGTTTCCAAGTTTATACAGGTATACTAGGTTTCCTTTGAGTGAATGATAAAGGATGATGTAAGGGTATGTGTTAATGGAATAAAAGTTTAACTTCTGATGCTACAGACTTCCTTCCCACAGCCTCCTTTCAAACCACCACTGCAGGTATTAGCTAGTCAACAGTTTTCATTTGCATTGATCAGTTGACACAGTCTTTTCTCAGGAGAATGAATCATTAAATAACATCCTAAGAGATACAAGAACAGTAAGCTCTGCATTAATTTTATGCCATTCTTAATTTTTCATATCTCCTAGGTGCTGCAGACTTGGCACATGAGAGTAGTCATGTATCACTTTAGTAATGAGACCTATATGAGCTGCAGAAATTTCTTTCTCTTTTTCTGTATTCATGTAGTGTGAGAGCTGCAAAATGCAAGATTATTGCTCCACCGCCAGTTCTGCCTGTGAATACATAAGCATGTCTCATCAAAATTGAAGAAAATCTCTGGTTCATAAAAACTTTGGTCTCATTCTGATTTCTTATTTTCACCAGTTTAAAATAAGAGCAATTTTAGGGAAATCATCATGTCATGGAATCAAAATTCACACCCCAAAAGACCATGTCAGGCTATATTAATAATCATTCACTGCAGATTAAAATGACTTATGCAATGAAAACAACATAATACAGAAAATACTGGACATAGGCTAGATGTTCAGGCTTTTTGGTAGTAACAAACATTTCTGAAGTGTTATCATCAAAGAAACTAATCATTTCTTAAAAACTGAGTCATCATCTGAGTCCCCTTTCAGTGAATGTTCAAAAGACAGTTCACAAGTCAGCAGAAAGACTTTCCAAGGCAGGATTAACCCCTCAGATCTATTTTAGATATACTGCACTGGACTCTGCAAGTATTGCAGACACTGTCTAAAATTCCTAAGAGTTTTATGAATCAAAGTACATTTGAGACACTGGGTTACACCCGTGTGGTTTTATCCATATATATATGCAGCTTCATTTTTTAGAAAAGCTACAGGACATCATTGCTGATGAAGTTGCAGAGGAGTGAGAAGTGATAGAGAAGGTGTATGGAAAAGAAGAGAGGATACAGGAAGAGTGTGGATTAGATTTCTTGGTCCTGCACTGTCTTGCTGAGACCCTGTATGGCCATAGTGCAACTTGAGTTATTCACAAAGAGTCATCCACTGAGTAGAGCTCTCATGAACCCCTTGAAAATTCAGATTTCTTTGTCTGAGTAACTACAAATGGAGAGCATTTGCCTGTGACAAACACTACTTAAAAGCATTGAATTTTGCAGCTTAAAAAACAATAACATTGATTTTTATAACTCCATGTTCATTCCCATTTAATATAAACTGACTCTTTACATCATGCTAACTAAGGTCTTTCTACTCAGCTGGTCAGGTGCTTCAACCCAAACCCATCACATAACAGGTTGAGTTTTCATCACATGATGAAAGCATGAGAGCCCACGCTTTACTCATATCTGAGGGCTTCTGAAGAAAAAAAGGCATTAGGGAATATGCTTATGCAGATTAATTTTTCTGGAAGGCTGGATCCAGTATCCTGAACAGAGGTTGACAGCTCCTGTAAAAAGTATTGGGTACAATTCTGTGAGTGTTCTATATGAAAATGTTTGAAACTATTTGAGATCACTGGATATAAGATTAAAATATATGAGGTATTACAAATGTCAAAATGTAGCATGGCATACTTGCCTTTTCCTGATTAATCCACTGATAATTTATTAGGGTTTTCTCTGTAAGCAGCCAACACAAAGATCAGAGGGAGAGGAATGCAAATTATGCAAAGCTTTGAAGTAATGTCCTTTCATGCAAAAATTCCATGGCTACAAATACGTTTTTAAATAAGAAACTGAATGTGAGGAAGGTAGTCTAAAAGCCTTCTCACCTTCCATGCTTTGCCAGCTCCACTTTTGCAAATTCATGGCTTACGGCAGTTCTCTGTTCCAAAATTGTGTTTGTACCTTCAAGTTTTGAGCTGTCAGAGCACGACAGATTAGCCTGGGCAAAGGAATAACCTTGGTATTTTTTTAATAGACTTTGTTTCTGTTTGATAAGTTCCCAGGAAGCATATGGCTGCAACTTTTGCCCTTTTTAGCTTTCCTTTTTGTGAATAACTCTGCATAATCTTAGCATGCTCAAGCACAGTTTAAAGTGGGTTAGTGGCGGTGTGTGAATCCTAAAGGCATGTATGCCAGTTGTAGCTAACTTGGTAATTAATTAAAAGTCAATTAAGAGTTTCCATAGCATCCAAACAAAACAAAAGAATAATCACTACATTCTGAAGTCAGAGGAGAAAGCTACAATAATTGTTTCTACTCATAGGTCTCTTTCACTTTTTGGCAAAGGACAATACAAAATTAGCAGAGAAAAAAAAGTACTGAACAACCTACAAGGCAGAGGGCTGTAACTAGCTAGAAGAATGAGTTCCAGGTGAATATCCTAGCAGAATGAATAAGAAAAAAAAAATATTAAAATGTTTCCAGCAATATCTGCTTTGAAAAAGGTACATTAACTCCTTGGGCACTTTCCAGCATGCAATATGGAGAAAGTTGGTGTAGCTCCAGTTAGTTAAGAGGTATTTTTTATCAGTCTCAGGTTTAATTTTATCCTTGCAGTTTCTAATAACAGGAGCTGTTGAAAAGTTTAATTTTCCATGTGACAAGCCTTTGTTCAGCCATCCAGAAAGACCCACTGAAGAGTGATCCAGCCAGACATTCTAGTATCATCTCTTCAGTCTTTCTGACCTCAACCATCAGCCTTAAGTAAGGTTATCACATGAATGGAAAAAAAAAAAAAAAAGTGGTAGACTGTCTCAGAGGGTATTTAATTAACCTAATTGATATTTCAAATTGTTCAAGGGCTCAGAGGTAATCCAGATTCTGCCATAATTCTACCCAACCCTGTTTCTCTTCCACTGAAGAGGAGGGGCTTCAGCCTATTTCCTGTTGCTCACTCGATTTGGGAAGAGAAATGGACTTCATAGCAATCCTCAGCATGGATTTACTTGCCTTTAATTTGGATATTATAATGTGTTTTAGATAACTGGATCAATGGGAAACCCAAAGGTTGTTATTATTATAGAGAGAATATAACACAAAATTAATCTTCAAAACCCAGGTACTCAGCAAGAGTCACATACTAAGCAATAGGAATCGCTTCACACAAGAATGCATCTGAATTTCCCAATCCCTTTAGAGCTACATGACAGGTATCTCTTCATATAGGGTCCAGTACCCAAAACTTGTTCCTACATGAAGCACTTGCACATTGTATTTGAATGATTTAAAAGGTCTCATGTTTTTTTAAACATGGCTGGTGGGAGGTAGGGCTTATGACAGCTGCCTGCATATACATGTGAAGTGATTGGAAAGCAGATTCAAAGAAAGAAATATGGCAACACTAGGTAGATCATGGGCAAAGTTTTCTTGGAATGCAGTTCTGGATTATTTGAGGAACTAAGATCCATGCCAGTCTCAATGCATTGGTCTATTCTGGTTGCACACCTATCCTTTTTCCCTGGGAACAGGAGGCAAACAGAACAGCTCCACAAAGAGAAACTCTTTCAATGAGTGGCCATCAGCCAATGTCTTTTTGTCCTTACTGGTCTTCATTAACTGCCTTTGTAGACTTTGCTACAGTTCCTGCTGAGTTAGCTGTGCAATTAAAATAGCTGAGCAATTTTGAAGTGATAGATGAGCCATAGGTTCCTTTGGAACTGAATGACACCTAAGTAACCATGAAGAGTGCCTGGAACATAGTCACAAATGACTGAATGACAGCAAGTTTGTCCATTACTGGTGTCAGTTCCTATCAACAGTGACAGAGATAAAAAGATGTATAAAAGCTGCTCAGTGGCTCATTGAAAGGAGTCCTGTGGCTTCACTTCATTGAATCTATCACTAAAACTAGCTTTTATTGGAAAAATAACTACCAGTCTTTAACACAGAGAACCAGAAAAGGAGCTTTTCAGAAAGGCTCACATCAGAGTAGAGGGATTTCTTCAAGTGCTGCTTATGCTCCTTTATAGCCAGTAAGATGCTCTTGTCTTGGAAGTTTCTGCCAGTCAAGCAACATCAACTGTTTTTTTTAATTTGTGAGCCAATAAGAATAAAAGGAACAAAAGAACATTTGTTTGTTCTTTGGGCATGCAGAGGCGATGTTATGCTGTTTTCCTGGGAAAGAAAGTGCTATTGTTCCTCTGTGACACAGAAGCTTCAGGGTACACACCTCCTCTGGCTGGATGACCTGCAATATGCAGACATCACCTATGTCCACTGAGACAAAGAGAAATTCAGTTTTATAGTTTGATTCAGGTTTACCAGCAGGATAGATAAGTTGAGGAGAAGAAATGTCAAAAAAAGCCCACATCAAAACAATATTAGCTTTGGATAAAATATTTTAGTGGCAAGGAAAGTCACTTTGAGAGAGTCTTTTGTTTTGCAATTAGCATTTCCTGTATCTATTTACCAAAACTGTTCATTTCTGCACCAATAAACAAGGAGAAATGTATAAAGGCAGTGGTTTTACATGAAATACCAAAAGAGCTTCAGCTGCTTTTTCACCACCTTTTGGAACAAGGCAGTTTGTGTTTAGAGAGTGAGAAATTAAAAGCTGGTAAAAAATCATACTTTTTTTTTTTTTCCCCATAAAATATGTATTTATAGATTTTTTTGCCATAAGGTGTTTCTAATGCCAGGAATCATCCACTTATGAAGACCACTGAATTACCAGAGCTTTTCGTGGTACACATGAATTTCCACACTTCAGAGGCTAGAACAAAACCTCATCCTTCATGCTATTTGCCTTCTGCTAAAGATTTTTTCAGACATGTCTTTGGAACACCTGCTGTTTCCACTGACCTTACCTGAACATGCAAGTATGGACTTGGAAAAGTGGCTTTGAAACTTCCTTGCAGTTCCTGAGGTTATAGGCATCAAATTGAAAAGATCCTCTTTGTCTAATCTGCTCTTATCTCATGTTGGCTTCGAAGTTTCTTTCAGAATTTAGTCTGTCTCTTTCCATTTCTGATATATATATATAATTTAATATAAAGTGAGTTTTATAGACAGTTTCAGCAGAAGCAAACATGGAACATACTAATGCAAAATTATAATGAAAGCCCAAGAAAAGAAAAGACAAAAGGTCTCTATTCGAGTTTCTACAACATGAACTATATTTCTGTGACTCACGGTTGAAATAAAATTAACAGATTAGAAGTAAAAAGTCAGCACACAGATATGGGAAGGGAACAAGTTCTCAGATAATATTTTTTTCATAGATACAGGTATCTCTGGGTTTAGAAATATTGTATTACAATATTAAATATCTTCTGTATGCATTTGTTAATCACAGTGGTTTAGAATTGCTTCTCTTGAAAGAATATTCTTCCATTAACATTCTTCCATTACCCCTCTAAATTTTTGTAGAAGCTGTGGCAGGAACAAAAGCCTAATAAAGTCCAGGGCTTATCAGAGACATGAAAAAGATCATTAAACAGACATTAAATGTCACCTCACATCATTAACCAGACGTTTAGGTACAGGACCTTAGACTGTTTTTGTCATGTGCTTGTCCCAAGCTTATGAGAATGACGAGACTTTAAACTCAAGTAGGGCGTGAATGGAGCCCCATCAAAGAGCTGATGTGAGTTGGTTTCCTGGAGCAAGTGGGCCCTGCAGTCATGGAATCCTCCTCTTGGAATAAGATACAATCGAAGGATACTTCGGCAAATTGAGTGAGTCTTCATGCCCTCTTCGGTGAGTGAATATGTCTTCTGGATACATCCTTGAGTGAGCTGTCATCCCCTTTGGGTGAAAGACCTCATCTGGGTACCCTTGTATGGGAGGTTTTCCCTTTTTTGAGGAATTAGTTGTGTAGTAGTATATTCCTGAACATCTGAACTTGTAATTTAGCTTTGTTGGAAGGAGTGTTGGGCAATTTTTGGTTGTAATAAGTCTGCATTTTGGGTAGCCACTGCTGTCTCTTGTGGGTGCCTTTGTGAACAGAGAAGAGCAATTGAGGAACTAAGCTGGTGAAGGGCCTGGAAAACAAGTCTTATGAGGAGTGACTGAGGGAACTGGAACTGTTTAGTCTGAAGAAAAGGAGGCTGAGCAGAGACCTTATCACTCTCTACAACTACCTGAAAGGAGGTTGTAGAGAGGTAGGTGGTGGTCTCTTCTCACAAGTAACTAGTGAGAGAACAAGAGGCAATGGCTTCAAGCTGCAGCAGGGGAGGTTTAAACTGTACATTAGGAAAAAAATTTTCACTGAAGGGGTTGTCAGGCATTGGAACAGGCTGCCCAGGGAGATGGTTGAGTCACCATCCCTGGATGTGTTTAAAAGCCATATAGATGTGGGGATATGGCTTAGTAGTGGATTTGGTAGAAAAGGGTTAATGGTTGGACTCAATGATCTTAAAGGTCTTTTCCAGCCTAAATGATTCTCCAACAGAGTAAAATCAAGTGCTCTGAGTTCATCTTACTCAAGGAAATCTCAAGGTGAAGTCAAGTTTTGCCTGTATAAGCAGTTCTGAACTGAAACCTTGGTAGTGCTCCAGAAGGACTTTGGAAGGGACCTTGCTGTAACAAAATCTGTGTATAAATAAATGTGCATTGTAACAACAGCAGAAGGCAAATACACATCAATAGTGGAGGCTCCATAACCTACGGCTAACAGACTGATGATTAAATTCTGCAGTTTTTGGTTCATTTACATATTATATTATCCAGTTTATAGGACAAAGAAGCACCTGACTACTAAACACACTATTCATGACTCATAGATACTCTGCAAATATGGCAAAATGAGCTACTGAATAAAAGAATGACATTGATCAGAATGCTCCATTTAAACCTGAAAAACACATACAGAATTTTCTCACCAAGTAGTACGGGCCATATTGTCTACATACCTGATTTGACTCTCATTTTACTTTTTTTTTTAGCTTACTCCTCTGAATGTAAAAAATTATAATTAATTCCACTGGAGTTAATTTCAGAGTCACTGAATAAATTGAACCATTATGATGCCAGGCACCGGTCTTTGATACTTTTCTGCTAATATGAAATATTTTGTATATGAAGCCTGGGGATCATTTTTTTTAAACATGTTCAGATGTTTAGAAAGCAGAGGACAGAACTCTTAATTTCATTCCAGTCAGACCCTGTGGACTAGGATTCAAGAAAACAGAGGAAGTGGATGAGAGACGAGAGAAACTTCTTTTATTTATTCTTTTCTCAGGCATATGAAAGATAGAAATAGAGGATTTAAAGCTGATTGACATGTTTATTCAGACACAGGAAGTGAGGGAACAAACCAAAGAAGTGATTTTACAGTTTCAGGTCTTTTTTTTTTAAATTCAACTTCAAAACAGGAGGAAACACTGATAAAACAAAGGTAGCCTGTGGCTACTTTCCATATTCCAAAAGAAGAAGCATTTTGTGACAGTTTTGCCTTTGTGAAGAATTTACCCTTTTGCATCCATATATTGTGAACTAGGTAATGCAAGAACCAAGATTAAAAAGGAATCGCATAGAAAAGTCTCCCACCCTGACAGTTTTTATGGTATTATGAGCAACATTACAAGAAAGACTCACACAGAAAAGTGACAAATGTAGAAGTTTTAGAACACAATGGTGTTTCTACAGCATCAAATTAACCTGAGGAACAGACAAAACAAAACAAAAAATCAAGATTTTAATAAGACTCTATTTATTATTTTTAGCAGGTAGAAGGAATAATAAAAAAAAAATCCTTAAATTCCACTTGGATTGTGTGAAATTTATGAGGGAATATAAACTTCTGTGCTTCAAATTCAAACTATCTCAGGTTAGAAAAGACATTATTCTGTGCAACAACTATCCTATTATTCTTTATTATGGCCCTGTACCTTCCTGTGAAGTATCTTAGTTTGGCCACTGGCAATGAAATAAACAGGTTATTTTGCTTTGTGTCTTCCAGACCAAATACCTGTGAGTATTGAAGAGCCTCTTCCCAAATGTTATTAGCACTCACTGACCTCCCATGGCACACCATGTAATATCTGTCTTGTAAGTCTCCTGTCCTGCATTGTTTCCATGAAACCTTGAGCATCTCAGGTGAGAGGGAATGACAAAGATGCTATAAATCAGGATATGTTGCAATAGGGAGTGCTACTCCACAATACCTGCACGTGGCTGAGACAACCACAGTAAGAGAAATAAAAATCTTATCTACATTTTCAGAAATACCATGAGACATTTCAAGATCTAATAAAATAGACATCACCACTAATATTGGCATAGGCTGCCCTCCCCTCATGGCTGTATTGCAGGCAGGTGTGACAATAAGAATTTGCAAATGCAGAAAGGTCTGAAAGCTGATATGTTGATGTTCAAAGTGCAACCTTTTATAAAAGAAATGGGAGATGTTTTGGTACATCCCTCAAATCCATCACACTGCACCGCAGAAACCCTCAGACACAGCAAGAATGACACTTAAAACTGTCCTCTGCAGACTTCAGATCCCTGAGCTGCTGTAGTGTCTGATAGCAGTACTCTGAGGAGTAGATCTTCTGATCAGTATGAACTGTAAGTGCTTTCAAGCTCCCACACCCAGACGAACACACTGACTGCATCCCTACAATCTTTGCCAGCGATCAGGTATACACTGGTTTCCCTTCCTCATGTCCTTGCATGTTTGTCTCCACAGAAAGGCAAAACAGGCACTCAGTAGATGCAGCATGCTCTCACCAACCTGAGAAATAGAAAACAGGTCTTCAGCATGCTGCATTTTATACATGTATAGCTTAGTTTAAATGCAATCTATATCAAAGAAATGTAAGAAAGGAATGAGAAACATGCTTCCTAGTAGGTTCCACACACTTCTGTTGGTGTTGAAGGACTGGTATATTCACCAGATCTGTGCCCCATTTCTCATTTGGAGTAAGAAATGGAGCCTTTCCCATGAAGTCTGACTCTTTGTTTCTTCCCCATCCTCATTCCAAACTCCTCCTTTGACAAGCCAATACTAGGTTTCACTTCTCAGGCTGCCCATCCTCAGCTTGGCTCTTTGCCTGGACGATTCCAGCTGCTGCTAACAACTCATTTCACTGTTCTTCCGTTCCCACTAATGCTCAACAACCTTTGTATGCAACAGGCCTTGCCTACCTGTTCTTTTCCTTAACAGAGTATCCATTTTTTACATACTGAAAATGGTACCATTTTTTTTTGTTTTGCTCCCAGGTCCCTGTACCATTACAGACTTTTTCTCCAGCACAAATTTAGAGCTGTGGGCCTTATTTGGTAATGTGACAGTACCACAGTGATACCCACTTTGATGCACCATTTTTATATCCATTGAGTAAACAGAATGTCATCCTAATTACATGATGCATAACTTAAGCTTCACACATAAGATTTCCATTCATTGGAGAGGTGATGTACCAAGGTATTCCTTTTCTTGTCTCTCAGTCTGGCTTGTGTCATTGAGCCATTTGAGATTAGTGAATTATTCTTTCAAAGAAGACACAAACTGGAAGTCACTAACTGTACATTTATAGGAACTAGTAAGAGATGGATAGGAATTAATAGTTGATCTGGAGCTGGGTGGCATAGAATAAGAAAAAATTAATTTGTGATGAATCTGTGGAGATGACACAGTCCAAACTCCCATTCAAGGCAGAGCCAAATTCAAAGTCAGATTAGGCTGTTCAGGGTCTTCTCCAGAAGCCTATAAAAATATAGGCCTGGCATTCATCATTGCCAGAATCACTGCAAACTGTTCTTCCTTGCCAGTCTGTCACCATTTCTACTTCCTGGTAAAGCTTCCACCTGACCTTATTTTTGCATTTGAACTCCATCAGGAATCCCTGTTCACCCAAGCTGACCTCCTGCAGTGCCTGTCTGGCAGCATAAAGGAAAGAGGCTTTAAGTAGAGAGGCTTTATTCAGACTCTTCCACTGAAAGCACAGAATTTTCACATCCATAGTACTTTGTACTTTGTTTGAGATCTCTGTTCATCAGAATAATTGTTCTGTGTTTAAGCTTAATTTCAATTTTTCTTCCCCAATTCAAATTATCTGAAGCAATGTGAGGTCTATATATTAAGTGTGGGGTTTTTTTTTCTTAAAATTGAGAGTATATAAAGCATTCACTGGCAAAGGTATTCCTCATGAGATTTGAGAATGCAAAGCCTTTTAGGACACTCTTGGAAGTGACAGGAAGACCTGATACAGACCCATTCCTACTACATTATAGAAACAGTGCCTAAAATGAATGGCCTATGGAACCTCACAGGCTACTACCTTGGAATAAGCTAAATAGAGCAGTCCAAAACAGATGTAGCAGAATGTACAATAAAGCAATGTGGATGATCAAATCCCTAGGACTCAGATTGACTCTCTGAGAGTTCTGTTTAGCAGAAAAACAAAAAAGGGACAATTTATTGGGTTCTTTTCATACATAGAAGCACCTTGACACACATCAGAAGAAAGCAGAAATAATGCAAAGGTCCAGCTTTGTTCCTGAAGAGGTGATAACAGCTTCATCATCTAGAGAAATGAAATGGATGAAGGGTGTTCAAAGCTGTCTGGAACGCACTGAGAATAGAGCTGCTAAAAGGCATCAAACCACCAGGGACCATGTGAAAACTAAACATTTTGTGAGGCCATGTAATTCTGCTATCACTGAAGCAAGTTCCACAGGAGTAAAATCCTAATCTCTAGCATAAATTCTTCTCCAGAGAAATGTGGAGCCTTTTCTCCAAAAGCAAAGGAGCTAATTCCAAGGAATGGGTAAAGTTCTGTACATAAAAGCACCAATAAGGATCTTTTCAATGCTTTTAAATATTTAATGGGAGGGAGTCAAGATGATGGGGACAGACTTCTCAGTTGTGCCCAGTGACAGGACAAGCGGCAACAGGCATAAACTGGAACACAGGAGGGTGCATACAAATATGAGGAAGAACTTCTTTACTTTGAAGGTGATGGAGCCCTGGAACAGGCTTCCCAGAGAGCTTGTGGAGTCTACCGCTCTGGAGATATTGAAAACTTGTCTGGACACATTCCTGTGCAACTTGCTCTAGGTTAACCTGCTTTAGCAGTGGGGTTGGACTAGCAGGAGGGTTAGACTTCCAAACCCCACAATTCTAATATTCTGTGATTTTGGGATGCATTATTTACTGAGTCATAGTGACTGCTTGTCTCGGATAATTTTGGACAAAATGGTTAGAACTTAGCTTTGCTCTAATTTTGCTTTAGTTTTGTCAAATTATTTTTATAGAATGTTTCTGGTCATGAATCTTATATACATTATATTTCATTCATGATTATTGTATCTTTTCCAGTAAGTAAAGTCCCAGAAAGTACAGGTATAGAGAAATTAATAAAGAAAATAAATCAAAAAGTAATGGTAAAGCCCACACATAAATACAAATGATTGTGAAATATTTTGTATTACTACATGTAGGAGACATATTTCCTGACTAGCTGAAACCAGCTGAAGCCATCTGTGTTCTTTCAGATCATGAGTAATGGTTAATAAGAGGACCTGGAAATATATTTTTCCAGTAATGATACTTAATCCTAAATCACAACAGTGAACTTTATCAAATTTACTGCTGACTTCACAGAAGAGAAGTGCCATTTTTTTCTTTTTCTATGGTTTTAATTTTATCTCTTATTCAGAATTTTCATTTAGAAAAGTAAGTGACTCATTAATTCAGTTAGGAAGTCCAACTTAGATGCATCAACACAAAAATATGAATATGGTTTTCAATATATGTAGTAAGGCATAACTGATCAGATTTTACCTTTACATGCACACAGATAGAGTGAATTTCAGTGAGAGCTGCACACATAACTTGACAAAGATTCTATTTTCACTTCTTGTTTTGGTGCATAGCGAGATGTATTGTTCCTTAATGTTTGCATTGATTTTGAGCTCATCAATATTTAATTTCTTAGTATATATTGATTTCTGACAACAGAGATCTGATTCTTCTTACTTGATATCTGGATTCAAATGAGGGGTCCCAAAATAGGAAAGAGGAAGCCAAAAAAGAATAAAATAAGTACAAATTCATTATAGTGTAAAATTAAATTTAAAAAAAAAAAAGCTATTTGAGTAGATTTCTGGAGAAAAAGAAGCTTGTAGGAGTCTTATGAAGAGAGACAGAATCTACTAAGATTGTGTGAGGCACTGTACAGAAGAAAGCAAAAGGCATCACATCATGTTTTTAAATTTCAAAATTTTTGGAACCTGGAATACTCACATTTGGGTTAATTACTTAAGAAGATGTTGACATTAATGAGAACTGAGTTGAAGACTCTAGTTAGGATTCATCTCCTGCTTCCATCTTAGACACTTAAGGTATGAAATACTGGTTTATGTTGACCATTTTCTCCTCATTAATCATAGAAGGAAAATAGTTTGAAATTAGTTGCTTGCAGTTAGCTGGGACTAATCCAAATCTGCGGTTAGCCAGGTAGTAAATTTTAATCAAAAAAATCAATGTAAGAAAGCAATGAAGACCAAGTTTTCCTGTTCAGTGGATTTGATCAGATTAAAACCATGTTTGTGCTATGTGTGTTATCTGTGTGTATATATATGTCTGCACATATACATCTTTAAAATCCTTTGAACTACCAGTGACAAGTTGTCTTATCTTCAGATGAACCCATACCTGTAATTACAAAAATAAAATAAAATAAAATAATGCTGTTTTCATTCTTCTGCTCTTAATTTTCAGCCAGGATGGTAGTCTATGGGTGGCAGTCAAATGTTTGATCACCATCAGACCCTGAAAAGTCTTGCAAGCCAAGCGAAGCTTTCTAGGGGCAGTAAGCTGTAAAAAATATAGACAAAAGGGTCCTATATTGACAGTCATTTTTTAGCTGCTGTCAAAGTGAAAGCATTATATATGATTTTGTTCACTTTTAAATGCTCAGAAGAAAAAACTACCCTGGCATTTGTGAGTGATGTCTGTGACTAGTACTGAGTACTAATATTGATCACTGCATAGAAGCCTTGAGGTTTCACACAGTGCCAGGAAGCATGAACTTTAATTCTCGCAACTGTGCTCTGCTCTGTTTGCATGTGCAGTCCAGAACAGGCCTTCTTGGAAATGCTGCTGCCCAGTGCAAACATCATCACAAGGACTGAGAGTTGAGATTTATGGTTTGTATTTATGATTATGCTGTTCAGTCTCCCATGAATCACCATTTCCTGACTTAGTGTCTTTAGTGGTACATAAATGAGAAGGTATATAAAGAAGAAGATAAAGAAGCAGATAAAGACTGCTAAGAACCTGAATACGAGGTAAACACAAATGAATCAAAACAATAATAATGCTCTAAATCAACATGGCTGTTTATAGATGGCTTGATGCAATGGCATAATGCAATCATAGTCAGCTAAAACACTTAACAATGCATTGCTGGCTTCTGTCAGATTACCCGTAACAGATGTCCACAATGGTAAGATTTCATGCAATCATTGTCATCTTGGTTCAAAGGAATATCATGAGGCCACCCAATCCAATGTCTCACTTGAAGTGAGTCTGTTGCCAACATGAGACCAGGTTACTCATGGCTATGTCCTGTCTATTCCTGAAAACCTCCAGGGATGGAAATTGTGCAGTGTCCCTGGTTAATTTGTTGCAGAGTTGTGCTATAGAGAGGTGATTCTGCCACTTTACTCTGCTCTGGAGAAACCTTACCTGGAGTACTGCATCCAGTTCTGGTGCACTCAATACAGGAGGGACATGGAGCAGGTCCAGCAGAAGGTCACAAAAAATGATCAGAGGGATGGAACACCTCTCCTATGAAGACAGGCTGAGGGAGCTGGGGTTGTTCATCCTGGAGAAGGGAAAGCTCCAGGAAGACCTAACAGTGACCTTCCAGTACCTAAAGGGGGCCTACAAAAATGTGGGAAAGAGATGGTTTACAAAGGCCTGTAGTGACAGGACAAGAGGCAATGGTTTTAAACTAGAGGAAAGTAGATTTAGACTGAATGTTAGAAACAAGTTCTTTACCATGAGGGTGGTAGAACACTGCCCCGGGGGGGTAGCTGAGGCCCCATCCCTGGAGACATTCAAGGTGAGGCTTGACAGAGCTCTGAGCAACCTGCTCTAGTTGAGAATGTCCCTGCTCTCAGCAGAGGGGTTGGACTGGATGACCTCTAGAGGTCCCTTCCAATCCAGACATTTCTATGATCCTTCCCGACTGTCTCTTACAGGCTTTTTAAGACCCTTTTGATGCTTTCTTGTTTCTGTCTTATATTGCTTCTAAACACTTTAAATAGGCAATAATGGACTTAAGCTTCAGATACAGAATTAGACTTTCAAAACATGTTCTGTGCCTTGGGGGAAGGACTTTTATTTTGTGCTTTCCCACCCTCAACTCTGCTGTGATTCTAAGCTTTTATTTGGGTCTCTTTGTGTTGTTTAATTGTGTTCTATGTGCTCAGGCTTACAGGCTCTTTTAGACAAAAAACTTAGTAAAACTCAGTGAATTTTGACTTCATGCCTAGATTTAGACTGAATGTTAGAAACAAGTTCTTTACCATGAGGGTGGTAGAACACTGCCCCGGGGGGGTAGCTGAGGCCCCATCCCTGGAGACATTCAAGGTGAGGCTTGACAGAGCTCTGAGCACCCTGCTCTAGTTGAGAAAGTCCCTGCTCTCATCAGGGGGGTTGGACTAGATGACCTTTAGATGTCCCTTCCAGCCCAACCTGTTCTATCCTCCAAATATATTTTTTTTTTCCTATGGTTTCCTGTAAGTGGAAGATTTTATTTGTTACATTTACTTAGTCTTAAACAAGTCAAATCCAGAAAAATGATACTAATACTTTTACTGGGATGTGGGTGAACTTTAGCTACCTAAATCCAAAATTGTGCTTACTCTTGCAAGAGAACCTGAAATGAAGCGCAAAATTGTGTCCCTCTACAATGCCTTCATTTAAAGGTATATTCCAAATGAAGATGAAGGCCTATTTTCCACAACAAACTTAGAACTATAGATCCCACATGAAGGGAATATGTCCTGTACCTTTAAACAAGGGGCTTAAGAAGCAAGATCTCAAGACTCATTCTTTGCCTCAGTATTTCCTGGAATTATTTTAGGTTATTCCATATTCAGGATGTTTTTACTTAGTCCTAAAATATGGTTTGGGATTTCTTTCCAAGGGCTGCCACGCCTAAAAAGTGTAACAGCCTTCATTGATTATCATGTAGACACTGAGGTAAAACAGAGGAAAACAAATGTCATGCCAAATTCAGTTCAGTGGTTTTTGTTGTTGGTTCAGTTTGGTTTTGTGTGTTTTTGTTTCTTTTAATTGTAGTAATGATGACCAAACCCAAAACACGAAGCTAGGAAATAATTTTTCACTCTCCTTTGTTTTGCTTCAAAGACTTCATACTCACATGCCAGAAATTGAAAGTTATATCCTCATATAAAGAATTCATATCTCACTAATCAAGAATTAATATCAAATCATCTTGTTTACCACCTGAGTTAAAAAAAAACCCCAAAAAAACATGCAAATATCCATGATTAGATTGATGGCAATTAATTTCTTTGGCTAAGAGTTGAAGGTTTAATAGGAGTTATCATCTAACCTATATCAGCAGAGAGTAATAAGAACCTTCATACAGCATTTTACCTTATACTGTGAAAGCTGTTCTCATAAGGAAAGATCTCTGTTCTAACATGAAGATGTCCTTGTCTCCAGTATCTGTCAAGCAATATTAACTTCAGACTAGGTATTCAATCTTTTAACAGAATCCGGGCAAGGTGGAGTCCATCACTAATAATACATAATTCACTATAATTTTTAATCTTTGTACATTCATGGAAGTTGGTTTGAAATCTTACAGAAACCATCTCTCACTTAAGTTTTCAATATTCCTAGTTTCAACTGCACATCAAAATCTTCTTAGATGATGAAATTAAACACCTGTTTCTGCTCACTTATATCAGCACTTTAAAAGCAGTCACCAAGCAGCATGAGAAATATTAAGACAGCAGTTCAGTGGGAACCAAGACCTGACTTAAACCAAAAAAAACCTGATCCTTGAGCTGAACTTCTGATTGAGAAGACTGTAATATGCATATGGGGTAAACACTTTCCACTGGAATTTTCCACATTGCAGAAAAGCCTAGGACTATCAATAAATGGAAGAAACCACTTTTCTCCATGATGGGTCCATATCACAATAAGCGTAATGACTCCCAGGGGTTTCAGTGGGAGCAGGAAGCACCACAGTTGCTGTGTTCCCTCACAACTGGAGATTTTTCATGGATTCCCCTTAACAGGTTTTGTAATGAGTCACAAAATGCAAGCCTAACTGCACATCTGGATCAGCAGAAACTACAAAATAGAATAAAAAGTTACCTTGATATTTCTTTAAATTTTGGATTAGGACAAACATTCAGGCAGTTTAATCTGGGTTACTTTATGTGCAAGCAAATGAAAACTGATTACTAGACAAATTGTTCTTGTTATTCTATAAATAATTCCTGTTCAGAGGCAGCTTCCTTGAAAAAAGCAGCTTACATTATTTCTTCCCTAGTAAGAAAATGTCTTCTTAACAGAACTGTAAGTAGAGCTTTTGCTGTGTGTAAATATTCACATGCTTTTTTATTGGTTTGCAAAGGATTAGGGTCACCTATTGAAGTCATGGAGGGGAAAAGATTGAATGTAAACTGGTTGAAATCACTGAAAGTTCTGTAACACATAAAAAGCAGGCAAAACTATAGTATATGCCTGTTACAAGGAGCAAGAACTGTGTTCTTGTGTTGGCAGAAATATAACTAATGCATTAATTTACAAGCTGGAATACAAATTCATGGCAATTGCAATTACAATCAAGAGCAACAAAAGAGCAGTATTTCAATATCTGACAACCTATGCTAACATACACTTTGCATTTAAATGTTGTTGCTTCTTAACTGCCTGTTCTTCTGTGCCTGTCAGAATGCAGGTAACTTTTCCTGACAAGAACAATGATGATAAAGGCTATGGCCCACAGCGAGACATGTTAAGAAAGCTCTTCTAGTTATTGAGCTGAGATGCTCAGACCATCTCAGACCATTTACCATTTCAAATCCTTTTGTTTCCTGCAGACACATAGCTGAGAGGAGCTGCTGTCTTCACTCCATCTGGAGTCTGTGAATGTTTTCTTCTGGATTGTATTTATTTGTCACTGATCCGTCCACCTAGGCTGTAGTCCTACCTACATCCCAGGCCATCTTTGCAATGGTAGATCACACTAGCAGAAACCACAGGGACGGGCTATATTTTACATTTTAATAAGTCTTGAAAGTAGTCAAATAGCTGAAGGTGCAGAATAAATTTTATATACTTGTGGGATAAAACAAAACCTTTTGTCTAGCAGGTAGATCAACACAAGGCTCATATTTCCAACAACTTTCACAGTGCCAGTGAGATCTCTTTGTAATTCTTGATAACGTTATTAGTTTGGAAAATACCATCCTGGACAAGGTATGTATAGAAATACAGGAATATTCCCATAGGGAAGAGCAAGATTACCTATAATCATGCATATGTTTTCCCCTTCTTCTCACTTAATTCCACAAATTATTGGTTTCTCAGCTCTGACTTTGCAGGGGACATTGTACCATAACTAACAGTAATAGAGGGAGATATCCAGTTGGGGTTTGATAGCCAAGGAGGCTCTGGAGATATTATCAAGCTTTAACAGTCAATAAATACACTTATTCTGAGATTAATTTTCAACTAGAGAGTAGTTTGGGTTCATACGAGTATATTCTGTGAAACATATTTAAAGTTAGATGATAACTCCTATTAAACCTTTAACTCTTGCATATTATATGTTTCTTCAACATTCCTTGTAGGTTTGTGCACAGGTATAAAGGAGAGTGTCTTAAAAGAAAATGGCATCACTAGAATAAAACCTGTGAACCAAATACAAAATAAATTAATAACTACACATGTATATTTATATATGCAAAGTAAATGTTTTTTTAAAAAAAGAATACGTATGTAACCTGTGTAGCTAATTTAAATATATATTTCCCTCTGACGTTAAGTCTTTGCTGAACGGCATGAGTGTGAGCTGTTGAAGACATAATTTGTCCCTTAGGGCAATAGCTGTTTTATGAAGACAAAATCAGGCAGTGCTCTGATTAAACATATTTCAAGTTGGCCATGTTTGCACCCATTAAGAGCTGGAGAAAGAACAGAGAACTAATTAGGGAGAGTGTTGGAGGTTTTTAAAAATAAAGACTGGAAAACTTAGTGGCTGACTGAATAAATTGGGAATTTAAATCATGCTGTATTCTGTTGATGTCTACTTGTGAATAACCCATGTCATGAGAAAGACACAAAAAGATCCCTGTATAAGATCTGGTATTTGGACCATGACTAAGTATAAACTACAGCAGATGTTTTTTTCACTTTCCCATTGCCTTTGTCAGCTTCCATAAGATTTGATTCCAAATACTGACATTATCACAGAAGCATATAAAACTATTTGATGAACATTGTTGTGATGTCAGGAACCTTCAAGATGTGGAACTTGGAAAATTCCCTCTACCGGGAACTGAAACTACACAAGAACTGAGTTCACATGGGGTTCTAACAGCATCCAAGTTGTGGTGCTTCTTCCTGCTTGAGATTCAGGTCATAAAAACCAGAGTGGTTGTGGGCTTAGATCAGTATACAAAAATGGAACCTCCTTGTCCCAGAATTCAAGCCCAAAAATAGCTCATCCTACACTAGATGGTACCCAAAATGCAGGAAGACAAACAAAACTTTAAAATGTCAGAGGAAGAACTGAGAAAAATCCATGAAGTGTTGTCTTCCTGTTACCATCCACTTCACTATTACATGTTCTCCCAATTACATTCTAAAAAAGGACTCTAAAACTCTGTCTTTTTCTTTATAACCTTAACAAAGAAATTAGAGCTATAATGTTTCCCTAATAGTATTCTAATTAATTTCTTGATTACCTGCAAGCATCCTGCTCTAGGAGATACTCAAGCCTGACTGGTGATCTAAGCCATAAGAGCTTCCAACATCAGATATTGGTAACTTCAGGTTAAAGGAAAGTGCCTTTTATTCTGTTTCAGAACAGTCATTCTATAAAAATATGTCATGCTTCAGGTAGCTCACAGTTTATTTTAATGTATTTCATAACAGATGGGTGTTTAGATATTTAACAGAGAGCAGAACCTGGAGACTTAGTCCAGCATATAAAGCTGATAAAGAAGGCACAGCAATGTAAGTCTTTTAGGCTACCAGGGACCAACAATGTCTTTGGTGCCAGTTAAGTTAATTTGGAGCAATACAGATGAAGCTCACAATCACTCATAATACAACAGGATATCTTCCATTAATACTGCTGGAAAGAGGAGAAGATGAAAGGTCATATTTTATCAGGATCAGGTGTGTTGTATGACAGAGAAGGGAAAGTCAACATAATATAAAAAGAAGCTTCCCTTACTGTCCTTAATGTCTCTACAAAACTGTATTTCCCATGCTTTGAAGTTCCATAGTTTTCAGTATGTGACTTTTTTTTTTTTCTCAACATGTTATGAACTAGGAGTAAAAATGGGAAGTATGTCCAGGAACATTACTACACAGGTTATTTGCACCATATAGCTTCCAAGTAAGCCATGACAGAAGGGACTGCCTATCTTGTAAAGCAGTCAGTTTGCACAGTTTACAGTAAAATGTTTAGGTAAGCCGGTGTATTACAGGTTGTCATTTTGAGAAGCTCAGAACTTTGGAAAAAAATCCTTTATTTAGAAGGATTTTAAATTTGTTAAACAGTTGCATGCTTTGTGCTGTTATTGAGCTGAAACTTAAGTGAACTTTTGTCACACTTTCTGTTTAAATTTCAGAAAAAAACAAAGACACGGTTTTGTATTCCTTGTGTTAGGCAGAACCTATTTATGTGAGTGGTCCTGTCAAGAATTATCCAGAAAGAGTTCCATGTATTGTGAAATATCACCCATACATTCAATAATAGGAGTGATGTACCAACCCTGAGAAAGAAAACTTTCCTCACTTTGCACTAGTGAGGAGTTTTGTATCCTATTTCCCACACAACAATTTAAGGACCATATAAATGAAGAACTGGCCTTTAGTTCTTTATTGCAGAAAAAGGTGCCAAGGCAACTATGATCACAGGAAGTATAACTGAGGTCTGATTTTCTTACATGGTCATTACAGTCAGGTTCTTGTGATTTAATACTCATCCCCACACATGAAGGAACAGAGGAGCACACTTGTAGGTGGACGAGTCCCAGTCACCTCCTCACACCACTGGATACCCATTGCCATGGAAGGGGGCACTTTCTACAGAAGTGTGGCATCCTTATGGGATGAAGGGGAAAAATATTTGTGGATTGTACATGAGTTATAATAAAACTATTGAATACTTCAGAATTTAGCATCAGATCTAGTACATCACTATTAAAAACAGTTCATAAATCTTGAAGTTATTGTCGTGTCTTCTCTCTGGCGTTTGTTAAGTAACTCACTCTGTTGCTAGCACTCATTATCTTATCTCAGAAGTTCTGCAGTTTAGTGTGTTTTTTTTGAACCAAGCTACAGGAGATACACAATTATAGTAGAAGCTCATCTTTTAGGTGAATCAACCTTTAGTTTCAACTAAAGCAACATTTTTTATTATTCTTCAGATGGAAATATTTGTCACTGTTTAGTTCTAAAAATAGATACACTCCTTATTGGTGTGTAACAGAGGTTGAGCATAAACTGAGCACCAAAAGTTCCCTAACAGTGATAATTAAACCTAAAAATTCATACTTGCAGTTGAGATTATAAGGAATTTTTGTGCCTTTGCACATTTTATAAGACAAGAAGGGCCCCAATTGTTAGGCAAGTCTTTTTTTGCCAAGATCTATGGTAAATACATAGGTTTATCAGGGACATATATCACAAAGTACTCGAGTCTGATATGTACTGAAGTCTGGTGATTACTCTAAAATCCATTACCTTTTCCCAGCTGAAGCACAGAACCCAAAGACCAACTGAAGTTGAGTGTTATTTCCACCATAGCTCACCTAGGGCTGGTGGTCCTGCATGACAGATCTGCTGCATCCCTTCTCTTTTCACTGCACAATGCCTCCCTTCATCAATTCTTCATTCCCCAGAGTACTATATTATTATAACAACTATTGGTGTCAGAATGATACTACTGTCCGGAGGAACCTGAGGAAGAGAAAGGAAGAAGAAAATATAGCACTTGACTAAAAGAATAAAAAAGTTGAATCTTGAGCTGCATCAAATTCTGAATGGATATCAAAGATTTCAGGGACTGCAGCTGGTATTTCCATGAGAGACATCATGACACTTCAAGTATCATCAAATGTATTTAAATGACACAGAAACTGACCTCCATCAAAAAATGGATAGAAAAGAGAACAAGTTTTAGACCTCCTTAATGCCCCACTGGTCCAAATTACATAGGGTATAGTTTCTTGTAAGAATGACTGTAATAAATTCCACTCTTGAGCAAGGCATATGTGCCATTTCGGCATGTCAGAGTAAGATGTAGCAGGGACAAGTTCAATTGTTTTACCTCCATGAACCATTGAAAGAAAGATGGGGACTATTGTTTTAATTAACTATGTGACAGCTCTGACTGAGCTATCAGCTCTTCTTTGGTCTCATTACTGTAAAAAAATGATGAGCTCCTAGATAGCTATTGCTGACATCAGCACTAAAAAGTATCTTTGGCTATTCTTACCCCCAGGGGCACTGCAGCGTCTGAACCTTTATGAATATGTATGTTGTGGTTCCTGGTCTTCCTTATTCATCACTGAGAGAATTCCTAAGGGACCGTATAACTGGAAGGTAATGAACCTGTCACTCACACCTTTAAGACTTACTGACAGCAGGGGGTATTGCAGAAACCATGGCCTGAGCTGCTGAATTTCAGTCCCTGTGGAGGCACTACCAGGAGGCAGCCTTGCTCAGCTCTGTCTGCATGGTCTGCAGACAGGAAGGCATTCATTTCCCTTCACCTGACCACAAGCAGTGTGAAATCAAGACCTGATACATACTGAGATCCGATGCAAAATGCAGACACAACTATTAGGTGTCTGTATGAAATGTTTGCCTGACAGAGCCCTGCACTCCAATACAGAAGCAATCAGTGCAGCCAAGGGGGCCTCAGAACATAATTTCCAAATTTCTTTGTAGAAAAGTATAGAGAGTTAGCAAGCACATCATGTTCATGGGAGCTTTGCTGCTCTAATGTGATAATCTCCATAGATCAGCTATACCATGCAGTATAAACACAGAGGGGCATCTACACAGCCAGTTTAAGGCATCAGTTACAAACAGAACTTGATGAAGAAGCTTTGATGAAAAAAAGTGATTGTAAAAAGGACAACTAACTTCTTTGCCAGACAGACAGCCAACTCAAGACCCTACTCACACCAGCACATATGCAATTCAGAGTTGTTCTCACCCTTAGCACAATCAAGGTAGTCATGCCCGTACTAACAAACCCACTCATCTGCACAGGCACAAGTAAAGTTGTTACCCTAAGCACCCTGAAAAAGGTGTAAACCTGAGTGACATTTAAGCTATTCATTTCTGTTCAGTTCACAGCTCTAAAAGTGACAATTAAAAAGACAGCAGGACATTCAAAAGATGTTGGTTTAGGCTGGTTGCAGTGAGAATTTGCTATTAAATCAGTTATTAAAGCTTTATCAAAATGACTGCTGGAAATGCTTCCTCAACAAAATGCCAGAAGCTTCTTGAAATCACCATATAAGACATAGACCAGGACTTCAACATTACACACAGATAACACTTTCTACCTAAGTGTTTTTATGTTTCCTTTGCATTTAAATTTATATTTCATTATAGCTTTGTATACATTTTAAAGGTTACATAGATTTTGTAACAGCTTTCTCAGATGATGGATGTTAAATATACAAATTTGCTTCAAACAACCATACTGTAATAGACCATGGAGATGAAAAAGATCTATTAATTCACCTATTCCATTTTCCTGGCGTCTACAAAACTGTTCCCTAAAGTGTATTTTGCAATACTTTGTCCAGGCTACTTTGATTTGACTGAAGATCTGAGCAGCTGACCACTGCTACTCTTGGGACATTTTACCGCAGCTTAATGAACTTCACATTTAGGACGTATTTTTCCAGACATTCAGTCTTCTAAGGTTTCTTTCCTTTTTTATAATGTCTGTTTATAACATACGTCCCATAACTAATTGAAATATTTACCTAAATTATACTCTTTCTAAATGTGAAAAGCATTCCCAACTGGATGAACAGCATGTTTCCCCCTACCACTAACTTGCCAAAAATTACATTTTCCTTTTCAGCAACTGGTCTATATAAAAGATAAGAATCTACTGTTACCAGCATATTTTGAGGAATTCTTCTGGCTGAAAAGATGTCGCAAAACTCAACACCACCCTCCCCTAAAAAAAAAAAAACAACTTAGGGTCCTAAAATAGATTGCACTCAGGAATGTCCTAAATGGAAAACCTGAAAGCTTCTGGTTCAGCTGCTGTGTAAATCTGCAGCCACAGTCTTTGCAGCACTATCTTTTCCAGCCTAAAATGTCTCTTCCTGCCTGAGAAAATCTTAAAATACATCTGTCAATTTAATTTTAGGCCAGAATTTTTGTCAAAATTGAGGGGTATTTGGGTCTAGGATCTTAGTTCATACTTGTCTATAAAACTAAAGAAATTTTTATACTTTGTCCATGTTTTCAGTAAGAAAGTCTGCATTTCTTAAACTCTCTCCTAAAGTTGTGTCTCTTCAAAACAGGTAAACTAAAAATGCTAGATAAGGGCAAGTGTGAGTAGGGATAATCCCTTCAACTTTGGCAAAATTCATTGTGTGCTATTTACGCACAGTAAATAGCAAAAAAACCCAACAGTATAGGAAAACCAACAGTACAGGAATAAAAAAAAAACAACAGTATAGGAAAAAAAATATTCAAATATATATGAACATACACACATATATATAAATACAGGTAAGAAGCCAAACCAAACAAAATAGCCCTGATGTTCGTAGAAGTAATATAAAAGAAAAAAAAGCCCTAGGTGCCTTAGTGTTGTGTTACCCTAGACCCTCATAATTTCAAGTGCTGTTCTCTACCCTGTGTGTACTCATCCTGATCAAGGTATTGCTTAGGCCCAGACTGAGCATGCTGTTTTTCCTCAAGCTTTTACTTTCCAAATGTTCTTAGAAAACCATTTCTTGTCAGACTAGAACTGCAAGATTGCATTCAACTACAGCTAAAATTCAGATGTTTTAAAAAGGCAGATATTATGCAGCAGTTCCTTTATACAACCTGTACTTTCCTTGTTTAACTTTACTCAATTTTATCCCTGTGTCACTATGATAATTTTACGTTAGTATTTTTTCATCTTTTTTTTTTTCTAAGTTTGGATCTTGCTTCAGTCCATTCTGTCTTGTCTGAAATTGGTAGTTTAGTAGCACCACGTGCAAAATGGCTCCTGAGCCATGTTTAATCATTGCAGTAATTTATCTTGAGTAGAGAAGTTAGTGTAACTCTTTTGTGCTTTTAGGAGTAGATCATTTGCATCTAAAGTATTTATACTATCCAAAGGGTGCTTTTCTACAATAGCATAATTTCTACATTGTTTCTTTGCAAACAGTTATCATAAGGTACACAATGAAACCATATGTTTCTAGTGTACAAAGTACCCACAAGACTTTGTATTCATGCTGGTGTTAATCGTACTTTGATTTATTTTTTTTACCTTTCACTGGAAACAGGATTTAAGCACTGGATATCCACACAGGAACACACCTGAGTGCTGTGGAAGAATCACAGAAGAACTCATGGCAACTGAATTAGAATAAATACATGTCACAAAATTCACAGCTATGCAAATATCTTGAAACAGGAGTCTTTTTGTCTGCCCAATACAGAGATGAGTTCTGGGCTGCCCCTGTCCACACTGCAGCCTGGGGTAGGCAGAGGGAGAGCCAGAGCTGCGGATTTGTACACTAACATCTCCTGAAGCTGATCCCAACAAATCAGTATCAAAGGCAGTACCCCTGTTTTCAGGCTGCATTAACAGATACAGCTTTTCGCCTGAGCTATGCTGGAGGGAAGTCCAGCATACCCTGCACAGAAGATTTCTGTGCAGACAGGGAGCAGCAGTCATCAAGGGTTTCCCCAGAGTGTACAGCGGAAAACACATTAATCCTCAAGATTTTTTTTTCTCTAGCTTGATTTTCTGTCTGAGCCAAACTACAGTGTCCATAAGAACTGTTAACCTCTGACAGAAAGGAGAAAAGTTGCATAATGGCTCCTCCATTTTTATCTTTATTAGACTTACTTATAGATTAAGAAAACAGATGTCTCTTTGTGGCATCATGTTTTATGTGACTGGAAGCTTATCTGCATTTTTAGCTGCATCTAGAAGGTCTGATAAAACCTATAACCACTCTCCCCAGACCTTGTGCTGTTTATATCCTTAGGCCTTCATGGCTATAACACTGCCACTACATCAACAACATTATTGTCACTACCAGATGATAGTTGAGGTATATGGAAAATGGATCTCACAAGCACCATGAAGACTATCACTGTTCCTAATCATGTTAAATGTGAAACAACTGGAAAGGGCAAGAAATTGTACTAATCTTATGGCTTGTGTGCCACCTTCAGTTACTGAAGGTGTCATTAAAGCCATATCATCTATGTGGGCAGATGAACAAATAATTCACAGTGCTAATTATATTGTCTCTTTCTGCCTCTCCTGACAGAGAGAGATGTCTAATGGAAAATGCCCCCATCACTCAGTGGCCCTGCATGCATGGTTTCTGCATACTATTGGGGATAGGAGTTGTGGCAGAGGGAGGGGTTGGTGGCTGCAGCTCAACTCTACTCCCCCTAGTACTGCCTACCATGTGCTTATTGTGCTAACAGTGACACAGGGTTTCCTACAAACTGATTTGATCCACCTCCTCTGGTGGTGGGTATTAAATACTGGGTCAAGAGTTTAAGTCAGGATATGAGTTGTAGCCCCTTTTGATACTACCCACAGCTCCTTCTGCAGGTCACCCTGTGATGGGGATGCTGAAAGACTTCTCTTTGTCAGCAAATACTTATTTTGAAGATGTCCCTGTCACTGCAAAATGTTGCTTAATTCATCCTTTTGAAAGGCAAAAGTATTTAGAGCAAAGTTGAAATGCAATAAAAAGCCTGTGCAGATGGAAACTCCCTCTTTTTTCCTCAGCTTCAGGGGCTGTCAGCAGCTCACAGAAATGTAATGCTGTAACTCAGGGGAAGGCCAAGTAAAGCTGACTTATGCAGAAGATGATGTAGGGGATTTTCTTGGTAAAGAAAACGTGTCCTCTTTAATAAGCACTCACTGGTGCAGGGTGAGGATGCAGGGGAGGGGCCATTTTGCAGCTCAGCATGCAGGTTCTGGGCAAGGGTGGAGAAGATCTGCACAACCTGTGCCACTCCTGTCTCTAGATATTAGGTGCAGAAAGCAGTATCTACAGTGCCCTTTTTTGTATAGTGCAGTGAAGTCTCCGGAGGCAAAATGTAACATGAATACAACATGATTATTACAATAAATTATCTGAATTTCTTCCTTATAAGCACTCATAAAAACCTAACTTCTGGGAAACATCTGTTTACATGAACTTCAACTCATATAAAACTGGTCCTACATTCTTCACTAACAGAAAGCCTCACTGACCGGTTGTACTGACTCATTTAAAATACAACTCTAGTCAGGTCATTACGACTTTACATCATGTAGGTCCCCTGTTACTTGCTGGGAAAACAGAGTGGAAAAGAGTTTACTTGATTAAACCAAAACAGCTCCTGTAAGCAACTGTTTTCTTTGTTTAAATTAAAGCAACTTGCATTTTTAAATACAAATTGAAAATCCCCTACTCTCTTGTATTCATTCATAATTTGTTTGGAATTAGCCAATCTGGATGCTTCTAACAAAAAAGTGCAGATTTAAATTTCACGCACTATGTTAGAGCAGAAAGTGAGACTTTATGACTGAAATCAGAGGTTTGTAATGGAAACTGCAATTCATTCTTAACTATGCCAATGTGAGCATGCTGTTCTAATATGGATGGTAAAATGGTATAAAATAACAAGACTGCAAAGTTTACTGCAGCAACTGTGCATTAACAGGCAATAAAGCACACATCATTTATAGAAAATTCAGTCAGTTATAAATTTCAACACTTACTGCTATTTTATAGTACCTATAATGAACACAGAGCTGCAATTGGCATTCAGATTATGCACATAAGAAGCAATTCAGGAAGCCATGCAGTGCTTTCATGAACACAAAGCGTAGTACTCTGCCGACTGCTGTGTAGAAATTGTACAGAGGGATGAGGCAGAGTTCCTCTAGCACTGCCAGTAAAACACAGTTTCTCTCTCTATTAATGGTATGCATTATACACCCTCACATTCATAACAGGTATATCACAGCTGCTGCAGGAACTGCTCATCCTTCTTGAAATGAAAGTTGCTCCAAGTGAGTATAGACTTGAACAACTGATAATGAAAGGTAGGGCTGTGTCAAGCTCCAGAAAATGTATTAAAGAAAATCTAAGCACACTGCATTGCCTCTTCAAGTTTGTGAACCTCCTTTTATTCTCCCTGCTTACAAACTTAGAACATAGACATTCTTGAGTCTGTTTGTCATTTGGCTGAATAATATTAGATGGTGCAAAGCTGTTATGAAGAGCTAGCAGGATTTCACGTAGCAGGATTACGTGTACATCGATATAGCAATTCTACACTTAATACCTGACTTTAAGACACTGAAAGTATTTGGGTGGTTAAATACCTTGCAGATGAAACATCCCATTCAAGTTCAGCTAAGGATGAGACTGTCCTCCAGCTCTGAGTCTACCACAGGATGTCAGCTCACTGCCAGTCAGAGGAAATAAAGGGCCTACATCTCTACCACAAAATCCAGAAATTATTTTAGTTTCTGGAACCAAGTGCACAACACAGCTGTCTCGTAACCTCACTACATGTAGAAACTTGAGCTAAAACCAGGTCCTGCTTCTTCATTCCTACTCCTAGGACACACATGCTATTCTCCACATGTGAGGAGTCTGCCAGGAGGCACTCTGAGCAGCTGTTGTCTACATAATTAGCAGAAAAATAGCAAACTATATTCATGGTCTCCAAGAAACAAGCTACACTTACTTTTGTAAGATTAAGTTCAGCAGTTAACATTCATGAACTGAATTTAAGTCTATTACAAATAGATTAGGCACTAAATAGTCTGTTTACTGCTACTAGATCTGTCTGGGATCGAGTTAATTTTCTTGATATAGCCCATATAGTTCTGGTTTTAAATCTGTGACTAAAGCACTGTTGATAACACACCAATGTTTTGGGTGTCACTGAACAGTGCTCACACACTTATTTTAGAATTCTAATAAACACATGCTAATAAAAATAACAGAATTTACTGAAGTGAAAGGTTGAAGCAATTGCAAATAATGTATATTTAGCTATTATTTTGTCCCCTTTAGAACTGCCTAATGCATAGCCTGGCTGACCGACTGCAGTCTTGCAAATAGCTGTTCCTTTTGTTGCTAGAATGAAAACTATTTCCCCCATGATTTCATGATTTTCCTGTGGAGCGGGGTCACTGAGACATCACACATCTTTGTTTGGCTGCAATCTGTCATCATTTGCAATAATTTCAACGTTTTAAATAAACATTAACAACTATTCGTTTTCTTGAGTTTGCAATTATATGTAACTAATTCCTAGCTGTTGGTGTGTTTGGTGCCAGCATGGCCAGCTGAGCCACACATACAACATGCATGATATCACTCTGGGCTCCCTGCTGTAGGTCTGGCTGCCCCACATCATTTAACCCAAGGCAGTGAGATACAAATCATGACAGACCTGATTTTTCCTGGACAGGCACTGAGCATAGGTTAAATGCAAAGAGGGATAGCAAAACTATTGAACTGAGGTAAAAATCTTACTTACCATACAACGACAGTACTTCATTACACTCATTTGGTTGGAAGAACAGAACTTGACTCGCCATCAGGGATTTGACTTCTCAGCCACATCTGCACAGTAAGAAACTATTTGCTCTTTGCAATCAGACTGCTTTTCTTAGCTTCTGTCTGTAGTCTGGAAGCACTTCTAAGGAACAATCCATAATATTTTCAGTTTCTTGAGCTCATTAGAAGACCAAGTTTCCAAATCTGGAAAGGAAAAGTGGGTTTACAATATAATGCCATTGTTGCAATGCCCAGCTAACAATGCAGATGTGGGAAGCACCAGTTAAAAGCATGGACATAGGTATAAAAGATGATAGGGTGAAGGTGACTTGAATGGATAATACCTACTGGTCATAGACCTTTGTATGGATATTTTACGGATTTCTGGGTTTATTTACTTGAGGAAACTTGGTGTTTGGACCCATGTTAGGAGGGTTATAGGCATGTGACTAACTCAGCTTTAGCACCAGCTGCTGGAATGCTGGAATGACTCATTGCAGATTTTCCCATTTGGAGAAAATATGTGTCTCAAACTAAAAATAACTGTTTCACTCTGATATTGCTTTTATTTTTATTTTCTCTCAGAAAAAGCTATGTGTAAGATTAAATATTTGAAGATTTTTCCCAAATCACTTATTTTCTTCAGGCACATATTGTTTAACTTCATTACAGCAGTCTCACTTCAAGCCATTAAACATTATCTCAAGTTTTTCTCTATAATAGGATTTGGCAAGTTGTTGCTCAGCATAATAAGTCCCAGTCTGAACTGAATATCAATATGCAGACCTTTGAGGGAACTTCTGGAGCACAGCAGTCTTTAAGGGGCACATTTAAAGAAAACAACACAAGCATTTTATCTGCATGTTTTTACTCACTAGGGATCTAAAATCTTCATGCAGAGAGAAAAAAAAAAGTATGGTCATTATATGTAGGTCAGCCTTGCTAAAAGTTGAGTATCATTCTAATTACTCTATATTAATTACCTGTGAGATCGGTTTGTAGGGTTGTTACAATGAGGTCAGGTTATTTTCCAGGCTGGAGATCTTCAAACAAAGGTTTTATCCAGAAACAGGAACACAGGTATTGAGCAAACTGCACTCCTTTTCATGTTTTGTAAGAAAGAGCAACTCTTGCCTCCATGTGTAATGCTCAGCCCAGTATTACTATGCAATGAAAATGTAATGTATTAATGGAATCTGGGAATAGTCTTGAAGTCTCATGTATTTTTCAACATACTGAAATGTCTATCAGCATATTTTTCTAGCACATGGCATTGTGATTTTCCATCAGGTGAAAAACAAGAAGCAAGGGAGGGAAGCATCCTATAAATACTGTATTAACCACAGCTAAAATTAGAATAAGAGGCAGTATTTGCATTGATACTAACCCCCTTTACCAACACTTGATTACTTCAGAATCACACAGCCCCTGCCTCCCCAGAATCGAGATATCCATCCTAAATTGCCATTTAAAATCTAGTCATGTACTAGATGTACTAGGCCGGGTCAGAGCTTTAATGTCAGTGTAAATGAGAATTACACCAAGGTACCCAAGACAACTTTTTCTTACAAGCTACTAAATGCCTTGTGTTGATTTCCCACCCCCCCACC
>VWZY01010967.1:71810-129007 GCA_013399075.1 Chloroceryle aenea
TCTGCCCTATCTGGATTGTTTACCATTTTAGTACACTTGCAACTGAACAAAGAAAAACTTTAGTTAGACAGTTCAGATTTTAATAGACTAATGATGGATTCTTGGCTTCACCTAGGAAGTCTAGTCCTCATCAAGATTATCAGAGTAACAGGATTCATTTTGGACAATCTGCTTTTCCTCTGTAATTCAGATTTCATCCTCTCCTCCTCTCATCCATCTTTTCTGTTCAAAATATATGAAACTGTAGCAGGAAGAAAAACAGACACTTTGGAGAATATTCCCTTAATTCCTGCAGGTATTTCTTATTATTTTCAAGTTATGCAATATTTAAAGATGTTATGAATACAGTAATAGAGTTTTTAGTGTGTGTTAGGAAAATAAACCACAATTCCCATAGAAACTAAAACCTTCCATTTCTTGTAGCATTTTGGGGAAAGTAAGTGTACTGACTTGACTGTTCTCTGTCACACTTCCATAGTGTGTTACTTGACAAAAAGAAATTACCAAAATTACAGCTTAATCAGTTCATTTTATAAAAACTAGTGTGATACAGCTCTGTTTACCAAGATGAAAGTACTTTGTTTTAATGAGAAAAGCAAATAAATCACTGAAATGTCTGACATATTGTTCCATTAAAGTCTATGAAGAAGTCCATGAAGAAAGAATTCAGTAAAATATTTCCACTCATCCCATGGAGAATACACTGACACGGAAGCCATATTACCATGCCAAGAGAACACAACAGCTCTGTGCTGGTTTGCAGCCAAATGCAGAGGGACTTCTTCTGTGGCTCAATGCCAACCTGATGTCTCCCACATTGTGCTCTGGCTGTTAGTATCAGGCAGAATGTCAAGGCCAATGCAGCTTTCTGTCAGAAAGTACTTGCGACTCTTCAGCTGCTGGCAATGGCAAAGGAGGATGGACTGAAGTCAGGCTGTGCAGACTTGTGCTAAGGGCCAGATGTTGCAGAGGGATCTTGTAGCCACCTCTGCACTCTTCCACAGAGTCTTACCATCATCTCCAGAGGTATACCTCTGTTTGTATTATATGCATGTGAACTGGGACAGGAAGCCACGGCACTTCCAATGCATCGATAACAAAAAATAATAAAAATCTATATTCTTTGCAATGAGGTGTGACTTTGTACATCAATGAGTGAATGTTAATAGATAAAAGTTCCACTCTAAAATTTTCACTGTTCTTTGTGATGTTTACAGGATGGGGTATAACTGTGAGCTAACTCAGGTCAGATTCAGTGGCTGCCTCCAAATGGCAAATGGCCTGCAGACCATGTCAAGCCTATGATTCTGTCCCAACAAAACCAGGAAACAAAGGTAGGAACTTGTACAGGAAACTTTGGAGACAACAGTAGAGAGGAGAAGATGAGTGAACATACAAAGAGGGAGGGATGGAGTGGGAGAAAAGTGGAGGAGGAAGAAGAAGCTTTCCAAAGATAGATATTAAACTACTTAAAAGTGACACCAAAGGTGCCTACACAAAAGCTTTTTCATTGAAGTTCGTCTCTTATTTTATGTTTCTAAAACTAATACTCCATACCTGTACCACTCAGTCAGACACCTAAACAGAGAAGCCAGAACCTGCTGAACAATGTGGTTATATGCTGTTCAAAGTGAAAAATTTTCTCTCCATGTGTACCCGCACAGGACTGTAGAAGTGTTGAGTTGCTTTCTGTCTTCCAGAAGATATTTTCTTTTGTATACTTTAACATCCAAAGACTTTATCTGTAGCTAAACAAAGTTTTCAATAAAACATTGTCCAACCAAACTTCCCAGTATTTAACTCAGACCACATTTTTATGTCCTTATGTCTGAAGAACAAAAAAAAAAAGAGGGAGACAGAAACATTGTTTTAAAAACAGGGCTGTAATTTCTCCAAATGAGTTCTGTAGGAGAAATTTTATTGTGTAAAAGAAAAAGACTTGCAGCTAGGAAAGCTAGCTCATAGCTACTAACACAGAAGAGACTGGAAACTGTTAATATCTGTAATTAATGTCTAATTAATTTCAAAAGAATAACATATGTAACCTGAAATGCATACACAAGTCCCATCCTTTCCATCTACCCCTCACCAGTTATACTTTTTGGATGAAATTTGTGTCTTTATATTGCTCCTAACTAATTTTGGCTGCTGCTGTAGTATAATCAATCATTACACAGTGGATTATATAGAAAGATGGGCAAGAAGACAAGGGAAAAAATGGTCTGGTGCAGAGTTATGATTGGAGATTGGTGATGGTGTTGAATTCATCTTGCTCAATACATGCAATGGATATGCCTTCATTAGAGCCTGTCACTCAGTCTTGTCCCTGCAGTCAAAAGTGAGGAGAAGACACCCCAGGAAGGGTTCATCTCACTGTAACTAAAGCAATTAATGTAGGTAAAGCTGAAAAATGGTTAATCTGATCCACTTCTCTCACAAGCTATAAAAGGACCCACCCCAGCAGGTGACTTTGGATTCAGAAGACCATGTTTCAGACACCTAAAGGGGATATCAGACCTGGCAACAGTCCCCAGGCAGCTTTATGTCTAAATTTAAAATTCGCATTAGTTTTTACTCACTTTTCTTAATACATTAATGTCCCACACTAAAAATCCAGTGGCATTCTCACCTGATCGGTCACATTCATTCACACCCTTTCCTATGCAGATCATTGCTATCAAACAAGAATAATTAGCATGCAGGAAACAAAACATTTGATAAGTTGCTTATATATCACATTTTTTCCACATTTATTTTCTTTGCCAGAGTAAACCAGACAAATGCTTCTAGTTTTTGAAGGAGTTCCCACAGGATCAGATGATGCATTAATGGAAAAGTGAAATGTGGAAAGGCACATAGGTCATATGGAGGTACAAAAAGCCAAAGTCACCAGGACAGTTCTCACTTAGGAGAGTACATTTGCCCCTCCCATTGAGCAACAAACAAGCATTTGATATGTTTATTACATTAGGATTTTTTTCACCTTCCTTGTCATCTTTAGAAAGTAGTCAGACTTAGGAAAATGTTACCCATCCCTTAGTTTCCTGCCCACTTCTTATGTGACTGAACAGCCTAATACTTCTCAGAGAAATCAAGTTTTTTCTATTGTGACAGTTTAATAATTATCCCTTTCAAAACAGGATGCACTGCTCATTACCACTTTGTGTGCTTAGTCTGACTAAACCCAGCAGTGAATTCTTGACTCTCTTAGAGGAGTTCTGTGAGACATTACTGTTTGGTTCAGTAAGCAGTTCCGTGCCATCAGAACAGGGAATACCCATTACCTGATAAGCATTTTCTACTAAACTAAAGTAAAATCCTTTCTGGATTAGTCTTTTAAACAAACATCACTGCCACAAGTAAAACAGTAAAGCAGGAGGAATCTTTCTCCTTTGTGTGCTCAGCTACTCCAGTTTGTTCAAACAGGAAGTTCTTTCCCAAACATTAAAGCCTATTAACCACTTACTTAAGAGAATTGAAAGTATGAAAGCAAACAGTTAAGATATTCTTAATTTATGTGATGGTATCATTGAATCTTATCTGGGACCTAAATTGCCCTATGGTAGGCATTATACTGATGTATATAAGACAGGACAGAGAAAGTCTGGCCTACAGGTTGAATGTTGTCTCTGACACCAGCTTATCTAGCCCTTTGTTGGCCTCTGACATATTTTCTTCCAATCTTCATGTGTAGCATTGTCATAAAAGAGTCTGCATCATATAACATATTCTTTCATGGGACCAGAAACAGTTAAGATGGCATGCCACATATGCAAAACTCCAGGCGAGCCCAAACCCAAGGTTTTTGCCAGGTTGTCACATAATCCAACATGAGCCACTACATAGCTGCACATGTAGAGGGCTATGCCTTAGCAGTGCTTTCTTTCAGAGCGGACCTGCAACCTCCTTGACAGCTCATAGAGTGTCCCTCTCCATCTTCTGACTGCCTCGACTAGGTAAATCTAACCTTGGGTCCCCTTTGGCAATTTTGAAAAGAACAGGTCTTGTTTATCTTCTCTCATTTGGTTTTTGCTTCTACCTCATTTCCTCTTATTTCATTTAACAGGAATGCAGCTTGAGGAATGGCACTGATTCTAGCTGTGATGATTCACACTTCCCATCTTCCTAGCTCTTTGCCGAGTTCCTTTCCCCTCCATGGGAGTTCATCAAGTTTACAGGCCTGTCATAGTCCTTATAGAGGACTTACAAGTCCTTCTGGCTTGACAGGCTTTTTTCCAGACTGCAATTTAACCAGGACTGTTACAATAATTTATAGGCAACATATAAGGAGAAATGTCAATGTATTTACATCTTATTCAGTTTATAGTTACCATCATGATGAAGTCTTTTCAGAGACCACACATTGCATTTTAATAACACAAATTGCAGACTTAGCCCGTGAAATGCTTTTCTAAACTACTTTTATGTTTGATCTTCCCTCTTAGGCAAACACTTTGGTGAGTCCAGTCATTTCAGGCAGATTAGCTCCTGGTCACACAGATTAAGATGTTGGCAGGGTATACTTCCAGAGTGCCAGAGAGGCTACATAGCCTGTAATACATAAATTGTCATAACCAATGTTTTCAGTGAGGTTCCTTCATCATCTAATGAAAATAAAAATAAAGGCAAAGGAAAAACAACAACAACAACAACAACCAAAAACAACAAAAAACCCCAACCCAAAATGAAGTAGCCTTTCAGTTTTATTTCTAACCTATCAGACATAGGCTAGACTTTGCAGACCATGTTTTTCTTTTCACTACTTAGTCATGCAATTTGACTGTATTTTCCTGATGGATGTGTTCTGGTGTCCACTTGCTATAGAACTAAGCTTTGTCTGCAGCTCAGCTTCTTCACACCACCTCTTCCCTTTTATTTCACTTTTTCCTGCCATAATGGTATGTAATGGATGGATTTTGAGAACTTTCCCCTGAATGCAAATCAGCCTCAAAAATGGAAGCTTCTGATCTCATAATGGACAACACAGACAACACAAATAGTTTCTCACTTCAAAACCTTTAATTTTAAAAGCCACTTTCTCAAATACACTATTTTCATAGTTACAAGCTCAGGTAGAATGTTCTGCTTCTCTTAAGATACAGTGGACCAGTCTAGTCTGGCATACTTTAAAACATGCATTTCAAGTACCTTATAATTAGTACAGGATCTTTTTTAGCCAGGCATGAGTACAAAGAATAGTTTCATGTTTTAATGCTTTCATTTGATTACAGCTTTATCAAGCTTTAAAGATCCAGATTGCTGTCTTCTGTTTCAGAGTGAATGGATCTGTCAGTGTCCACAAAACAGTGCTGTTTCATAGAGGACAAAGTAAGTCTTGTTCTGATCAATACAGTTTCATTGTATGAATTTGACATTTTGTCATTCTGTACCAGACCTTTTGATCTGACAGTGTTAGGTAGGACAGGATGAGTTGCATCAGTTTTAAGAATACATATTTTACAGATTTGGGGCAGTAAAGGAAGATGTAAAGACCCATGCATAACGTAGTGAAGGAAAAAATGAAAACATTATTCTTTCCCTGAAGTTCCAGCTCTGAATATGCCCTCCAAACTCCCTCTGCTGACCAGGTTGTCACCTCTCTATGAAGGCTGCACACTTGAGTGTACTTCAGCCAAAGGGCATCCCAGCTCAGGGACTGTCCCTCAGTTTCAATCCTAAGCTGATAATGCATTTGAGCAAGTTAAAGACGCTGCGTGTTACCCACTGCCTCTTCTTCAGACAAATTTCAGGACCATCCACTTGGCCCAAGGAGATGATGGAGCCACTCAACTGATACAGAGACCCCTAGGAGCCAGGAGAAAAGGGAGCTAAAAATCTGGTGAGGAATTGAAAAAGGAGATGGGAAGAAGAAAAGGAACCTCTAGGCAGGAACTGAAGAGACAGAAGAAAACCTAGTAAGAAGCACTAGATGGGAGGGAAGATGATGATCCCGTGGTCTCCTGTCTCCCTTTTGAACATTTTATGAGCAGACATCAAAAACATTTTGCAGTGTCTCTGAAACAAGAATGACATAAAGCAGTAGTAATTTATTGAATAAATCAACACACCTAGGATGTGGCGATGTTTAATGTAAATGGCTGTAAAAGTTTTAAGGACAATCAGCACACAATCAACCTTGGCTGTTTATCCAGGTTGCTGAGGACTAGGATATATACTTGGACCAGCTCTCTGGAGAATAGCAACAGACAGGGAACTCACAAGGACTTATTACCTCTTATTTGATTGTTAATGGTGCTGTGTAACTATGTTCAAAATGTTTTTTCCATATTTAGAAAGTTGTACTTGATTCTACACAAAATAAAACGATAAACCCTGTAACCCTGAACAAGCTCCACATAGATATAAAAAAAAATCAACTCACTATGCTGGGGGCAAACAGAGAGCTCTGCAGAGAGTCAGCATGGGGCCAGCACGACCTGTGAAAACCAGACCCATGCCTATGCTGGAGCTGGGCTGTCTCTGTGCAGTGCAGCTTAATGCTTAAGTGCACCTTACTTGTGGAAAAGCCGATGTTTGTAACACAGGGTGGATGTTTAACAGCTAGAGGTAGTAGCCAAGAAAGTAGGCAGAGTGCAAGGTTAAATAAGGAAAATTAAATTTTAATTAAACATATGTAAAATTACAGCAGTGGTTAAGTCATTATTACCATTAATGACAGAAGTGGAGCAATATATATTGTCCTGAGGTGCTGACATCCACACCACAGGACCAGCAAAAAGGTTTTTCTTTGGGCTGTCTGTGGTCTGGTTCTGTGGACTGAAAGCCTTTGCAGATGATTACTCTGTGTCTTGGGCATGCAGCACTCTGTTCTACCTTATCTCCAAGGATTAAAGTCCATCTCTCCACAGCAGCTCTGCCCAGAGAGCCAATGCATTGATAATGGGGATGATTAGGAAGTTACTTCAGAATCCAAACCAACACAGAAAAGTAGGCATAAAGGATTTCCTCAATGACCCAGAAAATAAAAAATCCAGAACGGTAACTGTTAATCAGTGGCCTCTGTGGCCCATTTGGGTTTTCTTACCAGAGATGTAAAGTACTGTAGACACTGTCTGTGTGTATCACATTTTTCTCTTGGTAGATTTTTTTCGGTTCAGGTCAGTAATAACAATTATTAGGACCACTGATTTATTTCCTAACTCAAATTCTTCCATCAGCTCATCTGCCAAGGAATTTTAGCTGGATACCTAATCCTGCTGAATCACACCATCCCAAACTCCAAAAAAAAGGTTAATTTTTACAAGTATTATAAATTGAAAGCTAAGTGATAGCCATCTGTCTTTGCTCCCTTTCTTTGTAAGCATTTCAGGGATGTAAATATCAGGCAGGGAAACAACTGTTTAAGCTAAAGTTACAGGAAAAATTAGCCTGGAAATCATAAAAAATAATGTTAAGCATTACAATACTGAGGATCTGAATGAGAATTTTTATGGGAACAATGCAGTAATAAAAAAAGGCTGTACTTTTAAGGCTGAGACAGATGAATTTCAGAAATGTATGAAGTAACATAGAACTTGTAAGAGAATGGGAAAAAGGTAGTCTCTTCAGAGAGGTTCTTCTAAAGACAAGTACATGACAGTGCAGCTACAGACAGATCTCCACATGGTCCAGGAGCAGGGACAGATCAAGTTTCAGATGACATTGAAAGTTTCTTGAATCACACACCATTAATTGCTTCACTTTACCTGGCCTAGATAAGATCACATAGAATATAGCTCCACAATATTTTATTTGAAGTTCAAAATATGAAAGTTTTGCTTGCAGCAAAATAATGTATTTTAAACACCTAGAATGAAAGAAATGTTTATGCAGATGAGAATATTTGTAAGGTAGGTAAATTATAACTAACTGCTGCAGCTTCTGATGTTGAAATATCTCTCTTCTGTTGCTCTCACTTTGAGCTTTCACTTTTTATCAGAGTATTTATACTAATATTATACAGTACAGTGCTTCTCATAACTTTAAGTTACCTGCAGAGATCTAAGAAGAAATTCTTAGTACATTGGTTCCTCAGTACAATGCTTCTCATAACTTTAAGGTACCTACAGAGATCTAAAAAAAAATTCAGTACACGAGGCACCAAAAAAAGGAGACCTTTCATGGACCTGTGACAGATGAAAATATATATCCAATTCTGGAAAGCAAAACTTCCATTACATGGTTTAATTTAGGCAATGAGTACTGAAACAATGTAAGCTTTAAATATATTTCTGAATTTCTTACTCTTTTCACAGCCTTTGTACATATTACAAATTCTAATAAAGATTGTGTGGTTTATGGAGCATATATATTAAATTATGTCCAATTACAACCTCTCCAGCAATCTTTTAGTCCCCATCTTTTTTTTTCTCTGTTTGTTTAACATGCCCTACTTGCATTGCAATATACTATTCAGCATAAGTAAAGGGATGGGACTTTCACTTTAAAAATATTTAAATTAATTACTTCAAATGAATTAGAAAAATAGCATTTCTTTGCTGCTAGCAGCTTATTGAAAAAAATATATTTTTTTTCTATTAAAAATTCATGAAATAACAGTTTGTCCTAGGTAATGCACCACCAGTAAAGACACTGAAGGATCATCTAACTTAAGGACAACTAGAAGACACTAGCTTTAATGCAAAAAAACGCCTACCTTTTATTTTTGCATCATTGCAATTTCACTTTTGTCTAGTTTGCACCAGTTCAGGAGAATTTTATATTACCAACTCCAGTGTCCAACACCTGCAAAACAGAGTTGCTTACCTAGTGAAAAGGGGGCAAATATGACCACCTGAACATTATCATCATTTTCCAACACTGTTGGACATAACCCCAAACACCGAAAAAAGCAGAAGAGCTCATAGGCTAACTTCATTATTAGCTCATAAACACTGAGGACAAGAATACAGCTTTCTGAATCTGTAATATAAGCAGTTAGCCTCAAAGTCTTGGACACTTATAATTCAAAGATTTGATAACAAATTTATTCAGTTTCACTTAAAATAAATAAATAACTTTGAGGCCTTTTTTTTCCACCTTTCATCCTATTTTCAGCCATTTTTTCCACAATTCGCCCTATCTGGAATGCTAGCTACATCTGAAGCCTCTGTGCTGAGCAAGACTGAGGCATACACCTCCTCTCCAGTCAGATACTTACTCTCTGAGGCTGACCTTGTGTCCCATCTCCCCAGGGAACCCAGACAGCTGCTGTGCACTGATGGTTCAGATGCTTTTTCTGGTGCAGTTCTGCGCGTGATGTCCCATTGAGTACAAAGGCTCCCAGTACAGGAGACAAGTAAATACTCCACTCTTGGTCTTTACTGAGAGACCTTCAGGGGTGTCTTGTATCCCTCTGTTGAGTATATAAGGAGTCTGGGTACATACCTAAGTGCTTTGCATCACACTGTCAGGCCAAGGGGTTACATGTAAGACATTGTAGTGCCTGATTTACAAATGTTATTAATATGGAACTACAGTCAGTAGTTTTGAGTCAGGACTTCAGGATTCTGACTTTCAGGTCTATTGGAGGACTACTGAGATAGGGAACAATTGAGATCACATGGCCTCTGAGAAAATGTTGAGAGACGTGGCCTTGTTTAGTCTAGTAAAGAAGTGGTCAACAGCAGTCTGCAAATGTGTGCATAAGTAGGGACTAACTTCTTGTTATGAATTATGTGCATAAAAAGTGATGATGGTTCAAATTCCACACTTAAGTAACAATAAGCCTGGATCCAGCCTCTGGGAGGGCTTACAGGGAAAAAAGAGCTATTAAATTTGAAAGAGGAGGGCAATTAACAGACATCTATAGCAAGCAGAGATATATTTCTTTTTCTTCCAAACATTAAATGTTATAATTTGATATATAGGTTACTCACCACCAGAGGCTTCTCAAACTCTCTGAAAATGTAGCAAAAAAACATACACTAAAAGCTAACTGCATATACTACCATTATGAATTAAGATTATTTTGGACTGTGATAGAGTACCATCTTATTCATTATCCTAACATGTAGTTGAAATAAAATCTGAAAAATAATTCAAGGACCGTTTTGTGAAGATATAGCAACAAAAATGGATCATTCACTTCAACCACTAATATTTCATTAAAATTTGAAACCCTTGTAAAGTCTGGGCACTTGAAGTGTGGCATCTTCAGGTGAAAGTTCTCACAAGTCACTTCTGAATATTCAGTTTTCTTGCTTAAGAGATTGTGTCCATGAATGTTTATGGAGTCTTTAGGGGCACATTCTGCACTGGCAAGAGGTGTGCATTCCCTGGGAGTGTCAAGGAAGGTATTGCCTGCTGTGCTGTCAATGGTTGGTTGAAGTCCTGCACAACACTTCACTCAATGTGTATCATGAAAATATTACACCATTCCCAGAAGACCATATCACATAGAGATGCAGGTCTTTGGACTCCTTCCCGTCCCACCAGGGGGAAAGGAAGGTGTGTGTGAGCAAGTGGCCACAAGGTGCTCAGCTCCCACGTGGATTTAAACTACGATATCAATGACTGAGAGCAAGAAGTCATCACCATACTGCAGATCATTACATGCTTCTTGTTCATCAGAGGGCACTCAGTAAAACAGATCAGCAAATAAAACAACAACAGAGTTTACAGCCATAGCATAAAATTAAATAAGCAGTAAAAAGTTAAAGCTAAAAGATATATTTTTTTCAGCCCTGGTTTTCCAAATGCAACAGGTGGAGCTTTGCACATTTCAGGCAGAAGAATTTCAGAGGATGTCTGAAGCAACACACTATCTGAAGGCTCTTCTGCCATACACATGAACGAGATGAGAAACAGCTATGCGTCTTGTCTGAACAAATATCTGTTGAAAAGCCACTGTGAGCATAACAAGCCAAATTCTGCTTTTAGCCATACTCCTTGTGACCCCACTGGCTACAGCAAACAAGCTTGGTGTGTTAATAAGAACAAATTTTAGTCAAGGAGACAGCGATTTCTTCCGAAAGGCTGAATGAAAAGCAAGCCGCAATTGCATTTCTGTTATTCTTTCTACCCCAGCTACCTAGGGGCAAAATTGTAGCTGAAGTCTTATAATCTGAATCAACTGATTAAGACTATCTTTAGTTTAAGCTGATGTAACTATGTATGGCTAATGACTGCATTTCAAATTCTCACTAGGAGGAAAGTAAAAGCAGAGGCAAAATTGACAATGATGTGTCACTGCTCTCACTACATTACCATAGTTCTGGTATGAAACAGAGGATGTTTTGGCCAAGCCAAGTAATCACTTCTCAAGGTCCTTTCCAGTTCTCCTATTTCTCTCTCTGTAAAAGTGAGATCATGCAAGCCTCATGAAATAAAGCACTTCATGATCTTCAGATGATAAGTAATTTGGAGAGTAGATTATTATTTTAGACAAATAAATGACATATTTTACTGCAAGGCAAGGACAATTTGACTGCTGTTGAAAGAAATGGCAAACAGCAAGAAAGAGACTACAGTATGATTTAGGAAGGCAAAGATAAATGCCCTCTGATTTAATAAATTTATATTTGTCAAATATAATAATGCTAACAGATTATGGTCCATATACTTTAATAGCAAAGCGTAGAGTTCCTCTTGTTGACAATTATGGCTGATTTAATGCAGGAATGTAGCTGGTTTAATGAAGTGAAACAAAAGATAGGGAAAGCTTAAGAGATGTCCCAGTAAGAATGAAGCAGAATAATTTTTTGCGTAGCTACAATGTCATGCAAACAGGCAAGTCTCTTAGAGTAAAAACATCAGTTTAGTTAGAGCAATGAATATGACGTATATTAATGATTACCCAGATTCTTGTACCCTTGAAATTAAAAGGGAGATGAAGTACTGTAGACAGAGTATGTTAAATTCAGACAGAGGTCTGCTGAATCTAGGGACAGATTTTAATGTAATTTACATCATCTTCCAGCCCATTTACCAAAAAAATTATACTAATAGATTCTGACTCTGTGACCGAATAGGACTATAAGTATCTGTATTACTGGATGATTTTATGTGTATCTAAAAATTATTTGTGTTCTAATTCTAAGAGAGTTTATTAGTTTAACAAATAAATCTCAATGAAGGTAAGGTTTTCCACTTCACTGAAAATTTCAGTCTTTTAGAATTTGGTTTCAGTTCATTTCAGATAACATTTTTTTTCCAAATTATTTCCAGAAAGCAATAAACTAAAATGGAGGCACACTGCACTAGGTAGTACTAGTTGGTGGGAAAGGTGGAATGAATACTGTCACCCCTGAATCCCTTTCAGTCCATCGCCCATTTTCAAAATAAAGAAGTTCCTCCTGCTTTGTCAAATGGCCTGTCCTGGAGTCCCAGGTCCTAGAAGTGGTTCACAGGACCAGTAGATCTCCAACCCCATGGACCCACTCACTGCCTGCTGAAGAGATGGGCCTTAGACTATTTCCACAGCACAAAGAACATCAACGCTCTACCTCCACTGCTGATGGACAGGAAGCCTGTAAATCCACAGAGTGGGTTACTAAGCATTACTAAGTGTTATACAGAGTTACTAAGTGTCTTCTGACATCATGTGGTACTTGACCTCACCTTCAGCTGCTGGACTTGAAGGACATGGACATCTGTTTACATTGTAAGATACCCCTGGGCACCTCAAAGGCACAAGGTATATGTAAATATCCACATCATAAATTTCTCAAGTTGATAAAATGGTTGCAAAATAAAGAGACAGGTTGGCAGAGGGCCACAAGAGCAGTTTTAATTGATGTACTCACAACTATAAAAGTTACATGTCTGAGTTGTCTTTCTGGGCTGAGGCGTCGGAATAAACATAGAATTGATTAGAGGTGCCTACCAAAATATTAATAGAGAAAAAGGCTAGTGGGAGATCTTTGTCATTGCAACTTTAAAGCCAGCTTTCAGTAAATGTCCTTTTGTTTTCACTCATTTAATTAACCATATTGTCAGTTAAAATTTAGTACATGTACAGGCTATTGCCACCATTTGTTACAAAAATATTCAGGGTGAGAGATCTGGGGACAAATCCATATTCTCATTGACATAATTCCAAAACTCTGCTGTGAAATTGTCTTTCCCTTGTCAGCAAAGAGCAGAACACTAACAGCTATGTTAAAACAGTAGCCTTATGTTTCTGACAAAATTAAATAGCTGTGCCTCGAGCTGGCAAAGTAGCTTGGTGATGTACTACAAAAGGTGTTCATCAATAAGGACCAGACAGCATCAGAGGCACCTTTCACAAACTGAGCCTTTAGTGATACAAAGGCAACCTGAAAACATGACAGTATCATCCCCTTTATAGTCCTCAAAGCTTTTATTCATCTGGGAAAATAACAAAAAAATCTCATATTATTGTATCTTTGTTAAATATGATCTTAGCTAAAAAATTCCCAGGGGCTACAGCCCCAGCAGTGACAACAGTAGCACCTGCCCCAGGCCCTCCACCTCCACAAAGCATCCAGGCTACATGCATAGAGTTGCTGTGCCTTTGCTCCAGCTGTCATTACTGTGTCCACTGCAAGTGCAATGGGCAGTGGGGATCATTTCAGGATCAATATTTTCCTGCCATACCAGGAGTTACTAAACCAAATTCTTTTTCATAATAAGATGCCATTAATTTTACACAGATGTAATTAATAATGTTTGGATCAACTCAGTAAAGGATAAAAACAAGACCCTAGGACTGTGAGTGAACTTAGAAGGAAGCCAACCTTGAATTAATTAATTTGAATCTAAGTAATAATCTGAGTAGGTTGAAAGCAGATGGCAGACTGAAATCTTTCAATTTCATTGAAATATCCACAAATATTCTTATACAGTGATTATATGGATAGCTGTGCACATCTCAAATGTGATTGCTCATCATCAGTGTTATCCGTTGCAAAAGATAAAGGTTACAGAGATTCTTGCAGCTTCCGCACCATTATTTCCAGAGGCTCACCTACTTCTGTAAGTGCTTTATGTCCAAGCCAAATTTGTGATGATCCTGGACTAGCTCTGACACTCTGGTTCCTGGTGTGAAAGTCAGAAAGTAGGGTATTGAACTCATAAATAGCAAAGAGGTTTTCATGTGGGCAAAAATTGTAATATCCAATAAAAAGTTTTGCAGACAAAATCCTAGAGCTCCAGGCATCCACCTTTTAAATATTTTTAAAAAAATATTTTAAAATATTTTTTTCAAAATGGAAAAAAATATTTTACCATATTTTTTTAAAGTTATCTAGAAAATCTCCTGGATTCTGGAAATGTGAGAGAATCCAGTTTTCTGACCTGGGTCACTGTGGGATGGCTGCCAGTTGTGCCCAGATACAAAGTTTTGCTGCATAATTTTCATGACACACATAAACATGGATAAGTTTAGGAAAGAAACACCATGAAGAAGATGCAGTGCGGCCCTTCATTATGTAATCAGCAGGTGACCAACTCTGAAACCTCCTACACTAAGGTACTCCTCCTACACATTGCATCTGATGAATGCATACATATCACAGACCGCAGAGCAGAGAGCAAATAGATGTATCGTGAATTGAGAATGTGTCCTCCTGTATGGGAATGGACATTGTCACCAGTCTGCTCAAGGGATCACAGAAGGGTAACAACTTCTTATTCTTTCTTATTCATATTCTTATTATTTTCTTATTTTAATTTTAACTTCACCTTTATTTTTATTTTAGTCTTAATTATTTAAACATGGGAAAGCAGCAGACAAGACATTTTAACCTGTGATGCTGTAACAAAATATCTGTGGGAAAGATTTATAGAGAAGTATCAGTAGCAATGTACAAAATAGTGAAGTGAATGAGTAACAGCAATTGAAGCTCCTCAAGTTGAATAATTTCTGGCAACCGTTTTTGTTAAAAGATCTGAAAAGTCCATAGCAAAAATCTGTTGGCAAAATACATTCTTCATGAAAATTGCAGTAGGAATGCAACAGTGCAGTCCTAGATTTCTTAATCAGGCTGATCTTCTTGCAATGATACCTTTAGTCAAAGTGTTCAGCTGGAAACCCAGTGGCTTTAGAAAGAGAGATGAGATATTTTTGAATGACAGCTAGTAATCATGTGCAGGATATGCCACTATAAAAGCAGAACTCCAATCTTGTCCTAATTAAAGGTCATTTCAGGGTTAATATTATATTATAAACCTTCCATGCAGCAGTAAGGCAAGAGAGAAACAGATTATGCACCCTTTGTGCATGCAGGGAAGTCTTATGAGAGATACCGTTTATGTTTTATGTATAGTTTTTATATCATTAGTTCTCTAATCAGTTTACAAACAAACATCGCTTAAACAATTGACCTCATAAAACAGTAATATGCAATAATATGGGCTATTTGTATCCTGTTCCAACACCTGGCATAATAACTTTATATCATTTTCTATACTGAAATAGCTTAAGTACTATGACTGTGGATACGCTCACCTTGAAACTCAGACTCATCTCAGAGTTTGAGCAGAAACATGACTATTGTGGCAGTTGTACAGCATGACACCTATAATGTATATAATGCAGGAGTACTGCAGAGTATACTCTAAATGTGTGTGTTTGGGATCCCAGCAGTACATAAAAGGCTATGGAGAAGACTGGCCTAGTTATTTCTAACGCTGTTTGTACTTGCAAGAGATGCTATAAAAATGTGCTGCTTCTTAAATCATAGCAAGGTTCATATAGAAAGGGCTACCCAGCCTGGCACAATTCCTTTGAGACAGGCCAGTACTGGCCATGATAGCAATATAAGAGCAGGACAAACACCAAGTTCTTCTCCCAGTGCATCCTGTCACTTCCAGCAAACTCCAGTTTGGGGATTTCCAGAGCCAGAGGTTTGCTCTGCTCCTTTGTGCTTCAGAACAAAGGGTGTGAGGTGCTTCTTTTATTCCTGAGGTTGTTTTCACTCAAATCCCAGCCACTTCTTGTTATTTTTATGCCCTTTGTATTTTATGGATCTACACCAGTTGTCTCTTTTCCAAAATACATTGTCAATTAGATCTCTCTGTATAGCCACAGAATCATAGAATGTTTTAGGCTGGCAGGGATCTCTAGAGGTCATCTTGTCCAACCTCCCCAGACAAGTAGGGACATCTCTACCTAGGGCTGGTTGCTCAGAGCCCCATCAAGCCTGACCTTGAATGACTCCAGGGATGGGGCCTCCACCACCTCTCTGGGCAGCCCATTCCAGTGATTTATCACCCTCATATTAAAGAACTTCTTTTCTAATATCCAGTCAAAATCTATCCTTTCCTAACTTAAACCCATTGATTCTCGTCCTATCATTACAAACCCTTTTGAATAGACCTTTCCCCATCTTCATGTAGGCCCCCTTCAGGTACTGGAAGGTCACCATAATGTCCCCCCAGAGCCTTCTCTTCTCCAGGCTGAATAGTCCCAACTCTTTCAGCCTGTCTTCATACAAGAGATGTTCCATTCCCATGATCATTTTGATGGCCCCCTTCTGGACATTCTCCAAAATGTCTACATCCTTCTTGTGCTGGGGGCTCCAGAACTGGACACAGTACTCCACGTTATTTTAAAACCCTGATCATGCTTTCCATCCTTCTTGGATTAGCTTACACTGGCAAATATGGAAGCAAGTTATGCTTTTGATAGCACTGTGGTCAGCACACTTTGCTACAAGTGAGAAACCAACTCCCCCCACTTCACAGACTCCACATAGCTTCCCAGACACAGACTTGTGTAAGAATGATGAGGAAAGAAAAGTCCTTTGTTTCACTCCTGCTAAGTCTTTTACTCTGAAAAAGACACATCTCAGATCCATGATCATAGACTCATAGAACTATAAAATCATAAAATATTTTGAGTTGGAAGGGACCTCTGAAGGTCATCTAGACTGATGGCCCTGCAACGAACAGGGACATTTTTAACTAAATCAGGTTGCTCAGAGTCCTATCTAACCTGACCTTGAATGTTTCCAGGGGCTTCTACAACCTCTCTAGACAACCTGGTCTAGTTTTCACACCACCCTCCCTGTAAAAAAATTTGTCCTTATATCTACTCTAAATCTACCTTTTTACAATTTAAACCCATTAGCTCTTGTCCTGTCACAGCAGGCCTTCTTAAAAAATTTATCCCCATCTTTCTCATAGACCACCTATAAGTACTGAAATGCTGCAATAAGGTCTCCCCAGAGCCTCCCCTTCTTGAGGCTGAACTCCTTGAGCCCTCCCCAACCCAAGATGTCCAGCTATGGAAAATTTTACTCCTAATGGTCAGAATTACCAAAACTATAAGGCTTGAGAGAGAAACTGATAAGATCGGCAACACAAGCAAAAGGCACTACTGCAAGCTTTGCCTAGTGCCAGTTTTGACAGCTAAGATGCCATCCTGCTGGCAAGATGCACTTGTTCCTTGTAAAGCAGAGGTCAGTACCAATTTGTTAAATTTCAAAGACTCGGTGCTATTTCTGTTCTTGTCAAAGTGTACATTTTTGTGCTTGACCAGGCTATTCATAGCTTATGTTATGTAAACAGTCGGCAAATCTTGAAGCCTTCTTTTTGTGCGATTGCCTCAATGCATTGTCCGATCCATGTGTTACGTCTCTAGAAAAAGAGACATGCTGGGCAAACAAGGCAGCATCCAGTTCCTGAGGGCACATAAAATGGCAACAATGATTGCTGGTTTAAATAAATATAGCAACAGTGGTGGCAATGCAATCTATTCCTACAGTGAATATAATTTAACATCCATGTTCAGACACTTCCTGTTATCCATCAATTACCAGATCAGTGAGAAATAGCATACTCAGACAGACCCAGCTGGGTAATCACACTGCAGATAGCAGTTATGTCTGTTTAAGGAGTAGACAAGTCAGATGGTTAAAAACTCAAAGGAAAGCAAACAATTTCTGTTTGAAAATCTCAGATTTTAATCTTTCAGAGAGGATTAAATTATTGAAAATTAAAAAAAAATAAAAATGGTTTCAGCTTCACAGTCAGAATTTCTACAGCACATGCCTTGCAGCTGCATGAAAACAGGAAGCAGAAAGATCAGATGGATCTTCGTTGTCAGTGCCCATGTCAGACACTTACCTACCGACCTTTTAATGAAGTACAGCACCAAGCCACTGACAGCAGAGTGATAGGATTCCCGTAATTTCCTTTTTGTGGATATCCTTCAAGTGACCCCCAATTTTAGGTTTTATCGTGTCACTTTTTGGATTTTTTTTAATCACTTAATTTCATTGTCTCAAATATTCTTCCAGATTCTTATTGTATGAGGAGAATAAATATGTATTTCAACCATAGCCTGAAAACAGTTCTTTGCTGGCCTTACAGAGAATTTTGTAGTGTATTTAGTGACATCCAATAGCTGATGTGCTTAGACAGATAAAGTTCCCAGTGAGTATCAATCTAGTAAGCCCTTAATTGAGCAGATATGTTCCTCTCATTCATATAAGGCCAAAAAACTCCAAAACCTGAAACAAAAACCAACCCCAAACTATAAGAGAGACAGAGAATCAATATAAATATAAGAAAGCAAAGTATCAGTCCTCTTTTCAATAAAATGATTGTTATTGCAACTAGGAAAGGAAGATGTGAAGGGTTTTTGCTGCTTTAATAGCTAGAGAAACTGTGATCAAATCTGGACATAAAATGCCCTGCTGCCTCCTAGGCAACATTTAAGTGTGCTAACAATGCTGTTATTGCCACAGAAGTCAACGAATAGCTACAAGACATTACTTTCTAGAACACATCCTTTTCTGACAAACCCCACATAACTGCAACTTTGACTTGGTGAATATAATTTTCAAATCAAGTTCTGTACTTATTGTGAGTATAACATTGCAGGAGGGAGTTTCTCTTACCCTGGGGGGAAAAAAAAAAGCAGCAAGAAAAAGACAGGAAATGGAAATTTGAGACCAAAATCATCTCCATCATTTTTGTAAAATCATGGCAAACGGGAGATGTGCTGGAGGACTGGAGGAAAGCCAGTGTCACTCCAGTCTTCATAAAGGGCAGGAAGGAGATTCCAGAAAACTATAGGCCTTTCAGCCTCACCTCCATCCCTGGATAAACAATGGAGAGGCTCATTATGGAGGTCATCTCTAGACACATGGAAGAGAAGAAGGTTATCAGGAGTAGTCAGCATGGATTTACCAAGGGGAAGTCATGCTTGACTAATCTGATAGCCTGATATTGCAACTGGATGGATAGATGCAGGGAGACCAGTGGATGTAGTCTGTCTTGACCTNCATCTGGATGTGTTCCTTTGTGACCTGTGCTGGATTATATGATCCTGCTCTGACAGGGGGGTTGGACTCAAAGATCTTCAAGGTCCCTTTCCAGCCCCTGACATCCTGTGATCCTGTGAAAATACAAATAGTAAGCAACAAAAAGTATATCTTTGGCCCCCATCACATTCCCTGTCCTATGCTGGGGTAGGATAGGAATTGTTTGATAAGTTAAACCAATCACTTCAAGATGTCCCCACATCAAAGTAATAAAAACACTTTTTATTTTTTATAATTTAAATATATTTTTACCCAGAATGGTCAGTCTTATTGATTATTTGGATTTTAGACTACTTTCTCTGGTATGATGGTTTTCCACAAGTAACTCACTTTGTTATTTCCTTTTCTGTTGTTTCCTTCTCGTTTTCACTTAATTTGTGAAAACCATGCAGTCCTTGGCTTCTGGATGTACACAGCAACAAAAACCTTAGCTAGTATTCCACAGTTACGACCAGGCAACATCTTCTCTGCTTTTAGATCATATTTTCATATTAGCAATTTTAACACATGTATGTTTTCCTATAGCTGTGGCTTTCCTTCAGGGATATGAAAGGAATGGTCAGAATTTCCCATTGTGTGGAAGGTCTGAGGAATCCATTAATCCCACTTAAAAGCCATAACAGAGAGTAAACACGGAGAACATGTCAGAGAAAGGGACCCAAGACTCTGACAGTACTGCTCTGTTAGGTACCTTCACTAAGGGGGTAGAGTATGGCTTTACTTACCAACACTCCCAAGAGCTGCCTCAGTGTTCAAGATAATGTCCTGTACTGTTTAAGCACAGAGCACTTTTGTGCTATTTTATCCTTTTAAATAATGGAAAAAAAGTGAGTAGATCTTTTTTTTTTGACCTTCTTTAACATGCTTGCTTTGAAACAAATACTGTGATTGCTTGCTCTGGCCAGGATCCCTCCCTTGTTTCTCATCAGTCTCTCTCTGTGTCTCAGGCATCAGTTTCTTCATGCATAACCCTTCTGGCAATAGCTGGGGTAAGCATCAGACAACAGCCAACATGTCATGCAGACATTAAAATGTAAGTCAAACACAGACTTTCTTTTATAAAAACAACTACTATATCTTTCCTTCTGCTTCCCAAACAGCAGATGAATGGTTGGGAGGGCTAAGGAGACTGCATGGTGCATACTTCTAAGTGCAGAGGTCAGTCTCAGAAACAGCCGAACTCAGTTACTGAGGTTTTTTTCCAACCCACGTAGACTGACCCACAAAATAACAACAGCAGCACAGTTTCTAGTTTTAAAAAAATGGTATCTGTGGCTGAGACAGATGATTTTCCATACATCTGCCTGGGTTTCTGTTATGTTTTTGGTTTTGCTGTTTCAATACAGCCTCAGATGAATGGAAGTACTTTAGCATGTCCCTACAAGACAGCATTCTCCAGATATTGACGAGATAAGATAGAACAATAACACAATAAGACAGAAGGCCACCACTAGAAGGATACAAAAGCGTTAGTTTGGGATTCGTGCACCCAGGGAATTGCAGCTAACGTAGCATAATGAACTCAGCCTCCTCAGCACTTAGTTCTGCTGCTTTTCATAAAGGAAAGACACCAGGAGTGCTTCTACCATGGAAACCAGGATGGCTTCATTCAACCAGTTCAAGAGGGAGGCTGGACACTCTCATCTTGATCAAGAAGAGTGAGACAATTTTAGGAGCTTAAACGGAGACATAATATGAAGTAGAAGAGAACATAAGGTAGGAGATAAAGGGCTTTGTCTGTGATACCTTATGAGAGACTTTCTAGCAGAAGGTGCTAGGCCCTGGTACTTGATAATTTAGATTACTGTGGAGTTTGTTCAGTGTTTGGCTTTCCAGAAGAAAATATTTGAAAACTTCATAATTTCACACTTACTGTTTCTCACAAGCACAAGGGACTTCTTTGAATTATTTATTTTCTAATTATGTTCTCTGTATATAAATAAAGTGCTCTTATTCCCATGGTATAATAAAATATGTCAATCCTTCTCCTAAAATTAATGTGTATTAACCAAATGGTATTCTTAAAAGGCAGATAGAGGCATGAGTTAAAGCTCTGCCTGAGGCAACCCTGGTTAAAAACTGAATTTTTGTGTTTGATTTTTTCCAGTAATGATTCTACTTTTTTAAGGAATCGAGAAAAAAGAAGTGCCCATTGCCATCCTGAAGACAGTCCCAGTAATCCTCACCTCCTGGGAAAGAATAAAGAGACAGATGCAGGAAGGAAAGTAAGACTCTGGTAGCAAAGGGGTCAGTAGAAAAGCTCTTCTTGTACCAGTATGGAGTCCAGGATTTCATGCTCATTATTGTGCTTGTGTATTAGAGAATCACAGGAGTGCACTCGTAACATGAAACAATTATGTTCTGGTATTTCAGAATGCCATAAATGCAAGAATATATCTGGCCATGCACATGATGTAGACCAGAACACTCTGGAAACTCTCTTCCTGATGTCCACATTTTGGATTCACCATGAGTTTTTAGTGATCCACTTCTTTCTGCTTCCCCTAACATCCCTTTTCTCACTCCACACTTAAACTGAGAGATAACTACCACTATAACTACTTGCATGACTCTTTTTTCCTAGATTTTGATGTGGTTTCCCCATGTAATGACACCTTGAATTGAATACAGTTGTGTTACCCATTTTAAATCCTCCTCTCCTTCCTCAGATGTATGTAGAAAAACAGTGTCCCAGTAGGTAAAAATCTGTCCCACAGTGAAATTCTGGTCCAAGCCATGCAAATGACAAAGTCTCATCACATTCAGTCAGACACATTGTTCTATTCTGGACTTTAAATACTTGCTAAATGGAAGTGTAATTATACCTTCTTGCACTGCTACAATCCACTATTTATTTGCTATGGACTATTGACCTTTCCCTGCCATGTCTCAAGCATCAAGGTGCAATTTGTTATCTTTGCTTGCCTATATGTAAGTGAGTCTGGTGTGTTCCTCTTTGCCTTGGTGATGCAAATGCTGTTAACTGAGAGTAGCTGATTACAAGACAAAGCATGTTGCTGTTGGAGCTGGAAAAATCAGGCCAGCATGTGCCATCCCATGGGATGATGATCCTCTTCAAGTTTTTAAGGAATTGCTGCAAGTTGAAAAGCTGAAAGGCATGGCTGTGGTCAGGAAGTGATCATACAACAACCACACTTCTGGAGGGTGGCAAGGAGACATCCTTCATGTACTTCTTTAAAGACATGTCTTTTTCCCCTAATACCATTATTAAGGAGTGAAGAAGTAGTGTTGTTTTTCTCAGATCAGTGTTTGCAGTCATCAGCATACTCCTGAATTTCTCAGTTTTATCAGTTTACAAGTAATTGCTATGCAACGCATCACCTGGAGTGCCATTATGCAAATTTGCATGTGTCTTGAATGCTCTGCTTAGACAAATATTTATCATCTTTTAAAGCTTCTCTTGGAAAAGAATATCATACCTTCTGTTCTCCCTTATCACTTCACATATACCATGATGTAAACAGAAGCCACAGCTGAAGGGAACGTCTGTGGAGAAAAGGTCTGGTGCCTGCAGAGAAATTCCTTTCAGAATTTTGCAAGAATAAGACAAAGGGAAAAATTGTAAACAAATACCATATAAAAACATAGTTAAATGAATTGCTTTGTTTAGAATGAATTTAACTCTATTCTGCCAGCTTCCACTCTATGTACTCAAGGGCTGCTCCTGAGCCTGACCAAAAATGTGTGATAATTTCTACAGAAATGTTGTTACAGACCAAGACATTCTCCCAACAAGGTTGCTGAAACATTTGCTACCATCCAAAAAAGCTAGGTGTTATCCTTGTCTCTATCAGTTCATAACTTCTCGCAGTGAATGTTGGTAATCAGAATTAAATATGTCGTGGAAAATGCAAGAATAACATGCAAGAAAGATATGGTCTTAATCAGGTTTCCTTTGGAGGTATCAAGGATTATCTGACTAAGAAGTGATTGAGGACTAGCAATGATACTTCTGCCCAAAAGCTAAGTGGCCAGTACACATTTGCCATATTTAAGTTTCTGGAGCACAAAAGCAGAGATCCAGGCAAGCCACACACTGACAAGTGCAAATATGCACTTCTTTTTGGTGGAAAAAGAAGTAACAAGGTTCTCTTTTATTAAATCTTTGGGTTGAGGCAAGTATCAAACTTCACTTGAGATCCAGGTAAGTCTTGAAACTTCACTTGAGATCCAGGTAAGTCTTGAAAGTGCAATCATTTATAAACTCAAAACCTTGTCTTCTTCTGAATGGCCCGAATGAAGAGGAGGCTGCACAAGGAGATGGCAGAGACAGCAGACACAAGCTATGACAGTTTGGTGTGCCCTGTCCATGCATGGTGCTTGCGGGGTCTGCAGAGGCTCAGCGAAACTCTCCAAACTTCAGTGATGAGCTGCTACAACTGGAATTAGAGTTTTGCCAACACTTCTGTTGATGGTCAGAGAAGTACTGAATGTTGGTGAATGCAACACATTTTCATCAACGTAGAAGTCATTTCACCCGTCCAGAATAACCAAATTGCTGTGGGCCTTGTCTACTGCTCTTCTTGCTGGTGTTGGTATTCCTCACAGGGTCTCAGAAGGCAGCAGCACAGCACCATTGCATCAGTTGAGCACCACACCTCCCCTTTTCATTGGAGGATACCACTCATATTTTGGAGCTGAAATCCCTGTTCAGTTTACCTGCACAGACTGAGCAGCAGAGTATGTTCCCGGGTTCTTGATTGCCCTTTTCTACAGAGCACTGCAGAATAACCATGGTGCATTCCTAAAGGCACAACATAGTGCAACTTCTGATTAAAGCAGAAGCCAGCATCCAAGAAATAAGAGGAAGAAAAAGCATCTTTTTCTGAATTATATCAAGAAATTAGCTTAATTTAATGTAAATCAGGTTGATCTAGTACAAAAATAAGGTAGATAAACAAGGGAAGGATATTTTTTATCATAAGAAGTGAACTTACAATCACTTCCAGTGGCTAACGATCTTTATTTTATCAGATGAAACAAGAGATAAAAAGACATATATATATTCAGATTGCAATTTCAGTTGGTCTTTGGTCTAAAAGGTTGTGGTGGTGAAATCTTTGCTAAGTAGAAATTAGTAAATTAAAGATTTGTTCATTTTCTTACCTGTTTTTCCTTAATTGTCTTCTTTGTCATGTGAAATTTACAACCCAGGTTGAACCAGGACATAGTAGTATGTTGTTAATGGCTCACATAAATCAGGTAAACTAGCTTTATTTACAATTTTTCTTCTTGAAAACTTGAAGATCAATTTGTGTTCTCAGCACAGTTAGAAGAAAAATGTCTGTGCCTCTGTGTGTTGCTACTGTGGGAGCTGCAGGAACTGTTGTATTAACCCGGATGTTTCTCAACATATGATCTTCCTAAAATGGTTGTGCTCACCTGCTTCAGAGCTGTCTGACCCTGCTTCCTCTTAATACTGAGATATGCTCAGGGCTAGGCACCGGGTATAAAAGAATGTTAAAACACTGTCATTACCTTAAGACTTAAACTACAGTGTCTAAGGAATCTCTGCACAAGTCTTTAAAACATATGAAAGTATTATTGCTTTCTTCTTTCCTTCAGGTGCTTGTTTCAGAAACCTTAAAAATACCCTAATTTTCAGAGGGAATATGCTGACCTTGCTATCACCTTGTACATGGGGTTCCTTTGTGGTTAGCTGCTCATTGGTTTGACCATGACCATACAAAGTAACTCCATATTCTGTTTCAGACTACTGAATGTCCATGACCAAGACAGGAACTGAACCTTGATTAGGGAATAACAAGTAACTTTTATAATCACTGAGCAGCCTTTCTTTTTACACTGGAATTAAACTGCTCCACCTTTGCTAAATCAAGTCCTATTCTGCTTTTGAACATCATGCACTTCATGTACCTCACGTACTTCAGCTGGTTTGAAAATCTAATTGATAAGCAACGCTCTGAGGAGCAGTGTGTTCATCTCTACTGCTTCCATCACCAGTGATGGAGAGCATGTCGTGATTTTGGTGTAAGTACTGTCATCATAGAAGGGACCTTAAAGATCATCTAGTTCTAACTCCCCTGCCATGGGCAGGGACGCCTCCCACTAGACCAGGTTGCTCATATCCTCATCCAGCTTGCTCTTAAATATTTCCTGAGGTGAGGCATCCACAAGTCCTCTGGGCAATCCATTTCAGTGTCCCACAACCCTCATAGTAAAGAACTTCTTCCTAATGTCTAATCTAAAGCTACCCTGCTGTAGTTTTAAAACCATTGCCCCTTGTCCTACGACCACATGCCCTTATAAAAATTCCCTCTCCAGCTTTCCTGTAGGTCCCCTTCAGGTACTGAAAGGCTGCTATAAGGTTTCCCTGGAGCCTTCTTTTCTCCAGGCTGAACAATCCAAACTGTGTCAGTCTGTCGTCATATGAGATGTTCCAGCCCTCTGATCATCTTTGTGGCCCTCCTCTAGACCCATTCCATCACCTTCATGTCCTTCCTGTGTCAAGGGCTCCAGATCTGGATGCAGTAGTCCGGGTGAGATCTCTCAAGAGCAGAGTGGCAGAATCACCTCCTTCAACCTGCTGTCCATGCATCTTCTGATGCAGCCCAGAATATGGTTAGCTTTTTGGGCTGCCAGGGCACATTGCCAGCTCATGTACAGAGCTTCATCAGCCAGCACCCCCGAGTCCTTCTCTTCAGGGCTGCCTCTCAATCCACTTGTCAGCCAGCCTGTATTTGTGCTTGGGATAGATTGTCCCNTGGGATAGATTGTCCCGCCCCAGGGCCATGACCTTGCACTTGGTCCTGTCAAACTTCATGATGTTGACATGGGCCCACCTCTTCAGCCTGTCAAAGTCCCTCCAGATGGTAACCCTTCCCTGCAGCATGTTGACTGCACCAAACATCAGCAATGTATTAAATTCAGCCAGCAGAATCCTTCGCTTTCCCAGTTAAGACAATAGTGGTATTTTGTGATACAGCTGAGAAGAATATGATGTCCACAGGGTTGGTGTCCACTATGAGAGAGTAAGACTTCAGCCAGCTCAGTAACGTTTCCTGAAGCTATTTGGATGCTTACTGGAAGATGCACACCATTACACATATCCCAGTATCCTCTATATTCTCATCTACAATCCCTGTACGGCAAGCTGCCAAAAGCTGCCCTTCGATTTGTCCCAACCAAGCCCCTTTCCCTCTTCTCTTTGACCCAGGACATCCTTCCAGCTGGTATGGGACAACTGCCTGGCATTTCTCCTTGAGGTGGGGAAACTGAAAATGAACCACAAGGAGACTGGTTAATATAGACAGCAAGAAAGAGATTATGGAGTTTTTTTTAACTCAATCTGAACATTGTAGGAAATTCAAGTTGCTGCTATCTTCATAAGTTAACAGGAATTTCCAGAGAAGAACAGTGATAAGTGGTTCTGGGGTCTCTTCTAAGGAAGGACACTTAAGCCTTGCACCAAACAAGGCATCTCTGATCAGACACCACAGAATAATATTTCTCATTCTACAAAACCCAGGAAAAATATTTAGCACTTGGGATGGCTCAGAGAAATAAGATTTGCACTGTGTGAGAAATATCAGCATTCTGAAATGAGTTTCTGCTCTGAATTAGATTGTTTATGAAGAATATTAAAATCTATGGGAAGAAGAATGCCTCTGTCAAAAATGTGAAATGTGAACTAAAAATGTTGTCATTTTCAATACAAGTATTCCATATGCTGAAAGAAAATCAACTGGAACCTGACAGAAGGATGGTGTGTTCTGTGACTTACTCATTTTTGAATTCTTGGCTCCTTTTTTTCCCTTTCTGTTTTCAGCATCAGATTTGTTTTTTAAATAATAGAAATTAAGATTTGGCTAGAGAAAGTATCACCATATATTACAAAATCATGTATTCTGAAAAGAATCACCCTGTGTCAGTAGCTTCAAGAAGACTTGGCACAGTATGTGACACATGCTTGGTATGTATATGCATGCCCTAAACAGATGCACCCCATTCTTTCCTGGAGAACCGATATAAAATCTCCAATTCTTAGAAAAACAGGCTTTAGCTTTTATTGTGTCAGGGCCCTGGCAGGGTCCCTCTACCTCACTGAGGCAGATTTATTGCTTGTATTAAGCTTTGCTGCTCTGCAGTGTGTATGCAACTCTCATAATTAATTCTGGCTACTGAGATACTACCAGAGCCCATATTCAGGTATGGGAAATACAGCTGGAATTGAAAATGCTTCTGAAACCACAGTGAACACCTGAAGTGTGCCTACTGTTTCTGTAAATTAGATCTGCCTGGGAGATGTTACACTGTTTGCTTTGGGATTTGTTTTATTTGGCTTTTTCTTTGTATAAGGCTAAGACCATAAGTAAAGTAAAATCTAAGTATCTGTAAAGTTCAACTGCGAAATAAAAAGCAAAGGAGAAACACTTATTTCTCTTAGTCTCCAGATGGAGGGTTATTGTCAGCAAGATACTTATTTTTCTAACTTCTTGATTGTTCCTTGGAAAAAGGTAGCAAGCACAGCCTTCCCAACATATACTCTCCTGTCCCCAGGAAAAAAAAAAAAAAGAAAGAAACTAAATCCCCTTTCCTCTAAACCCAAAAGCTACAGGAAGCATTTTGAATTCAGATTTGTCCTCAGCTTTTTCAAAGAAGATTTTGTCATTTTTAATTCCCTTCATGCCCCTCAATATTTATCTTCCTTCTGTTTGCACAAGCTACCCAATCTCCATTAGCATGATGTGATTATTTTTCAGATGTCAGCCTTTACCCTGAGTCACCACACTGCTAAAGCATCTTGTCTGTGGTGCTGGATGCAGAACACAAAGTGATTTGATTAGGTTGCCTTTTAAAAATCTGATCTGGGCAACAGTTTTTATATTATCACATAATGTGTAAACAAAACGAAAGCCTGAAATTAATAGGCTATGGAGAATTGCATCACTTGCATGAGAGATAGGCTAGCACTGCAGTGTGCTATATTTAACCTTCAGAATCTGGAAGTGTTAGAGCATGCTGACCACACACAGTAGGGATAATGTTTATTTTCAGACTAGTGTTTATCAATAAGGCTCAGAGTGTTTAGGTACAATAGTTTAAAATACATCAAAGGCTTAACTTGAGTGAATGGAATAGTGAACCAGGATGTAGGTGAGAATAGCCTGCAGTCCTACAGCAAAGAAGCAAAAAATGCTTCATGCATGTCTGGTTTCCTCCTTTAAACTGTCTGTGCTTCTGAGTAATGTCAGCTCCAAGACAGAACACGTCTCAAACACACATGCCAGGGGTGACAGAAGAACACATTACTTTTTTTTCAAATGCAGTATCTGAGCAGAAAGTGATAGAGGTTTATCAAGATCCATGAGAATTCAGAACACTGTAGAGGAGATCATATAGATTTTTGTCAATACTGTCCCAACTACGTAACATTCTACAGATATCATGTTGTGAAGCTGGAAGAAAGAAAAAATAAAGGAGCACTCTCAGACCCACAGAAGTTCTGTTCTGTGATGCACATACAATGGGTCTTTGAGGGGTGAGTGCAGCATGAAGAGTATCATCAACACAAGAAAATTAACTTAAGTTGTACTAAAAATGAACTTTCTAGGTCACATCAGCAAGAAAGAGTATAGCAAAGGTCACTTAGGAAATGCATCTCTCTATTCAAAATAACTGCAGCCGTTCATAGATGTAGCTGTGGCACAAATAACAAGATGGATCCCTTGAAGTATTGCCTTTGTCAATGCTGGGGACCTAAGAAGGATTAATAAAGACTGTTCACCTTTGCTTTATACTGCTTAAATTTTCAGACCAAAGCCACCTTTCTAGGGAACATACTGCTAAACATATTGATTAATTCAAGTTTTCTCACTCAAACTCCTGACATGATAGACAAGGTTTATCAGTTTGAAAAATCTTCTCATGAAAAGCAAAATACTCCACTTATAAATTCCTCAATAGTTGGACCATCACATTGGCAAATTGACCTCACAGAATCTTAAAATCACAGAATTGCAAAGGCTGGAATGGAAGCCTAGAAGTCAACTAGTGTTGACCCTGACATGCGAACCAGGGTAACTCTGATGCAGATCAGGTTGCCTGGGGTCTTGGCCAGACAAAGTCCGAGTACCTTCAAAGATCGAGATTCACACTGATTCACAGCCTCTGTGGGCAAGCTGTGCCAGAGCTTTACCACTATTGCTGTAAAGATTTTGTTTTCTCTTTAATGCAGCTCGTATTTGTTGCCCATTGTCTGTCATAGAACATCTCCACAAAGAGCCTGGTTTCTGTACATCCCTTGATCAGGTAGTTGCAGAAGCTGAGTAAGGTACCCCTGAGCCTTCTCTTCTCCAGGCTAAACTGTTTCAGCTCTCGCAGTCTTTGCTCACACATAAGATGCTCCAGCCCCTTCATCATCTTCATGGCACCTCAATGGGCTCCCTTCAGTGTGCCTATTGTTTTGCTTGTACCAGGTAGTCCATTGTCTTTCTTGTACCAGGTAGCCCAGCCCTGGGCTGAACACGTCAGATGTGTCTCACCTTCTTCGACCTGCTGGCAACACTCCTGCTGACACAGCTAAGTACATGGAAGCTGACAGGGCACTTTGCTGACTCCTGTTCTGTTTGTGGTCCCTTGGGTCCTTCTCTGTAGAGCTGTTTCCCAGATGGTCAGCTCTATTCTGTCTTGATGCCTGGGGTTGCTCCTCCCCAGGGGCAGGACGTGACATTTGCCCTTGCTGATCTTCATAAGGTTCCTTTCAGCTCAATTCTCCAGTTTCTCTAGGTATCTCTGAAAGGCAGATCTGCCCTGAAGCTTGTTGACCACTCCCAGCAGTCAGACAAACAATTTATTTGTGCTCACTTCTAGAAAAAAAATCCCAATCTGAGACCAGGTCCTGAGAAAACAATAGAAAAAATAAAAACAAAATAAAAATGAACCCATCACACACCCCCCACACTTGTGCATCACCTCAGAAGAAATACCTGGAAGTGTTTGTTTGAAAGGGGTACAAGCAGGAATTAATTACCCTGTTTGCACAATGATACAAATCCAGTGCCATCACCTCTCAAGACCTTCAGTTGTCACCTCCATGAAAGTGTGAAGTCATGCTGAAATAGCACTGAGTGCTGAACACTGACTTCCTTTGTCATTCCATAGTCTCTTGAGTGTTGGTTCACCTGTGACAGGGAGCAGCCTGCACCCATGTGTGTACCCTGTGTCCACAGCTTTCTCCCTGTTGGTGTTTCTCAGTAGGTCTGCACTAAGATCCTGTTTCAGGCTGCAGTGTATGAAAGAGCTACTGAGCACTGTTTCTGTACATCCATTAGACTTGTACTTTGTGAATACTGATTTTTCTCTGTCATTGCATTTCTCTTTTCTTCACCTAAAAAATATCTGAGCAAATTCACTTTCCTGGCAAATTGCTATCAGCCACTCAGCATTAAAAGTGGTAGCTTTTAGGTGACAATCAGTATATTTTTCCAAATGAATTGAAAAATCAAGATCATATAAAAAGAAAGTAATTTTTACTTACAGTACATTTGCAGGCCAAGTGGGGGGTAGACAACAGAAATATTGAAGAGTGTGAAGGTTAAGAATACCCAGTTTTGCACTGCTGGCAGATTATTTGTACATAGGGGAATAAATGAACATTTTTCAGCATAACCATACTGTGATTGTGATTCAATGAAACCAGGAGATAATGCTGCTTTAATTTATGACTAGCAGAGACTGATTTCCATTGAGAGTAAAGGCAGGAAAAATGCTAATGTAATTACTTTCCTTTGGAAAAATACAGTCTAAGTGAAATGGCATATCTTTATTTTCCATAGTATTTTTGTGTATAACAGTTAATAATGTTGGAAAGCAAAACATTTGAATGGTAGCAATATGCAGATTTTATTTTCTGATATAGGAGAAACCCTGCATAATTCAGAAACCTTTTTCCACATGCTGTACTTCTGAAGCTAAAGTCTGACCACCTGCAAGACATGATTTGCTTGTCCCTTGCAATTTAAACACTGAGGTGTGTAAGGTCTGTAATAATTTTCACTTTATGGTGTTTCCATTTCCTATAGAAGTCAGAGATTTATGGGAAGAACAAATATGGTCAGAAGCAACATCCTTAAATCAATTATTTTAACAAAATATGAATTAATTGTCATCATTTTTGTATGGCTTAGAGGTCACAAGAGAGAACTGATGAATTAGTATGATTTGCTACATAGCACAGGCCACAGCTCACAACCTAAAGCTGACTTACACACCACGGTTAGTTACCCACTAAGATGTATGAATTTCCACACATGGTGCTCAATGTCTTTTAATAGAGACAGACTTGCTGGGAAAAAAAGATCTGACAAAATACCAGAATATGGGAATTTATTGAGATTAGGTGCTCCGTGGCAATGATGTCGTAGAAGCTGAGAAGTGCTGAACCTGCCACCTGGCTTTGTCTCACCACCATCTTCCAAGCCTTCCAAAATTCACATATTTTCTGAGCTAAACAGGACAGTCCTCTCAAACTTGACAGCAGCTGTCTCTGGAACTGGCTATCGCCAGGCCCATTATAAAATGCGTACAGTCTCCAGATAGACAGAAATTTCAAGCTCCTCTGAAGCCATCCAAGTGAACCAGGAATCCTAGTCATGCTTTCAATGATAACTGAAGCCAAAATAAAATCAATTGGATTTTGGAGTCCTTAATTTTCTCTGTTTATGGTTTTGAGCAAAAAAGATGAATGCACATGGGAATGCGAACAGACTAATACAAATCATTTACATTTGAAAACATCTTTTCAGCAGAAAAAATTCAAAGCACAGGTATTTTATCTTGGTGAGATCTTAATGAAAACAAACAGCATAAGTCACCTGTAAGACTGCTGGGCTTGCAAGAAAACATTAACTGACTTTTCTAGCAGAACATAGTTTTCTGATACTAGTAAGTTTTGTGCAATCTGTTGGCACAGAAGAATGCTTCACTTTACAAATTTAAGCATCTATAGTCACATGCTTTTTTCTACCAACACAGCGAGAACAACATTATACTACACATCAAAGGCTCATTTGCATGCACTGCCTCATTATTTTACACCTGCTGAGGCCTCCAATGTTTTGCTTACTGTATCAAAGAAAGATTCAGTCCTGAAAAGGCTTTTACTAGATCTGTAAAAAGCAATATCCTCAGGCATACACTTTTTTGAAATAAAGGGAGAAGTGTACCACATGATCTGCCTTGCATAACGGCACGTGAAGGTCTTAGTTAAATTTTCAAAGTTTTGATAACAAGAAACTTTTAGGAAAATAAACCTTTTTGTTAAAAGCCCTCCATTAAAAAAAAAAAAAAAGTATTAATATAAGTTTTCACTGGCAATTAACCTTCAAATGATTAATTTGTATCAGTTGATCTTATAGGGTGGGGTTTTTCAGAAAAGCTACAACACTTCTTCTGCATCAGACTATTATTTAAATAATTCCCCCTAAGCTGTACAATGTAATGGGATCAGTGTGGTAATGGCTGCTTCTGGATCAACACTGAGAACTAAATAATGCAACTAATTGATTTACATGAGGTTATTGAGCAGGCTCAGACCACCCGATGAAGCAGATGTTTAGAGGGGTGAGCAAGAGGAAGACTGCAGAAAACAATGAGCAAAGTACCTCACCAAATGAAATTTGGGACCTTTGAAGGAGCCCCTGACTTTGACTCAGGACTGTATGACCTTTGGCTTGTGACTGCATAGGAGAATAGGCATGAAGTTGGGCTGTTTCCCAAAAGAATGGGTAGGTAGCACCAAGGGCTTGACGTGGCAGACCCACCCAGAGAGGACTAAAGTTGTGACTCACAGGGGTCAGTGGCCAGTCTGGAGGCAGGGCTTCCAGGTTTGCATGGGAGGAAAAGGTCGTGGAGAGGCGAGCAGTGGAATACCTGCCCTGGGAAACACTCACACAGCAGACACCCTAGCAGGGACAATACTGTTTTTCTAGGAACAATGTCCTCAGGAATGTGATCTTTGTAGGAAAGTGAGTTGTGTTCCCTCTCCCTTTCCTTTAATTTTCCTTGCTTTCTATATATTTCCTCTGACTGGTCTCCTCCCTGGAGAAAAAAGTTCATTTCCCTCACAAAGGCTTTTCAAAACACAAATGGCATTTATGTACAAATAAAAGTCACAGATGAGCTTCCCCGAGGCTTTTAACCCCTTGGAGAAAAGAGGACTAGTGATTACTTCCTCCACCAAGGTTTTTCTAGAGTGATGGTTTCAAGTCATTTGAGGCTTAACTGAAATGCAGTAAAGCTTATTGCATCATTTAAGATAAATTCCAATATTGAATTGTAAAAGAAATGGCAATTTCCCACCCAAAAATGATGGCTCTCCATGTGTTTAGATGATCGTGCTTTTCATTTACCAAAGTTCAAATTTTGGCAGGGTTAATTGACAGTTTAAATATTTTCTTATATGATGAAATTCCTTCACTTTTCTATTTCTTCCTTAATATAGGCCAATGCAGAAAGAACAATGTCAATGTCAGGCCTGAATTCTGATTATTTATGAGATAATTAAGCACTTGAATAAAACTTAAACATTTTAAGAAGAAATAATATAATCATACAATTATACTCCAAAGCTCACAGAAAGGAAATCAGTAAAAAGAATCCACTGCTTCTCAATTTAATCTAATACCAAGCAGGAGGTAGGACTACAGACTGTGCTATCTTTTGATATGTACAATTGTGATTCTATAATTGCAGAAAAACAAACAAACAAACAAACAAACCAACAGGTCTTGAATATTGTCACTGAGTAATGACTCACCATTATCAGTTTGCTGCTCCATTGCTTTTCTTCATGGTTTATCTTTTTTAGCAGTAATCTGCCACATTCCTGCTACATTTGATGACCAACAGCACAAGATGACAGCTCTTTGGAAACCTCTGATGAGATACTGTTGGGAACACAGATCATCTATGAAGTATGTAGTCACACCAGTGTATCTCTCTCAGATACCATGTGCATGCTTGTCTAACCTTCACAGCACATGGGACAGCCCCATCCACTAGTGAGAAGTCTGTGCAAGATGAATTCTTTCTCTTGATGTCTCTTGGGCAGTCTCTCTTTACCATGCCATGGCATACATCATTAGACTATCCTTGGGCTAAAGTGTGATCTTACACATTCTAGGTCCATTCATTCTCTGTTCATTTCCTCAGGTTTATTACATTGTGCAGGTCAGGCTTAAAGCTCATCCACACAATGTTTAGGAAGAGTGGAGGAAGGCTTCAGTGTGGCTTGCTCCATGCAAATCTGATGCCCCGATGCACTAAACTGTACTAAGCTTGAGCTTATACAGGAAGCAGGAGCTCTGAAGCTATCCTAATCCTTCCCTGTGGCACAGGAAAGCAGAGTGGATAGTCCATATTTAAGAAGAGCTTCAGAGACATAGGTAAATGACAGCATAAGGATGGACAGCAATCCAGATGGTTCCTCATGTACTATCCCTATGATTTGTTTCCAGGGTGGTCTCTGCTTCTGGGGCCAAGTGGCACCATATGGCTTGTATCTACATTACCATCAAAAGCAGACTGATTGTGCCATGTTGCAGTGCATCTAAGAGATGAACAACATGTGTAGCACACAACACTGTGTCACATGCCTCTTGACACTGTGAGAAGCATTTTGCCACATGTTTTACATGATCTGGGCTGTTCCCGCATGGACAGTCCTTTGTACATGTCAAGCAGCGCAGTTTGGGGCTCTGCTTGAACCTCTCAGTATGAGGCCACATATATGTGTCCTGAGGTGACCATGAGAGTCCCAGCTACTACAAGCTTCTCTCCAGCAGTAACTGAGGGCATGTTGCATCCCTTTTGAGGCTCTCTGAGTCACAGACAATTTGTAATTTAAAATGCTTTTAGATTTCATATTGCACACAACAGGAGTGACTGACTCTGTGGCAATCTGCAGTTTCTCAGCCTTGTAATGTAACACATGGGTGAAATGTCAACAGAGCACGAAGGAATGTGGAAAGTCTGGAATGGACCTCAAGGACTGCTCTGAGCACCAGGACAACTTCAAGGCACCAGGATGTTGTGCAGCCCTACCCATACTGCTACGTGGAGCTGTCTCCGGACCCGTCCAACTGTCAAACCACCCACAGATTTTGCCTACCTATTTCTTTCATTCTCAGATATATTTTTGGGACTCCTGGAGTGAACAGAGGAGCAGTCCAAATCAACAGTGTAAACACAGCCAATGGTTTCAACACGGATAGAAATTGTGCATTGAATGATGAAAAATTCTCTTTGAAATTGAGGTGATTTGATAAATGTTTATAAATATATGAGGGCTGAGTGTCAAGAGGAAAGGGACAGCCTCTTCTCACTCAAGCCCTGTGATAGGAAAAGGGGGAATGGATGGAAGCTGGAGCACAGGAGGTTCCACCTTACCATGAGGAGGAACTTCTTAACTGTAAGGGTCACAGAACACTGGAACGGGCTCCCCAGAGAGGTTGTGGAGTCTCCTTCTCTGGAGATTTTCAAAGCCCGTCTGGATGTGTTCCTTTGTGACCTGTGCTAGATTAGATGGTCCTGCTCTGACAGGGGGGTTGGACTCAAAGTTCTCTAAGGTCCCTTTCCAACCCCTGACACCCTTTGATACCTGTGAAATTCTGGAATATCTTTCTGAACATGAACTGTAACAGGGTTGCTAATGATCCACATATAACTCTTGCAGGCATGGTCTGAAGGTTTTTCTGTTTTCTGCCTTGCTCAGAGCAGCTCTCACATGAAGTATGCTGACATGCTTCAGTCCCTGTTTAACTAGACATATATCATTTATTATAAAACAGTAAATACAGATTCCATCAAAATTCTAGCAGAGCATGGACAATAATAGATCCTCTCCTCCTCCCCTTTCCTCAATTGAAGTTTTAACCTAAGGCTAAACAAATCTACAAAATTACTTCTGGAGGAATTTAATTTCCCTGTTCACTAGTTTTACTTGTATTAATTAAAAGCAAATTCTCAGTCACATCTTATTTGGCTGGGAAAAAATACCTTAGCATACAAACCATTCTGAATAAAATATCCTTTCTGCTTCAAAAAAGTTCCTCCTCCAAAAGCTCTAGTTAAATTATCTAGCTGTGCACATTTAATGAGTCCATCCCATTAGTATATAGGTTTCAGTCAAAAACTTAAAACCCAGAATAAATTCCATTTATTTTACCTCGTGTTGAGTTTATCAAGATTCCGGCGTGTTCCAAGGAAATCCGATAATCCATTCCTGAAATGTGACTGTATGGGAATACTTTATTAAGTGGACCTTTTGTTCATTTCCTTAAAGGCACCTTTGCATTGTATTTTGATTTCTGACTACAGAGCATGGCAATGTCATGGGATGCCTGGGATCTTCCTCCTGGTCAATCTCAGGAGTTCTAACAAGGGAAGAGAAGATCTTAAGGGAACTCAAACATGAATTTATCATTGTGAAAAATCCCAGTTTTACATGTTCATTTCTGGCTGTCCCTTTTGTGAGGAATTCTATTTCATGAGAAAGAACTAGCCATTTTTTCATGTGATCTTCTCTTAAAACAAACACTGTAGTAACCCAGACAGAGCTGGACATACTGTTGTTTTCTATTAAAAAAATAGGTTTTACTATAACTGGAGGTAGGAGAGTGCATTTTATGTTCTCTCAAATTGAATCTCTCCTTCTCAGACAGAACACAATACCTGAGTAGCAAAAACCTGTATACAGTTCATTCAGACTTTGTTAAACAGTCACTACATTTGCAAGTCTTACAGAAGCACTTAGTGACAATAGTGGAAGTTACTTTTCATTGCAGGACTAGCTTAACACAAATTCTAAGCAGAGGTAGCCTTCCAGATGCAGACTGGAAGCTTATCAAATGGTATACACGCCAGAGAGGTGCACTGATCTTCTTATCATAAATATGATCATGGTGTTCACTGTAATTATTTATATTTTTTTAGCTCATCTTTCTACCACAACAATATGCTTCCACACAACTGGGCCCATAGCATGGACAGATTCATAGCCCTGGTTAGGTCCCTACTGTTACAGCTGTCTCCCAAATTGGCAAAAATCTGTACATTCCATAATCTGTGTCCTTGCATTCCTGTTTGTCTCTTGCTGTAAGAGTTAGGTTTCCACAATTGGTAACATGTCTTAACATTTATTGGAAATCTTTCTTGTCGTGTAACTTCTGGCAGGAATTACTGTGGGCTTAGTCTACTTTGCTCCCTGCAGGGTCACTTCTTGGACATTCAGAGGTATTTTAAATTTGGTCCACAGCTGTGTGTTCAAGACACCAATGCTCTGAGCAGAAGGGATGCCATCCCATAGTGTGGGATCGTGGTCGCTCTCAGATTCCATGGATTTGCTTATCCTGCCAAACAACTGTTACCATAAACTCGACACGGCTGGTCTACTTTTATTATGGCAGTGTGTTCAATTTGTAGAAAGGCTTCTTTGTAGTTAAATGGCTGGAGTGCTTCTTAAGGACATCTGTCTTACTGTGAATGCCTTTCTTTCCTCCAGGACAACACTGCCAGAGTCTTTCCATATTTATTATCTAGTAAGTCAGTTATTATCATAAAATACTGGGGAAACTATTGATTGAAGGAAACTGAATCTTTCTTAATTTATAAACAAGAATTCAATACAACAAAAATAATTTAATAATTACGAACTGACAGAAGAGATAATGTACATTATATCAATTCTCCAGTAGATATTGGTCACAGAGGTTATCAGATTGAAATTCTCTTGTGTGTATAACATAAAAGGACTGCAGTAGGCTCAGAAACAAATACAGCTGAATAATCGAAACTGACATCTGTCTGGGTGCACTATCACAACTCGTTCCTTAAATTCCTAGATGCTGGTCTAAGATGTTTATTCACATCCGTGAACACTGAATGAACAATTCCTTCCCAAGACAGGTGTCCATTAGCAAAATGGCATGCCTTATTTGACCTTACGAATGGGTAACTGCTAATAAAAGCATCTGAACATGTGTTATGCATATATATGCCATAGGGCATAATCCTCTTTGCTCCATGCAGAAATATTTCTTATTGCCCTGATTATTGTGAGTGCTGGGAAGTATTTCAGCATGGACGATTATGTCCATAGCATCTGTGTTCAGGCTGAAAACAAGGAAGTATTGCAGACTACTATTCACAAACATCCATTTAGAGGTTATTCAGTTCCTACTGTCTGTTGACAATATGAGCCGTATAAAGACAATTCACTGACACATGTCTCTTTCCTGCCAGCTGTCGCTGGAGCTGCTGCTGGTCCCTGCACTGAGCTAGGACCAGCAAGTGGCACAGACAAAGGCTGATGACCCTTCCTGGTGCAAAGCTATCATCACAGGAAGCAGAAACCATTTCTCTTGGCTACTTTCAGAAGCAAATCACAAATAGAGCATCTACCCAGTAAACCACCATGTAGGTTTCAGCATTTGTGTCCAATTTATTTCCCAGTGCCATAAAAAGAGATGTGCAAGCACCTTCTAATATGGTCCTTGATGGGAAAGATACATTTAATTTTAAATCTTTTATGTAACACTGTGTTTCACCAAGTATATCATAAAAATGTAAATTACTCAACAGGAGGAGAGAAGACATGTAAGTGCTATGAAGCTTACTGAGAGCTTGCACAAATGAGACTCTGCAGCAGACTTTTCACTTAAGCAATTGCTTTCTGTCTCCCAAAGAAGAGCTCTACTACTTCAGAAAGGCTCCAGCACTGGACATTGATTTCAGCTGCATTTCTGCAATACAGCTAACTGTGATGAACATGTCAAATCTGATATCCCCATTGTATCTGAAAGCAAGCTACTTCAAAACAGCAACTACAGAGCTTCACTACATGAATTTTCCATTACTGAGGAAGGAGCTCTTCTTATCTAAAGCAATACAGTATTTTCTTCCCAGATGGCCAAATTAACAAGCCTGCGGGAGTGTCTATCTTTGATACTTTGACAGCAAAGAATTATTATTACTGTAGGACACAAGCTCAGCAAGAAAAGCATAGGAAAACATCCTTCATGTCATAAAGTTGATTTCTGCATCTGGCAGCCCAAGTTAACAGCCTCTGCATCTTGTCTGCTAGATCTTCTAACAATCACCTTCAAATTTTCCTCAAATGTGTTCTCAAAATTATGAAAAGGTCCTCTTAACCCCAGCTGCGAACACTCCACAGCATCAGCTTCCCACAAGCTCTCTGCAGATGAATGACTACAGAAAATCCGTATACTATCTATGTAAAGGTCAGTGTTTCACAGTGTAGTGCTCTTGAGTGTTGCTGAACATACTGTATTCCTTGTGCTGTCTCAGCTGCAGTCTTTTCCTCAGCATCTTTGTGTGATTTGTATTTCTCCCATTCTTCATCACAGTTTTGGTTTCCAAAACTTTTCCAAAACTTTTCCTTGGCTTATCTTCCAGCCATCTTTTACCCTCCTATGCAGATCACTGCCTATCTTAATGTCCCAGTGCCAGCCCATAACCTTGGATATTAAAGGAAAAGAGTGAACTGAGAAGTTATTTGCATTCACTTAGTAGAAGTGAAAAGGGGAAAGCTGAGAGGAGACTCACAAGTGAATATTTACAGAGAGACCAGGAGTAGCCTTTAGTTTGGCAGCAGAGGTTACTCTGATCATGGTGACAACAGGGAGGTTACCACAAAGATGAAGCACCAAATGGTGCTCTCAGGAAGCTGCTTTGCATCCAGATTGTATACAAGAGAGTGAGTGGTGGTGCCTGGAGTAGACCACATGTGGCATGAGGAGCAGATAGTTCTGGTCTCCTAGGTCCTCTCAGCATAGAGTGCAGAGACAGCCAGGTGGAGAGTCTAGTGCAGGGCAGACTCCCTCCTTCCAAAAGGTCATGCAGATATATACATATATTTCCCTGAAGCTGAGGCACAGACCAGGCCAGAAGTGTGTGTTTGGAGCACAGAAAACATAACTACCAGTGTTGTGAATTATAAGTCTTTCAAGACAGTCCTCCTAGCTGGAGGCAGATGCTGCAAGCTACAGAGTTTCATCGTTGTCCTGACCCAAGGTTTACAGCACTAAACTGCACACTTGAGGCCAGATTAATAAAAACAGATGGGTAAAATATAAAGCTGCATAGACTAATTGGGCACCCTGTTGGTGGACACTTCCCATAATCAGGGGGGTTTTGAATGACATATGTTTATCTTTTCTCCCTCCTTGGGATACTATTTCATATATACAGTAATGAGACACCTGTCCCAGTGATTGCTGTGCTGAAAATCCTTACGAAGATTTTCACCTGCTGTGTGCAAGCTTTCTATTTGTAAAGCATAGATGTTCTACCCTGAACACTCCCTGGGGCTTGACGGAGAACTGCCTGTCTGGAAATCACTGTGACTGACTTTATTAACATTTGGGAGGCACCTCTGCCTTGGCTGAGAAAGACAACTGGAGGTAACTTTTTAGCAGGGAGGAAGGTAGAGTGGAACAAGGAAGAAATGAAGTAAATAACTTTCAGACATGTCACAGGCTGGATAGAGGTATAGCAGCAGTGATAGATGAGGTTCACAACACTTCACCTGTCACCCTTTTTCAGAGAAGAGAATCCAGCCTGGTGCCCTATGGCCACTTGGGTGGTCCACCACTGCTCAAGGCAGCCATAGCACTTGAGACAAATCCCTATAGAAATCCACATGTAAACAGCAGGTCTATCTCCAAGAAAGTTGAGGGTACTGAAGCCTCGGACTGGAGGTTTTTGGTTTCTTAGTGATTTCCAGACCTTTCTGTTCATAGCCTCTGTTCAGGCAATGGACTCTGTGATGGACATTGTAAAACTGAGTAGCCATTTCCAGTACCTTTAAAGGGCATTTCTCTCTTCCTGTGGCACAGTCTCCATCCCCTCACACAGATATGGTTTTGTATGACTGGAACTACAAGAGAAGACCATTTACACCCCTGTCCAGTTCCTTCTATCTTTTTATGATGCCCACTGTACCTGGTGGAAACAAGATCCTGCCACCTGCCTCGAGATATGTGCCAGAGCTGGAGCAGGGCAGGTCTATATCACTCCCACCCTCAAACACCAGTGGGACTGCTGGTACAAGACTCTGGAGTGGAGTTGGTCCTGGCCACAAAGGCTAAACAAAGCTCAACACCAACTGAGTTATTGGAGACAGGCACTGAGTAATTGTTTTCCTACCTGTATAAACTGGAATCAAAAGTGAGTTATTCAGTCAGTGGAAATAAATGGATTTTTCCAGCTGGTGTGGCTGACGTGTACTGTGTATATCACATTTATATATCTTCTTTCCACCAACCAGCTCCCCTTTCAATAATCAAGCTCTATAGCTATAACAATTCTACTGACTGGAAAGAAATGTGTGTTCACAACATGCACCAAGAGATAAATCCTGATACAGCACCAGGAACACATTCCGTGCATTACATGTGCCAAAGGAGTAGGATTTATTCGGGTCATTTATGCTCCACTGGAGTGGAAAAAGAAAAAAAAAATAGGCCTTGCTATAATGAATTGGACTCTGAGTCTTGCAGAGAATAATCCCTGTGCATTGGCTAACAGGGATTGCATCCATCAAGGCAGCAAGGGATGGCTTTGTAGGACGGGTCTTTTCTGGTGCCACAGCCACATCTAGACATTATCTCCTTCAGGCCCTGGCTGGTACCTGCCCAGACCCCTGCTCCCTGTGCTGCTCATGTCTGCAGCAGCCCCTCATCCAACCATAGCCATGGCTCTTCCCATGCTTCACAGGAACACCTCCTGCAGCTTGTCATGTCCTGTCCCATGTGAAAGCCCTTCTTTCTGAACTGGACACTCCAGGGGAGTTCAATTTTATACAAGTTACTGTTCATCCTTCAAAAAGGTCCAGGTCCTGCAGAGTGACCGTTGTCCCATTCAGCTGTGCAGTCACACAGCCACAAACTCTTGTGACCTAACTAGAGCAACGAGGAGAGAAAAGAGCAGAGAAAGAGAAGCACAGCAGGCCAGAGTTACAGTTGAGACTAGAGCTGGCTTCAAAGCCACCACCAGCCCCTCCTACAAAGGAAGGGACACTAAATTATAAACTCTGGGATTGCTGCCTCCTCCTCTGTCTATCCCTAAGGCTGTGAGATCCCAGAGCAGAAAACACCCCTTCCTCGGTGTTAAGAAAACAGATAACAGATTGCAGCTAGTGCTACAACTACGGGGCAACTTGATAGACATTTGCAGGCACCTGCTTAGTATTTCACAGCTGCTCTAAATAAACAGCCTGCCTATCTATGTCCTTACGCAGCAGCACGTTTTGTTTCTTCATCACACTTAAAATTTATTTGCTCTGGGAAGGGGAGGTTGAGGGAGAAGAACAGAACAGAAAAAAAAAACAAACAAACAAACAAAAAAACAAACAAACAAACAGAAACAAACAAGCAAAAAAAAAAGAACAAAGTTTTTTATTTGTGTTTCATCATCAAACAGAATAAACCAATCAAGACATCACAGGCTGCCTTTCCCCAAACTGGGAGAGGGGGCAGCGACTTCAGCTTATTTCTGATGAGAACAGCATCAGTGGTGCTTTTAACCCTTACTAGCTTTCACTTTCCCCAGGAGATACTGAATGAGGCCAAAACAGTAACATTATCACAGTATGCAGAAATGTAGGTGGAGAGTTCTGTTCATGGAAAATTCAAACAGCTCTGTGGTGTCTGAAAGTGAAAATTAAATGCACTTTTCTGGATTACACTCAGTGTAGTACTGTGTGTACAGATCCAAAGAGACACGAACTTTAGTGTTTCATTCTGAAGATATTTTAGATAGGAGACACCACACTAGTGCAGATGCTTCCAGTTTTTGAGTAAAAAAGCTACAGTCTTCCAGGACCGAGCAATTCAAAAAACTTCAAGCTACACAGGAAGCCATCAGTTATGTGTTTGCCATTCCAGCTATCTTCTCTACACGTGTATCAAAACAGGGAAGAAGACACAAGAACTACTACATTGTGATTAAAACAACTCCTGGGAAGGGACAGTGTCTTTGAAAGAGTGAGGGAAATGGTTGCAAAGCTCCTGGATGTCTGTTGACACTCAGCTTCCTGGCCTTTCTAGGTTGCAACACTTCATACACATGTACTCAGTACTGACTTCTCATATTGTTTTAACTTAAGAAGTCCGGGGAAGAATGGTTGGGTACATCACACCCCTCTAGACAATAAGAATTTTAAAACTCCTTGTGCTGGTTTTGACTGGGATAGAGTTATTTTTTTCCATAGCAGGTTATGTTTTGAATTTGTGCTGAGAACAGTGCTGATGACACAGGGACATTTTAGTTACTGCTGAGCAGTGTTTGCACAGAGTCGAGGCCTTTTCTGCTTCTCTCACCACCACAGTGATACAGCTGGGACACCTGACCCCAACAGGCCAAAGGGATATTCCATACCATATGCCATATGCTGGGTCACTGACTCTAGCTGACAACATTCCCTGGGGGCTACATCATATAATCCCAATCCTTACACAATCACATTCCATCCTGAAAAGGCTGAAGGATGCTCCTTTTGGAGAGAAAAGATGTCACCGAGACCCCTTGCTTTTGCAGTCAGAAAGCTACCAATTGTCTGATTTTACAGCCATGTAGGCTGCTGTTTGTCCATACAGACCTTCTCTACTCTTAGTTATCTTTCCCTCCTACTGCCCCTAAGAAATACCAGTTCCAAGATTGTTTTCTGAGATAATCTGACTGTAACATGCTTTATTACTGCAAGTCTAATTTTATGCTATTTCATCCTTACTTCCACGAGTTCAGTCTTTTTCTCATTCAAAAATGGTGGGGTTTTATTTTTTTTTTTATTTTGAAAGCTACTCACGTGTAATTGATGGTTTACGGATGCTTAGGACACACTTTCCTTTTTTCTTAAATGTCACTTCTGTGGGTTTTTACTCTCTGGAGAAATATTTGAAAGCAAAGTTTAATAGGAGGAAGAGAAAAGTACACAACACAATACACAGCTTTGGCGAGGGAAATACAGTTGTGTCTTTCACATAGAGGCATATATTGAACTGCAGCTCAGGTTCAAATATGTATTGCATATGTATGTTTACATATATATCCACTCAATAACCAACAGTATAAGAGACACAACTAGGTATACTGTTTAGAAACACAAGGGATTTGAAACATCTTTTCTTTCTAAAGAGAATTTTAACTCAGCCTTGACATGACATCTGCAAAACCACACAAAGGGCAAACTGATTCACATTTTGTGGTTGCATGTTTATCCCTAAGACAGTAAACATATTACCCAGAACAACAAATGGTAAAAATAATTAAAGCACATGTTCTGAATATTTGTGAGTGTCCTGATGTTTCTGCCTTGCTGAAATCTATAGGAAACACTGAGCATGAACTTGGAGCTGGGATACACCAGTGGCCCCAGTATGCTTGGCAAAATCTAGTTGCACTGGTGGACTAGATGGCCCAAAATAAAAAAAGGTGTCAGCATTTTCAGATAGATAGCTCTGACTAAGCAGTCACTGAAATTTTTTTCACAAACTCCCTCCAAACCATGTAAACTTACTAATATACCACTGGTAAAATAACTGCTCTGTTCTTTATTCAGCCCCTAGCTCAAGGTTTGTTCTTAGCATGGGTGTCTCCACAGCCTGGGGTAACTAGTAAGCATCAATGTCATTAAGAAAAGCTCAAAAAGGAGTAATAAGACCACCATTACTCATGCTTTGAGATCCTCCCAACAGAAAAGCAGGACTTCCTCAGGTGAATTTGATAGTAAGCTCATTAATGAAACACTGTAGTTCCTCTTCTGCCATATCCTTTATATGTATATTGCCTAGACAAATTCCTTCAGAAACAGGAGACTAACACTGTTAATGAGGATAGTATATTCAATATTCTTGATACTGGGGGTGGGGAGGAGGAAGTAAAATATAAGTGTCCTGAGCAGAATATATTTCCGAAACAATCAAATCTCAAAATCAGTCTGCTGTTCATTTCAGCAAAGGAAAAATTAGCATACCTCCAGACAATTTGGGTCTTGTGAATCAGTAAGAGCCATTTCAAGCTGTATTGTTTTATGATGATTCTGTCACTGCAAAGTGATAAAATGGCATGGGTTTTAGTTTAGACTAGTAGATGGGGATTAATCAAGCTGTTATTCTTGCTGTTATATATCACCAGTGGAGGCTTTTAACTAACCAGCTGAGAGCCTTATAAGTGTGAAAATTGGGGGTTTTTGCATATTCATTAAATAGGAGAATTGTTCTCCCTTAGCAGAGCAATCTGCATGAGAGCAGAGGACAAAAACTTCCAATTGGAGTCAGGCGAGCAGCCTGGTTACAACTGAGCCTCATCTCTGGCAGTAGGAATGGGAATTTGAGTGCCCTGGGAATCTAGACTAGTCTTTAAATAAGTCGGGATTTTCCCTGCAGAATTCAAAAGGACAGCAAGAAGCACTACATTTTCTCCTGAAGACATATAAAAAAAAAGGTATGAAAAAGAACAATCTGCTGTGTGCTCCCCTCAGCTGCAACATGAGAGACCATTACCTCTTCAGCTGGAGAGAAAAACATTGAAAGAGGCACAAAATACATATTATCTTTATCAATCTCCATGTTAAAATACTGACAAAAGAAGAAGAAATTTTAAGCTGCTGCTGGGAATTTTTGTTTGGGTTTAGGGGCAGAAGAAGGGGAGTCTGGGTGTCTAAAGGAGAAAGCCTACTGACCCACAAATTCTGGACATCTGAACCAGTTGCCTGAGATCGTTCAATAAACAGCCAAGGAACAGTCATCACCAAAGAACAGGTCAAACCCTCATGAAGTACATGTCTGACACATGAGATGAGCTGTGCCCCAGCTGTGCTGCCTTCTAGCACTGATGTGGAGGCCTGATTTGTAGAGATCTAAAATTTGGTGAGATACATTCCACTTTATCCTTAAATCAAGAAATGATCCTTGGGATCCTCACACAAATGGACTTTGTGTGGCCTCTTTTCACCTTCCTCTGATGCACAGCAAAGACATGTGCTACATGTGCCTGTGGGATACAGTGTTCACAGAAATAGATGCCCTGGATCAAACACTGCAGAGTATGTAGAAAATTGTTGAATCCAGAGATAATTGATGATGAAGACAAGTTTAGTGTATTTGGTGCATTTATATTTTTATAACTCATGTCCCAGACCAGGCCTTCAGAGTCCATTCTTCAATGTCAAATCCCCTAGGAGTATAATTTCCAGAAATGTTTAATGACTATTTAATAACAGCTGCATAAAATATTTCTGATCATATTTTAATATTCCCAATGACAGAACTGTTCAGCCCAGAAGTATTTTATGGCTCTAAAAAAAATATATCACTCCTTTTTCAAAGACCTGCCTTTAAAGCAAACCCTGGTCATGCAGCATGACCCTCTGCTCCTGGCTGAAAGGGTAGACTGGGTACAAGCTACACAAAGCAGAGGGAGGGAGGTGCCTTTTCTGTTCATAGGAGTTCACAGTGGCAAAACCTGAGACTGTTTTTTTTTTTTAGAAAGGCTGGAAAATTCTCTCAATTAAACATTTGCCAGTGGGCAGGTGAAGACAAGATATGGCTAATGAAAGAGCACCATCTGAACACCACTGGGGTGCAAAACAAGAACTGACCTCCCCAAGAGCTGCCAAGAGCCTAGAAAAGATGTTTACATGTTACTAGATTTCTTGGTCTTTCCTTGAAACATAAGTTGCTGCCCAAAGGTGGGATATAAGCTTTGCAGGAGGTTTCCACATCCCAGCTGCATCCAACCTCTCCCTTGTGAGCAGCCAGGGAAAAGCAGGTGCAGTGGGTGCTACCAACACTTGTTTTTTGATCCTGACAGAGGTACATAGAATCATAGAAACATAGAATGGTCAGGCTTCGAAGGGAACTTAAAGATCATCTAGTTCCAACCCCACTGCCAATTGCAGGGACACCTCCCACTACATCAAGTTGCTTAGAGTCCCATCCAGCCTGGTCTCCAGGGATGGGGCTTCCACCACCTCTCTGGGCAACCTGGTCTAGTTGTCTCATCTCACTANGAGCTCCCCTTTGTCTCTGCCACAATTGCTGTATTCCTCCCAGCCCCATCTGGGTACAATCTGCTTTAGTTTTGGTTAGGGAGACAGATCCTGCTAGCACCTACACCTGTGAGTTAACTTCCCTTGAAATAGATGTGCACTAAGTAGACACAAATCAAGAACTTGCTCATGGAGATGTGGTTGTATGGCTATGTCTTCAGGACAAGAAATACCTAATTTAGATTTTTTTTTTAGCTAGACATCAGCTGGTCTCCAGCTGATGGCAGCTCGCTGCTCCTGGGCTCAGAAAGAGTTGGATATCATTACTGGCGATGTATGCCATGTTGTGCAGTGGCCGTTGGGGTCCATGCTTGCTCATAGGGACCTCTATAATAATCCTAAATAGTCTCTGTTCCTAAACAGGACTACCTGCAAGTCAAGCACACTAGGATGCTTGCAGCCTTCAAATGGATGAAGGGAAGTCATTAAAGCAATTCACTTGTGTGTGAAATGTGTATGTGTGTCTGTATGTGCATGTGTGTGTGAATTTCAGACCATTAAAAGCCAGTTTCTGGAAATCAGATTATCAACCCAGTTTACTCAGATTCTTATTTTCTGTAATTTATTGCTAGTTTTAATAGCTGCCACTCTTCTTATGATCAGGATCCTGTGAGCTGGGGAAGCACATTATGTTCTTAAAGATTTTTGCGTTCCTAAAGGCAATTGAAGTAATACTAGGTCTTGTTACATTTCCATTTTAAACTGAATTAGTGAGGCTGTTAATATGTGCAGCAATTAAAGTTTTCCTTGCAAATAGAGAAATATTTTTAAAAATTTATCTATTTTCAGTGTTATCAGGAAACTATTTTTCTACATTAATCACATGTACGTTTAAATTCAATTTTGAATGGGCTTCACCCGTCCGAGACCCTCAAAGTGCAGCTACCTCTGAGGAGAAAGCACCCATAAAAACTATTCAGTCCAGAGTATTGTCAGAGAAGTCTGTTGAGGGTCTTGATCACTTATTTTTGCAAGAATTTTCATAGAATATTTATGTCTTTTTGTAACTGACATTTTCTCAGGCTGTCTATAAAAGAACATTCAATGGCAACCTGGAGGTTTCAATTTATCTGTTCTAGTTGCTTTCTAAAAGGCAACCATGTTTCTTGATAATTCTAGCATTTACAATAAATCTGAGTTCATGTACAAAACTGTTGCTAAAGTCATTGATTAGGTATTGATCATTTTATTTTTACCAAAGGAAAATGCAGAAGTCCCTGTATCTAAAGTATTTCCATGTGCATTTTGCTTTTAGTACAAGTTGTATATCAATCCCAGAGAATGTACTTGCACCATTCTTTTAAGTGGAATGATTGGTGGGACCGATGCAACTCATGTAATCCAAACTTCTTCCTTGCTGTCTTCAGGAAGCAACAGGGCTTAGAATCCTCTTCTTTCTGTATGTGGAGATGCTTGGTCAGTCAGCTGCACAGGAAAGGTTTTGTCTTATATAGCACCTTGAAGTATCATACTTTTGTAATAGCTATCTGACAGCCTACATTTAATGAGTCTTACGAGGCAATACCAAAATGAGTATGGCTGCTGTCTCATCCTTTGAACAGCATTCAGACCACTATGAACAAGTGTTGCAGTTTAAACTGGTAGGCAGCTAAGCCCCAAACAGCCCAAACAGTTCTCATTTCTCTCCAGCATGATGGGGGAAGAAATGGGAAAGGTAAAAGTGAGAAAAGTCAGGGGTTGAGATAAAGATAATAGGTAAAGCAAAAGCTGCACACACAAGCAAAGAAAAACAAGGAATTCATTCACCACTCCCTATCAGCAGGCAGGAATTCAGCCACCTTCAGGAGAGCAGAGCTCCATCATAAGTAACAGTTACTTGGGAAGAAAAATGCCATCACTCCAAATATAACCTCTTCCTTCTTCTTCCCCCAGCTTTTATTGCTGAGCATGATGTCATAGGGTATGGAATATCACTTTGTTCATATTGTATCATCTGTCCCAGATGTGTCCCCCTCCTCACTGGCAGGGTGGTGTGAGAGGCAGAAAAGGCCTTCATGATGGGCAAGCACTGATTAGCAATAGCTTGAACATCTCTGTGTTATCAACACTCTTTTCATCATAAATCCAAAACATATCACCATACAATCTACTACAACAAAGTTTAATTCTATCCTAGTCCAAACCTGTACAAAAAGAATATTCAAACACAGTCTCAAAAGATTGTCATTGCCTGAATGGATGCAAGATGTCTCTGCTTTTTTAACTGAAGAGCAAAGCCTGTCTAAGCTGACCTGGCTATTTGGATCTGGTAGTGAAAGATAAGATTAGATAAAGCCAAGAGTATGAGCACACCCTTTTCTTCATCTTGCTGTTTCAATTGCTGAAGAAAAATGTTTATTTCTTTGGAAAAATAGTTAAATCCAGTAAGACCCCTAGAGTATCAAGGACTTGCATCCTACAGATGCCAAAAATGAATAAATCTCGTAAGGCTCGGGAAGCCTCAGTGGTGCTTTGCCCTTGCAGTTTATTTAGAGAAAGTTGTTATGTGTTTTTTTTGGTGGCAGAGTTAAAAACTCAGAAAGTCTGTACAGGTATGGAGAGAAAAGGATCTCTGAAGCAAGTCTGAGACAGGTCAGGATGCATGTCCAAACACTGGAGACCTGATTAGTCATAGACCAGAAAGGAAAAGAGATGAAGCAATCTTTAGCACTTTGATATATCTACCACCAGATACACAAATGCTATCTTTCTTCTCCACTCAAAAAAAAATCCAATAATTTAAAAAATATTTGTGTCAATTTACTATGTTGGAACCCTTTGCAAATTCCCAGTGGATAGATGGTAGAATCATAGAATGGTTTGTGTTGGAAGAGTCCTTAAAAGTCATCTAGATCATCTTTCATCTTTCATTAGATCAGATTGCTTAAAAACCCATCCAATCTGGCCTTGAAGACTTCCAATGATGGGGTATCCACAGCTTCTTTGGGCAACTCGATCCAGTGTCTCAGCAACCTCATTATAAAAAGTGTCTTCCGTGTGCTCAATCTAAATATACTTTATTTATGTTTAAAACTGTTGTCCCTTGTCCTGCTAGGCCCTAGTAAAAAGTCTCTTTCTACCTTTCTTATAAGCCTCCTTTATATATTAAAAGATTTCAATAAGGTCCATCCTTATGGTCCATTCAGAGATGGTGGTTTTGTGCCCATGGTGCAGAGAAATGGGGCCTAATTGTGTGTTTGCAGATGGAGATGTTAGAGTCTTGCCTAGGGACATAAAATGAATGAGCTGGGGATTTTCATACACTGATCAAGACAGGCACACTTGCTCCTGCCCAGAGCCTAGTCCTGAGGTGGTCCTGAGTGTTGATGGCCCTTTCTTCCATCCCAGACCCTGGTCCTATGCTGAAAAAGACTTTCTGACCTCCTATGAAGATAGACTGTGGGATTGCCCCAGGCAACATGACCCCTTAATGGCAGTCTACATACCCAGATGAAAACATTTGCTTACATCCAGAACATGCGCAGCATCAGCTATGAGGTACACAAACATGTGGGGAGACGATTCCTCTGCTGTGGCTTCCTTCTAGCACTGAGAAGTGCACAGTTACTCCCTTCATGATACCTTATTAGGACAGAAAGAGCATTTTTGAACACATTTGTGAGCCAGCACTCCTTTGGTCTGTTTGCATGGGAGACACATGGCTGTTTTAAAAGGGGTCAGAACACCATTTATTTATTCATGTGGTCTGGCAGGACTGGTAGGTTTATCCTGCACTGAGCCACGGGGGACTTGTTTTGTCACATAGTCTAAATCAAAACACAGCTCCTAAACCTGCATGCCTTCAATAACCTTAGTGGAGCCTTGTTGGCTTTGATGGAACAAGTGGACATGATATCAGATGCCAAGGATTTGCTTGTCATGTCCATTATAGCTTCACTTTGGGATGCTTGCTGGGCTACAGAAATCTGTCACAGAATAATCTGCTTGGGATGTCAAGGAAGCCAGAGCTGAAGCCTTGATGTATGAATCTTCTGTGCTGATAACTCTCCGCTGAGCTTTGATGAATGCATAAAGAGTTGGCAGATGAGTGGAGTTTTTGATTAACTGTGCTAGACTATGCACACTCAAGCTTCAGTGAGATTGTATAGTGTCAGCCTGCTGTCTCCTGTGTGCTGAATTCTCATTTAAGCTTTTGTGTTTAACTGGAAATTCTGATTTCTCTTTCACTATGGAGTTTAAAATGAAGTTCAGATCAGACATAATTTACAGCATTATAAAGACTGTGTAAGATTTTCTGTCTCTGTAAGTAGCTTTGAGATGGAATTATGTTTAATGTTTATAACTTCTTGTATTCACATTTGCATTAATGCATTTTTCTTAACAAGATAAAAATATTTCTCCATATGGAGTTGTGCTTATGAATATTTTTGTCACAGGTATCAAGTTCCTCCATTTCTGAAAAAAAAAAGAAGTTAACTTCTGCTTTTTAAAGGGTATCTTGAATGTAATTGGAACATCCAGGTGAAGATTTAACAGTCAATGGGAAGATCAGAATTTAGATCACAACACGCAAAAATGAATAGATGTATCCTGAGCAAGGCAAACAAATATACAGGAAATTATGTATTCCCAAACTTGTAAGAGAAACAGTGCGTCCTGCTCTTCTTGTAATAACACTGTTAACTAAAACAATGCCTAGACAGCCACTGAGATGGGTAATCATTATCCTAATCATGGACAAACGTAACACATTGTACAACTTTTGTTTTGTTTTGCTTGTGTACTAAAAGCAACATGAGGCTGTAAGAATGAGGAGAGACATGTAATAGAGAAACAGTCAACATTGCAAGGTGCAAATATGTCTCCAAGGTGTCTTGCTGGGTTTTGTGTCTTCATTTTGTGGTTTGCATTTTTTTAATCCTAAATATTGGATCTGTTCTTACAGTCCTTAGTTTTCATCAAGTTTCCATTCAGTCAGACTATCTGCTGGTGAAAACCAGCCTGGCTACACTTCAGTGTTTTCCTGAATCATATTGGCCGGAGTACAGCTCAATATATTGTACAGAAACTTTTTGGAACGAACATCAGATTATGTAGCATAACTCTGTTGAGTAAAGGACTTAAGCCAGTTTACAACCATGCACGTAGATGGTTCCCTGTCTTTGGCCATGAGCTTGTACCTCTCAATACTTGACCTCACTTTGTCCCTATGACTACAGTAAAACATTTGCCCAACAGACAACTATATGACCTCTACTGCTGTATTTTTATGTACTGCCTTTCTAGCTATTACCTATTTTCTCTAATAAAATCACTCCGGAACATTAACCCATCAGTATGTTATTTATTAATTACTGTATATGACAATTATTCAATAATTAAATATACTGTCTCACTGCTCTGTATTGAGATCTTGCTGCCTGTTGGTGTCAGGGCTATGCTATTTGTAGGGATCCCATCTCTTTCAATTATTATTGGTATATATTAATTCTATAATCTATTGGTTTAGTTCAGTTAAACACAGGATAAAAACTAAGTCAATAAAACATCACAATAGAGCAATTTGTTAAGGGAAGTCATATTCATGGTGTGACACTCCTAGAATGGAAGGAACAAGGGAGGAATAGTGTGCACAAAGTTTTACCTGCCATGCTTTGCATTCCTCAGTGCACATTTCAAAGCAGCCTCTCAGCCTCCATTCACTCTTTTCATTATGATAGGTAATGGCAGCACTTACTGCTTCCACCTTTTTTCCTCCTGATCTTTCTAAGCCATGCAGGACTCCAGTCAAAATTTATGGCCCATGTGTGCTGTGGGGGATTGCCTCTAGTCTGGTTCTGCAGCCTGATGTACTGACAATGTTTAAATGTGAGTGTTTACAGCCTCTGTATATCCCATCAGCTGTTTGTGCTGCAGAAATCCCCAAGAGGTCTTTAGGAAGAATTGGTCACAACTGAAGGGTTTTGAAAACACAGTTTTCACTGTCCTTTATAGGGATGGTGTCATTTACAACTATTTCTGGAAGAATTTCCCTCTGTGTCCAACAGAATCAAGAAAAAACAATGAAGTGTGACTGAAATCTTTCTTTTATTACAATGGAGTTTTGAGTTAGAGGTGATGAATTAAAAAAAAAAAGAAAATCCAAACATTCTTTCATCTATGTTTGGATTAAAAGGACATTAAAAGGTCTACCTCCTGCTACCAAATCTTGATATGCATGTTCCATTTGCTTTTAACAGTCAACCTGTCTCTACTGAAAGGTGTGTGAACCATTAAATGGTACATAAATGACAGGGAAAAAGGAAAAAGTGCAAAAATCCCACACACTTTAAGCTAACAAAGGCTTCTGAACATAATCTAACATTTCCAGTACAACAGTCTTCAGTGGTTTTTAAGTTGTATTTCAAAGTGACCGAGTATATTTCAGGGTGCACCCTCCCACACCTGGGGACCCTGAACTCTGGTAACATCTTTCTTAGTTGATGATCATCCTTTCCTACCTCACTTGCTCTATTATCTACTGGAAACTCCATTCCTTTTTAAAGAGTTTTAAGTAATTTGGGTATATATATACTTAAAGTGTCTCTTCAAATTCTGTGATTTTATACTCTAATTATCTATTTAAAAGAGAATAAAACACTGAAAACTACATTTTCTACAGTTCTCAGAACTTTGGTTACTTTGCTCAACACACGTCTAAGAGGCCAATTTTCATAAACATTCACTTTCTTGGAGCAGCAGTCCCCTCCAAAGTGCCTTGGATGAATTAGTAAATGACATTGATCACCACAGATGTGATACATTTTACATAAATAATTGCTCTGAAAGTAAGGTGACAAGACATCATAACTGGCGAGTTAGACTTTATCTAAACCACTTGGGGAGAAAGAGGCATCTCTTATTAGATTTTAAAAAAGGCCTTTTACTGAAGACTTTGTGAAGGAAAATTTTTATAAGTTCAAGAGATGGTTCACTCTACCTACTTTACACACCAATTTTAGAATAGGATGAAAAGAGTGTACACCTTCACATAAAAAATAAAAACATAGGGCTGCAAAATAAAGGTGAGTGAAACCCAGCTGCAGGGACTATTTTATGTTTGCTGGTGCCAAAGCAAGTGGTGCCCAGCTACCACTACTACCAATCCCTATACTGGGATTTTAGGTCACATTTTGACAGCTGAGGCTGACTTTCCAGGCTCAGTGAAAACCACATCTAATCCCAGTTTGGACTGGCTAACTTGCCTAGAAAATACTCAAATATAGAGGAGAGCAATTTCGTGTAGAGAAAAATACGTGGCATTACTCTCAAGTAAGTGACTGTGTCAACACTGGGGCAAAAACATAGGAGATCTGGGGTTTGCTGAGTACCAAATCCTCATTAAATTCTTAAAAGCACAAGATGACATTCTTCATAAGGTTCAGAAGTCCAAAGGATTAGTCGGCCTAAGGCACTTCTAAGGTCCCCTTCATAATTATCAAAATATCACATCCCATATTTTGAATTCAGAGGGGAAATGTTAGTGTCTGTGGTTTCAGCATGGTTTCAGTACTTCACACTGGGGGACACAGTGATTTTACTAACTGAATTTGAAATTTTTAATAGTATTCCCATTTGTCTGAAAAAAAATAAAATTAATCTTTCTGTTCCAGCACCCAGAACAAACACAAAATATTGTTGTAATATGTAGGAACAAAACAGTGTGAAAAAAAAAAGGGAACATGCCCTAACAAATATAGTGAATACATCCTATCTCCTTTCATAAGCCTGTTTCATTGTGCTGTACTACTCATGCTGGTACAGTCTGGGCAAAGAGTTTTCAAGCACCACATGATTTGGAGTCATAAGCAGTTAGGCAATTCATCTAGAAGGGATCTAAAGTTGTAGTCACATTTTGTAGGAAAGGCTACAATATGTACATTCAGAGTGTCCAGACTCTGGAAACCAAATCCTCTAATGACAGAAATGGGTCCCTGAAGTCCACAAAAAATGTACTACTGCATCTTGGGTTAAATCAAATCTTTGTTTACAAAGCAAATTCATTCTCCTGTCATATAATTTTAATGTTAAATGCTTGAAGACACTTAATTTGTAAACTGCATAATATGCAAAGGAAACTGAATTAGGCTCATCCTAGATGTTTCATTTAATTCATTTTGGTATCCTTTTAGATGTGAATATGTCTAGATTTCAAAACAGAAAATGCCTTTGAACCAAGGAATAATACCTTTTGTATTGCAGCTATCTTAGAGGGACACTCTAATGTGTTAAAAACCTTTTTTTCTTTAATTTAGGACTGGTTTCAATGTACTTTCCTCCACAGGACCATTTTGGTTCTAATGAATCATCATTTTCCAATGGAAAAATAAAGATCAGCATAAATTTCTTAATCAGCCCCATGGAAAAAAAATAAAACAACCTGTAAGTTCTGCTGTTCACCACATCCATGGCCCCTACTGCACAGAGTTGTTTAATGTCAAATTAATTCAGTGAGGCAATTCGTCACCTGGTGTGAACCTTTAAGACAACAGAGACACATTGATTTACAGTTGCTCAGAGTGTCCATGTACATATTCCAAGTTTTCCATGGCATTTTACTTGATCTACTCCTTCTGACGATTTATGTGAATGATGCTCTCCTAGGCAGGACTTCAAGGTGGCCACAATGAAATATAGCTAACAAATAATTGACGTGATATGAGATCTACTGTAAAAATCTCACATGGATTAAACAATCGCTCAGGCCAAAGATCCACCTCCCAGTCCTCCCTTGTCTCCAGTAACAACTTGCAGCAGCTGCTTTGAGCTGAGAGTAAAAATGGTCCTTCAACATCTGTATCTCTCCCTTCTTGGACTTACAAGAAAACAATAACAAGGTTCTTCCTATACTTTGGAAATGCCTTCTCTAATGTTAAAAACGGATAATGCATAATATGTTAAGAAAACAGAGAAAATGTTTTTACAGTTCTGACAGAAACTGTATTGGAAGTCATACACTTCTTCACCAAGTTGATATTTTTATGTTGTGGATTAAATTCTACTCTATTCTAGCCAGCATGATGACAATGGCTGTCTGGGTCTTCAGACTGCTATTGCATCAGATTCAAGTAATGAAGCGCACTCTACCACTCCTCAACAAGCATGGCAGATTCATTATTTGGCATTCTTCATTTTTTTTTTCCATTTAATTTTTAGCTATGTTTTTAATTAATTTAATTCTGTTTTACCATCAGCTTTTTATTGTTTTTTTAATTGCCATGTCTCACTTGCTATTTGAAGAATGCATCAGCTTTCTTATACTTCATTTTAGGGTTATTTCCAGCTTCACCACTTTGGATATTTCATTTCCATCCCATGATACAGAATGAATTGAATGAATAGTAGAATGAAATATATTTCAGACATCTAGTTTAAGCTATTTAAAAATGAGCTTTACAGGGATTAATTGCATAGGCATCACAGACACATGATAGGGTAATTTTTGACTTGCCTGTGGCAATACAAATTTCACAACTCATCAGCTCACTCCTGGAAGCAGCTTTCTGTTAGGAAGCTTGAAACCTTTAGGACTCTTCCTTCAGGAGTCCATCATAAAGTGCAGTCAGGGTGCTCTTATTCATCCTAATTCCTATGATTATGCTGTTGCTGGTCCAGGCAATCCCTAGGAGCAAGTGTGATACAGTCTATTCAGGCAATCCCTAGGAGCAAGTGTGATACAGTCTATTCTTTTATATGAATTTCATCATAACTGCCAAGATTAAAGATTCTTCATTCTCTCCTAACACTGGTTTCTGTTAAGTTTTGCTTACTTGTCTTTACTTACTTTTTAATTGCCTGGCCAGCTAGGCATCAGATCAGTTGGAGGGGGCCAGGAAGGCAGGAAGGAAGGA
>VWZY01010969.1:39162-49925 GCA_013399075.1 Chloroceryle aenea
CTTCATCTCTCACATGGTAGGATGTCTGATACAGTGCCAGAGAAAACAACTGTCAGAAAAGTGCTTCCTTGTTTACTAGTCATTCAAATGCTGGAGCTGAACACACAGCTTGTAAAACTACATTAAATTCCCTGTAATTATGCCATACTGCTCTACTCTATGAATTCCACAGCACATGAAGACTTCAGTATGGGAAAACAAGGGATCAGACAATGACACATGAAAGTACCTCTCCGATTTTTTAGAGTTTAAGCCTAGACACTAAGGCAAAACAACATGACTGACAAGGTAGTCAATACTTCAGAGAACCAGAGAGGAAAGTGGGTTGTTTTTTTTTTTTTTTACTTTTATTTTGATCTTAAATGACACTAAAAGAAAAGATTCCCCTTAAATCCTTGTCATCTGTGAAAGAATGCCAAGTGTGTTTATACCACATGTAAAGGAAGGAACATGGATAGATCCAGCTGTAGCAGTGTGGCAGCTTAAACTCTTCCAAAGCAGTGAAGCTCTATCAACAGCTATAGAACTCCCCGTGGTGGAGTCACAGAAAAGCTATACAAGAAATTAACTCAGGGAAAACACACCATCCTACCTATGCAGAACTTATCTTCCTATTGTTAATTTATCTGCAAGGAGCCAGGGTAGAATAGCAGAGCTGTTGAGGACTATTGAGAGCTATTGACACCTCCTCCTTCCAGGCAAGCCTTGCTCATTCTCTGACCAGCTCTTGTCACCACACAAGATTTTAGACATCAGTAATCGGGCTTTTATAACCAACTATGAACATTCACAGATTAAAGTTAAACGCAAAGGAAGAAAGGCCATCTGATGTTTCTCTAGAATAAAAGGACATCACAACCAAGAGCCACTTTAGTGTATTCACTCTTAAAATATTAATTTTCACCTGTCCTTTTTCATTAACTCTTCTTGACAACCACCTTGAAAAGCCAGAGGTTAAATTATGCACAAGACATATTATTCCTTCTCTTCCACATCTGAAGCACTTTACAGCAGAGAAGCACATGATTACAAGATACCTGGCAGATGGGTAATATATTCACAGTACACTAGAGAATGGTGCTGAAATGAGACTTTTGAAAAAACATGCTAGTGCTATCCTCCAAAATGCTGCTGCAGTTGAGACTGGCCCATTTTACATTGTTTGGTGTCTCACTTGTAATGATGTGACATTTGACAGGATACAAAATAGATGTTGCTTTGGTCTGCCACATGTGAGGGAGTAATGAGCCCACCATCAGAAGCCAGAAAATCTCACCAGAGCAATCAAAGGGGAGTGATTTATTTCAGCCTTCTACACAACTGAAAGGAACAGGACAGTTACTCAGTGGTTATGACATAAAATCTGCTCTTTCATTACTGTTGGGATTAAATTGTTTTGATTGCATCAGTGTCTTCATTACAAGTTACCAATTCCTAATGCTCAGAAAACCAAAATACATCTTAGACACAGTTTAGTTTCTAAGCAGTTAATTTGGTTAATTTTGCTATTAATTGTGTAAGTTGTTCTGAGATCACCATAATAATGCCAATACCAGCCAGCTATCAGGTCTCATTACACTAGGAAAACTTAATGAAGTATATCTTCAACAGATACCTTCTAATGCATAAAGATGCTTAAACTTGAACTGCTGGTGCTACCTCATCATGTCAAGATCCCTGATGTGGCTGAATTCCTGCAGAAATTGCTCCTCATGCTGGGAATTGGATTGTCAGATGGCAGCAAGGGAAAGGAAGAGAGTACTTTTGAAAATTCATTGCCTAGATATTCACATGAAGTTGGCATACTGTGATTAAAAGAAAAATTTCCCAGAGCCTGGGAAAGAAGAACCTTCCAAATATCTTTTCTCCTTGTTATATGGACTGTGGCAGGGAAGGGGAGGGAATAACAGCTGCCCTCTGTCTCCTCAAGGTCCCAGGGTTACCCCTTCTCCCCTTCACTCAGTCTGTGCACCCTCCAACAACAACACTGGGAAATTATAAACTCCTGTCCACAGTAAAAATATGAAGCAAGATGGTAAGCAGATACAGACCTCAAGAAAATATTCCCACATCCACTCATTTTTTCTACATCCATTCTCACTCTGGATATGTATAAAAGAATTTTAGTTCTTCTCACACTACAGAGCATCTAAAATTTCCAGTGAACATTCTGACTTCTCAACATATGTTGTCCTGAGCAAAAATCCAATACATATCTTCATGAAAAGCTCAAGACATATGGTGGGAAAACTAGGACATAAAAATCATGGCATCAAATTCCAATATATGAAGAGAGAAGAAAAATGCAAAGTTTAAAGTTGCCATTGAAACATGGGAGATAATCATAGCAGGACAAGCCTAGCCTCCTCCCAGCTGAGCAGTAGGTCTTGCTGGAGCACCATCATCAAGGCCTTTGCTGGCAACCAAGAAAGTGCCTAAAACTATTCAAGGGCAAGGATCCTGTGTGAGAATAAAAGCAGAAAGTAAAAACCAAGACAACACTGTTTCTCTGTTACATGGATGGCTGTTGTACTTAATTGCAGTGAAGCAGAGGAACCATTTGTCTTAGAAAGTGTGTGAGATGAACAGCAACACACAAATACTGACTATTTGAGACATATAATTTTAATGGAATTGTGGGGTGCAAAATCATTCAGGGTTACCTGTACTCAGAAAACCACATTAGTAACAGGAGACAAGGCCAAAGCCATCTAAATTACAATTTTGCAAGCACTAGAGTGTGGTGTAAATGTAGCAGAATTGGGACCTGTGGGGGACAAGGAATTAAAAGAGGAGTTGTTTATCTGGGAGCTATTTGTGTAGAGAGAGGAGGTACAAGACTGGTGACGTGGTACAACTGTGGTTAAGAGATGCATGGTGGGAGATGGACAAATAGAAATAAAGGTTTTAATAACAGGTAAGGAAAAAAAAAGAGGGATTTTTTGATGGTATGACAGTGTCAAGGTCTGTGGACAGCAGTAGTAATATGGCCTGTGGACACAACTGCATCAGTACTTGCTTTCACATCAGGAACCCATCCAGAGGCCTTTCTGTAGGAACAATGATGGTAGGCCAAGGATTTCTCTTGATGCAGAAGAAGGACCTCATCCCTTGTCACTCTCAGCTCAGAGCGTTCAATAAGCTTATTAGTTCTTAAAGTCCGCTTTTGTCTTATAAGTGTTGTAATATCCAGGTTCCCTTACTTACAGCTCCTGGAAGAACTGCTCTGAAATTTGGACTGCCTAAAACAATGGGAAAAATTCTCATTGATTCCAGAGGCAGGAAAGGCTTCAGGAACTCGTACTGATGGAAAGATTATAGTTGTGTTCTTCTGGGCTGTCTACTCAGGTGAGCTTTTCTGCTGTATAAATATTTGGGTTTCTCAGTAACGGAGAGAACTTGACACATTGAAACATGAGCACATTTGAAAATCTAGTCCCAGACACAATTTCGCTTTTGTAAGTAAAGTGTGGACCAAGAACCAAAGAACACAGAAGCTCAAGATTCCATACACTGGAGTTCTGAAATGCTGGCCTGTCTCAATTTACAGCAGCTATGGGCAGTGCTGCTACTTAAAAACATCTCTGTGAAGGCTTGGTAAAATGCTTGGAAGTATAAGAAGAGCTTGTGTATTAAGTTAAAAAGTCTTTAAAATCACATTTTTGAAGTCTTGGAGGGGAGATAAGATATAGCAGGAGGGTGGGAGAGAGGGGTGTCAAACTATCTCTATAAATTGTATTACTGCCTTCATTTGAGTGAGGTTTTTTCTAGTTGTTCTGGTGACAAGGCAGGAGAGTGGGAAGTATTTCTGTGTGCGTTAATGGCTAGAAACTCAAGATGTCACTCACTTTTCCAATAGCACTTAAAACTCAAAGACTGAGACACTTTTTGTATATTGAGCACACTAAAGTTTGCATTCTTCAGACAGTCCAGACATCAGAAGAAAAAGGCTTTTGCAAGCAGCTTGTACTACTTTTGACAAGAGGTCCTTGGTTGATATCCAGATATCTGATTACATATTGGAGTAAGAATGGAGTTAAACTTATTAATTTAGTCTGGCAGAACCAGGCTGGCCCTAGCTACCACGTTTTAGGACCATGGGAATTGCTAATTTAGATACAGAAGAGACTCTTACAGAATGAAAATAAAACATACAGGATTCTTAAAGGAGTTTAAGGTCTACAGTGTTACTGCAATTTGAAAAGTCTTCCAAGTGTAATACTCTCAGGTCTTCTAAACATCTATGGTTTAAGTATTAAAGATGTGATTTCTGCTGCCAACTGACATAAATTGAAATTAATGAGCCTGTAGATGAAGAATATATGGTACAGTGTTGTTAGGATTGCAGAAGTGAGTTTAAATGAAATGATGAAATGTTAGCAATTCCAGCAACAGAACTATTGTATATTGTCCATTTTCTTGCTTTTTATAATCATTCTTAGATTTGATGGTCATAAATCGTATTTCAGAAAGAGATAAAACAGAGCAATTCGACATTCTTTATATGCTCAGTGCAATCAGGTGGTGTTTTTCAGCAGCTATAGACAACTATGATAGTATATATTTAGAAACAGGATATTCCAAAGTGTTTCTAATAGGAAGTGAAAAGTGATAATTATTTTTTGGTGAAAAAATTGGAGAGAATTATTCCCAATTTCAAATTATTCCAAGATTTTTTAGTTGTTTTTTCCTGAAACTTACTGGTATTTTCAATCCAACCCATTACAACAAAAAACGAAAAAGTATAAAATAACCTGAATTTAAGCAGAATACTTCTACCGGGCTTAGGTGGTAACTTTATCTGGTTATTCAATTTCTCCTTTTAATGTCATCACTTCTTTGAGCAAATAAAGCTCAAGATGGCCTACTACATATTTCCAAAATGCAGACCTGTAAAAATGGAAAGTCTTATTTTTAGGTGAGAAGGATTTGGAAAAAGTGCACAGTTGCTGTAGCACCCCATGACCAAATAAATCTGTAATTATCTTGTCTACAATCATTAAAATACAAATGCTTGCACGAAAGGAAGTGATAACTCTACCTTCATCACACCTGATTATTACAGTGCATATGCTTTGCTTTTTCTTCAAGCTTTACCTCTTATTTGCATAGAGATTGGTTTGGGTACATCCAGTTATTGTTGGGCTAGAACTCCCATATTTTTATTCCTTTTCAACAGAATGTTATTATTATGGATCTGACCTAATGTTTTTTTCATACTCTCATTATCTTCAAAGATGCTCAGTGATGCAAAACCACAGAATCACAGAATTTTTGGAGCTGGAAGGGACATCTAGAGATCATCTAGTCCAACCATCCCACCAAAGCAGGTTTGGCTAGAGCACATTACACAGGAATACAACCAGGCAGGCTTTGGATATGTCCACAGAAGGAGACTCCAAAACCTCCCCATAAGCTGCTTGTTCCAGTGCTCCATCACCCTCACAGTAATTATGTCATTGAGCGAAGGTCCACATGAAGACATAATTGTTGTTAACCTCATTGTGAGTAAAATTCTCACTGATACTGCATTCATTCTTGAGATCTGTGGTTAATTTATATAAAATTTGTATTACTGTTGTTGCCAGGTCTGAGTTATAACCGAATTTTTTTGAGGGTGTTTGTCAGGAGCTTGTGAAGTATAATTATAAGTCAAATGAGACTATTGAGTATTGAAAGAAAAAAAATCTTAAGGACCATTAAATATTAAACTGACTCTCCCAACCCTTAAAATGCCATCAATAAAGAGTTCTGATATGGGGTGTAAATATCTGTTTCGGTAAAATCCATTTTGCAAGAAGAGCTTCACTTTCTAATGGGAGGTTTTGTTATTTCTGGAATAAAGTCATTATTATATTCTATATAACTTGTAAGTGTCAATAACTGTATGTAAGTATGTCCTTGCTTTCTTAAGTAAATGCTGGTCAAAAGAAGCAAGGTAATGCTCATAATGGTGTTGGAAATTAAGCATAGATATGATATTAAAAGAATCTCATGTCATGGTTTAAGGCACTGAGAAACAAAGGAAGAACATGTTCCTTCCCTCAAGGTGAAGAGGAGACAAGTCATTGTTTAGGTGAACAGTGTTTTACCTAGAAAGGCCACCTCACAAATGATTAAATGGAGTAGCAGTATATATGTTAATGAGAGAAGAAGAGAAAATGTCTCATCTCAGACTTTTTTTCTCAGTACAATTTTTCATGCTGCATCTTTGGCTGTAATCATGCTCAGGGTAAAAACTTCTCTTGGTTGTGTTTTCTGTTAGTATTTTTACTATGTTTCATGATCCAGAGTTTCAGTATAACCAGAGGATGATTGACTGTTGGCTTCCCTGGCTGTTGGCTAGTTAAGTACACTAATAGTGACAGAGGGCTTTCCTTAAAATTGTGCCAAACAGGAGTATTCCTGACATCATCCAGTTAGCACAGTCAGCTGGAACAGGTTACACATCTGTAGCTACAGCACAGGTAAGACTCTTACTTGATTTGAAAAACAAATGAAAATATTTGTTTCAAAACATTATAGTCCAAAAGAGTTAGCTCTCAAAATAGTCTTTAGAAAATTATGTTGTAGTAAGTGGTTAGACCTTTGAAGACTACAGAATACTTTGATCTGGAAAAAAGTATGGGTGATGGGTTATGGACATGCCTACAGCAGACTTCTCACTGTGCTCAGGTTTTTGCTTATTTTCTGCTGCCTTAAGTATGACTGTGATGCTTTGTGTAGTAGTTTGAGGTGCAGAAGGTCAGATGCAGGACATGCTGCCACTTCTCTGCATGACTGTGTGCCAGCACAGACTCTGTAAGCAACCAAATCACCTACCTTCTCACAGCCTTTAATGTTTCTCTTCCTGCCTGTGCAGCAGGTCCCGTCACTTGCAGCCAGTAGCTGCAAATGTGAAAGTCATCTGTGCTCTCAGGGATGATTTCATTATTCAGAGTGAGTCACTCTTCAGCTGCACAATTATTTTTTTTTTGCCTTGATAATACAGATACTTTCCCTACATTTAGACAATGACTTTCAGGGATCTACTAATAGAAGTTAGCTGTCTCCCACATATCCTATGCCTATGCTATTACTAGTCTAAAGTAAAAGAAAAAGGAGGCTTTTTCCTAGGAAGAAAGATTCTAAGAGGCTAAACTCTGCTCCTGTTGCCACAGTGGGCATCATCTTTCTGAACAGGTAAATTGACCCTGTGTTTCAAAGTAATCTAGGAGTCAGATGTTGCTATTTGCTGGTAGTCTAGAAGTGTGTTCTCTCGTCAAAGGAAATTGTATTAGGTATCTGGAACCAATGGGAAGTCATGTTGTTTTGTTGGACATTGGTATTGTATGCAAACTGCTCACCCTTCATTGTTCTTTCCAAAGAACTTTGCACAACTTTCTCAGATAATAGCGTTCATAAGTCTGATTTCACTCCTCCTGAAGAAATACATCTGCTGTCTGATGGGAGCTTCTCCACTATGGGCATGTCCTTGCCTTTCTGCAATAAGATTGTTCTCTCCAATTCAGCTTCTATCCATGCCCTGCATAGTAAATTCAAGCTGGAGATTAGAAATAAGCAGTGTGGCCACAGACCAGCCTATGCAGCCTTAACAGAAACATCCCTTTGTAATGCAGGACGTGGCTTTTTGGACATTGTGCTTCTCATACAAACAATAGTAACTCTGCTCAGGAGGGTGGCATAAACGGATTTGCATTTACAAATGTACTGCCTTTCCTGTTTTGCTATACAGCACAATTCTGAGTGGCAATATTCTCTTGTTTTAGATGGAACAGCATTCATGGCTTTCATACTTTTGTATGCACTGGTTGAAGCTGGAAGGAAGATCAAAGGTCTAGGAGGAGTGGCTGCATTTATTATGTCATAAGAACAGATGTTCAGGCTTTTTATATACATACAAACCCACATTCAGACAGCCTGGTAGTTTCCCAAGTATCTATTGTATGCTTTGAATTTTATTTTTTTTTGCATTCATACAAGAAATAATGCATAATACCTCATTCAGAATATCGTGCAGAATAATAGGGATAATAAAAGAGTAGTGTTGTGAACACTCTTGAGAATTTTACCTTCAGGTCAATTTTCAGAGCTTCTTTATTTTTGGTTTTTGCTGACCAGAACCTTAGACTGAGAACACTGGCATAGCTACACAGGTCGGGCCTATATTTTTAAGAGGTATAGAGTCTTACCACATCAGATACTCTTAAAACTTATTCCATATCCATCAACACCCAGCATTTTGAAAATGTTTTTGATTTCACCATCCTAACCCAGACCATAGTGTTCAGATTTTTTTGCTTAATTGATTGTTTGGTTGCTTTTTAAAGACAATTAGTGAGCAAGTGTTATGAAAAAGCTATTTGCATTATTTACTACTGCCAAATTAAAACAAAATAATGGAGAAAAGTGTTTTCCTGCTACTGATGAGGAGAACTATGTATCACTTGTTTTGTCCTGAAAAAAAAGCACTAAATGTTTAAAAAAAAACAGTTCTGCGGATCTTCACAGTTAAGTCCATTATCCTGTGCATTTGGAGGGCTACCCACAGACAAAAAAGGAGCTTTAGAGCATATTTGTCTCAGCACCTGAAGGTCTGGTGTTTGTCTTGGACCCTAAGACAGCTGGACACAAAGGATTTCAGAGCAGCAGGCAATTCTCCATCTGTGCCCAGCACTGTGCCTGGTGGGATTTCTGCAGAAATTCCCAAGTTTCCCAGGGACCGAGGAAGCCTTTCTGAAGTTGACTTCATTGTTTTCCTCTTGGAGCTGGGAGGATGAATGACTGTTTTGGAAAGCCTGTGCTGAAGAAGTACCTGTGGACTCCTGACCTAGCACCTGTGAAGGGGCAGAAGGAAGAGCTGTGAGGAGTCTGCACAGTACAACAGAACCAGCACAGCAATGATGCAGAGGTTTCACCTTGAGCATTTGCATTAATTAGAATAATGTACTGATGGCTACAGATAGAACCTGACCATACCTAGTTTTCTGTATATGCATTTCCTGCAAATCACAGGTACAGCTCACAGTGTCAGTTAATCAGTTCTTGTCACAGTTGTATGTGTGTCCTGTTTCCCAAAGCATTAGAAACATGGTTGGAATAGTCAAAGTGATCCCTCAGAGGTTTGTCCTCTTGGGCTTGAGGGCACAGGTGGCATATAGGCTTTGCTGCCAACAGTAATCAGTGCTTTAGAATAGCTGGTATTGCACCTGCAGTGAGTAGCTCATGCTTAAAGAGAACCGAATCTTATTGGGAGCACACTGTCTCATATGGAAATTATTTGATTTTTTCCTGTCTAAAAAGTTAATTAAAAAGATAGGGGTGATTTGGTTTTCTTGTTTGTTTAATGTGGATTGGGTTTTTTTGTTTGTTTGTGGAATAGTGTGTTTGTTCTTTGTGGGTTTTTTTATTGTTGTTTGTTTGTTTGTTTGTTTGTTTTCCCCTTAATCTCTCCTCTTAAAGCTAGTAAATAATTTTATGGAGTTTAAGTTATTTATGGAAGTGTATTATATGTGTCTGCAGTCCACTGAATTTATAGTCTACAGTTTCAGCCACTTTCAATAGTCTGTAGATTAATTAACGCTTGAATTAATTAACATTTTCAGACAGTCATTGTCAGTTGGTAGGCTGGAATTCCTACCAACTCCCAACCTCTTCTCTGATATTGGAGTATTTCCTCAGTCATGTCTTCATCAGGAATGATGAGAAAAAGCATCATCAGACTCTGTGTGTCTTCTGATTATCTGCTTTTTATTTTTTTTATTCATATTATCATGTGATAAATCTGTATGAACTCAGGGGCTTTGCGACAACTTGGTGTTTACTGAAGATTGTGTCTCTGAGGGATCGGGGACACACTGAGAGCCTCATGCTGAGGCTTACTGAAATGGTAGTATTAGTGGTGACTCCATAGGACTTGACTGTCAACAGCATTGCTGAACCAGCTGGGCTGACTGGTGCAGATGAGGCTCATTTCAAACAAAACACAGTGATTATGCAGCAGCTGGAGGTGAACTGAGATGTCTGGGAGTCCTGCAAAGCATGAAGGCAGGTTTTGGTGGAGTCTTCAGAAATTCATATGCCAAAACTGCTGGAAGTCAGAAAATTTTCCTTCTTGGCTCAAATCCTTTCAGTTTATTGCACTTCCTTACTAGAACAATTGGGGTCCATGCATTTGGTGTTAAGGCATTGAATCCCAAACTCAATTCTCTGTTTTGTGGGAGCTTCATAAACCCCAGAGCTGTTCCTAACCCTGTGCAGGGCTGTGAGTGCCATGGGAAAGCATATTCAGCATTTTCCCAGGAGACCCTGACAGGCCAGACTAGGAGTGGCTTGAGATACCAACAGTTGAAGCTCCATAACTAGCCATGGTTTTCACAGCAGCATGTGTTTCAATAGTGATACAGAAAATTCTGTATATAGGGTGCTCCAACTCTGCACAGCACCAGAAGCAGCTCTATAACCAATAAAAATCATGAGACACAGACACTTTTGNCAGGAATGATGAGAAAAAGCATCATCAGACTCTGTGTGTCTTCTGATTATCTGCTTTTTATTTTTTTTATTCATATTATCATGTGATAAATCTGTATGAACTCAGGGGCTTTGCGACAACTTGGTGTTTACTGAAGATTGTGTCTCTGAGGGATCGGGGACACACTGAGAGCCTCATGCTGAGGCTTACTGAAATGGTAGTATTAGTGGTGACTCCATAGGACTTGACTGTCAACAGCATTGCTGAACCAGCTGGGCTGACTGGTGCA
>VWZY01010973.1:7377-21745 GCA_013399075.1 Chloroceryle aenea
AAAAAAAAGGTGAACCCCCCCACCAAATCCCCCTCCACACACAAAAAACCCTCACAAACCAAAATAACCCAAAATGCCAAAGCAATAGGAATATGTTCAGAGAAAGGCAACAAAGATAATGGGCTGAAAAGGCTCTGTTTGAGAAACAGTATGGGACAGGTTGGGATTCATTGATTTTAAAAGAGGCTAAGCTAGGAAGCATGCAAAAACATAAGAGAAAGATCTGGAGCTGTAGCTCAGCTGTTGATCAGTTATTCCAACATGAGAATGATGTGCCAGCAAATGAAGCAGTGTCAAAGTAAGCCAGGGTTTTTCACCCTGGTAGTGGACCTGTGAACTCTTTATCAAATAATGTCAACAATGCTACAAGTTCATAGTTCAAATGGAAACCAGACAAGCATTTGAAAGAGAAAGGTTTTTCTCTTTTCCTTTGTCCCTTGACATTTGTTTATGGCCACTCTTTGAATATACTGGGCTAGAAAGGCTGATCTGAGGAAGGATATTTCTGGATTTTTATTCCAGCTGGATTGCACTCATTAGAGCAGTTGAGAGTGGGCTGGGTCGTTCTAGGATGGCATGGTTGCTGTACAGGAGCAGAAGACACAGCCTGGTCACCAGATATGCCATATGTATTTTGCAACCCTTGTAACCTTCCAACATCTGCCCCTGAGAAGATCTTTGTCTACTCTAATATGCTTACAGCCAAAGTGGTTGGATGAATCCCATCTAGAGATTTGGTAAACACTGCTTAAATCACTACATGTGATCACTACATTCTTCTACAAAGCACTTACATAGCAGCCTCCCATTTGAGGACAGTGAAGTACTGCAGTCAATTCTGAAGACATGTCCTTCCCATGAAATGAACCTGGTCTGTGTTTGAGGATGATGGCTGGGAGTTTGTCTCATGTAGAGTGTATATGGCAAAGAAATCTCCATCCCTGATGTCTGCAAAGCATCAAAGTTCTGTTGTTGTTATGTCTTTTACAGTGCAAGCAAATTAAAACACCTAAAAAGTTGAAGTTAAGGTAGTGTCTTAATGTCACTGCTTTTGAACCACTATATTGAATTCTCTATCTCAGAAGTCTATAGATTCAAGATCACTGTGCTGTTACACTGGTAAGACAGACAGACAGACAGATGTCTGTTCATCGTTGAATTTTGTCTTCCACGTGCATGACTACAGGGAGCAGGGAATTTTTGTCTTAAGAAATCTCCTTGGATCCAGAAGAAGCTGGGTGTTACATTCTTTCTCCCTTGGTTCATCTGAATTCTGATATCTTAGGGATGACTGATGGGGTAAAGATCAAATAAATCTAACAGAGGAAAGCTTCCAAACCTGCTTTAGAAAGGCTTCAAGTCCTTATAGGGGACTAGGTGTCCAAGTACTGGGCACACCTACTAATGTCCAGAAGTTAAAAGCAGCTTGTTGCCTCTCCCATCTCGACTTGGAAGGTTGAATCAGTGCTTAGTGAGAGACCAGTGATGAAAGATTAGTCACAGCTTTTTGTAAGTGTAGCTAATTGATTCTTTTTTTTTTTTTTTCTAGCAATAAACTAAACTCGTATAAACCAGCCAAACCGTAAAGATTGATATGCATTATAGTAGAATAAACCTACTGTGAAGTCTAACTGCTGACTGCCATAAACAATACATTAAGTTTACACCCATGCAAGATACGGCCTCTGCAACAGACAGAAACTTTTCTGAGAACTTCCTTATAAATTACAGATCTCTATTACCTGCCATTCTATTGATCCTGCCATTTCACTGATCCTGCCCATAATAAATTCCCCAGAGTGCCCTTTGGAACAACCTCCAGGACCAGTTTAGATATGACTTTCATGCTTCAAGGTACTCCCAGCAAATATTCTTAACGACTGCTTTAGATGTAGCAGTACCTGCTTTGAATGAGTGACGAGTCCAGACAGCAGCACAACGCTCCTGTGAAAATCTTGTCAAGTTATTCAAGTGTGGGGGATCAGCTCATGTATGAAGAACAGCAAGTGGTCACAAGCAGTATACCTTTCAGAAATATAAAACCCATATGACATAAAACATTTTTCTGTAGTGTGGTTTTAGCCATCATTGTATACTTGCATATGTAAGACAGATATGGAATACAATATCAAATTTGTCAATTTAATTGTAGCAATAAAATTCCTACATAAAGATCTACATAAATACCAGGAAAAAAAATGTTTTTTTTTTTGACATTCAGGGTCTCATCATCTCAAAAAGCACAAAAGGAAGATATAATGATCCCAAGACAACATTTGCAGTATTTGAAACATCTGCTTCAGTCTGCGCTTATAATTCTCCCGTGTTTTCATAATTTCCTTCCATCTTACCACATATTACTCAAAACAATATAAAACCAGATATTTTCTAACATTTCAAGGCAATGGGAAGGAGGAAGAGACATACACGTATCTCTGTGCTTATCCACAGAAATTAAAACATGCTGCAGATAGCAACGTTTGCCACTTAGGCAGCTTCTTCATAGCATCTCTGCTTTCAGCTCAGAACCATTTCAGACCCTCCATGCCCTCAAAAGGCATTTCTTAGGAGCCTGCTGAGAATTCACATAAAAGTTGATGTAAATAACAACAGGAATAAAAAATGAAACAAAAAGCACACCTTCAGATGTTCATATGTTGCCATTGTGTTTTGAAGCATTTTTCTCTGACAGAATGTATTAAAATACCCTAATAACATATTCGACTCTGTCTATGATGAGGGAAGGGAAGATGATTGTTTTTTAAAGGTATTTGGAAGACACTTCCAGGCTCACTTTGGGCTTATTTCTCCATAGGAAATTAATAGATATCATTCACTAGCTTTTGCCTCTAAGGTAAATGACTAGGTTCTGCAACTGTGAAGATACTGGGTCTCCTTTACACATAAACACTGTATGATCCAAAGTAGAAAATGTAACAAATGGAAAAAGACATTCCAACGAATAGAGACAGTGCTATAAGCAAAACGGCTAACTCAGAAAATCCTTTGATTTCAACTCAGCTGTGCTACTTTATACAACTGTTGTTAAAACTGTGGATCTAATTATACCTTGATGAACAATGGTTAATTGGGAACATGAGACAGCTGCATTATTCCAGGCGTGGTTAGAGGCACAGCAGTCACAGTGCTGTGTGCACTGTGATATTCCTTCATGTAACACATTTGGTCATACCTTTTAAGGCACACCCAAAATAGTGTTGCAGTATTTTTACTGAAGTTGCTTACTGTATTAATAAATTAAATATTTTTATTTATATTTGTGTGTGTGTGCGCTTGCATGAGTGACATTTTAAACAAGCAGGATAGCTCAGATCACAGTCTAGGTACTGAGATCTGAATTTTGGTAAACCCAGCCGTGCCACCAGCTCCATCCTGTGCCTTTAGCTGTTTAGTTCTTCTATTTTTATGGAAAAGGATACCTCAGTCACTCACTTAGTACAAGTGAAAAGCATTAATTATTCTCACAAGTTTTGCAACAGCATTGTAAAACATTTATGGCAAAATTTTGTTTCTTCCTTCTAATAGAAAGGTAAATCCCTGATGTGACTTGTTTGGCCAATCAAAACTAAGCAACAGTCAAAACAGAAGCAGATGAAAGGGTGTCAACTATTAATCATGAAAGAAATACTTCCTTGGACAATGAACTACTCTCAAAAAACAAACAGAACTCAATTTACTTTGAGATATTCCTAAGAGACAAAATAGAGGAATTTGTATGATAAATTATTCATCATAGATTATTCACAGAATTTTAATTATAATACTCTTCTCGTAACAGTCTAAACACTAGAAAGCTCAGGGGACTGAAAGGCTCAAGACCATTGATTGTAGGATACAGAGTTTTCACCTTTATATTATTGTGTGTATGGAGACTGGATTCGATGAGTAAAAGCTGGTATCATTTAGGAACCTTTATGGTTCCTGGAAAAAGAGTGGGTGATGATGAAAAGGAACTAGCAAGCCAGGGATATCTCCCAAGAGCTGCTGAGTCAATTCAGAGGCAATTAAAAGTATTCAGCCTTTTAGAGTGTATGGCCCCAAGGGCTGTAACAGATGTGATGACAAATGACTGTTTCAGACAGCAGGACTGAGATGAAGAGACGGACAGACTTCTGGTTACTGCAGTGGTCCCTGCTGGTGAAACATGGATGCAGTGACTTCTCTGCCACTGTCATGCTGTCCTCAAGTCGAGGTGAAAAAGATGAGTTTCCAAGAGCCACAGGGGCTGGGCTCTTCACAGGGAATGAATGAGAGTCCTTGTCTTCTTAAGAATGGAAAAACCCCAGCACCAGTCAAAAGCTTTCATAGTCTCACATCAGTCACAACACACCTTGCAAATTCTGACTCAAAGCACTAGCCTTGACTGTATTAAAAATAATGATAAAAACACTGCAGTAAAAGTGCAAACTGCTGGAACCATCATAACCAGATCACTGCATCCCTTTTATACTTTCTGTAATGAGATTTTCTCCCTTGCGTCAAGGAGTGATCCAAGACTTGTGCATGAGAGCAACTGACAGGAAGCAAGAGAAGGGAGAAGTTAAGAACCAAAGAGCAGTCAAGACACTTTTTCTTCTTTTAGGAATCAGAATGAAGTTTAAAAAATTGAAGCTACGAGAGCATATTCTGAGAACAAAAACAACAAAAAAGACACCAACCTCTCCTATTTTCAAGTGCTTCCTTTCGTTCTAGAAGTCTTTCCTTCATTTTACTTAGTTGACTATTCTGGGAGTGAGACTCTAGGACCAAAAAGTAAAATAAAAATCCCCCAAAACAAGACCCACCCAGGAGCAGTGCTTTAAATGTGATCTTTATGTGTGTACATGATTCATTTCATTATGTCCGGCAAGAGTGAAAATGTATCTCTAAACATGGACAACAAACAGGGCTGTCTACTCCAACTCTTACAGATACAAAATTGTTGTCTATTTCAAATGTTACAGATACAAAATTGATGTCCACATTTATGCTGCCCTGACTCTACCTGCAGCATACAGCCACCTTCACTGAGGAGTTCCCTTTTCCACATTACAGCAGAGGTTGAGGTAACATAGGCTCATCACTGAAATTTTCAGACAAGTTTTTTTTTCTTGTTTTGTACTTCAAAGAAGCCCCTCTTTCCCAGAGCACTGTCATAAAGGACTTATGTGGAACACAGATTAGACAGATTTAAATGTGGTGCAAATGGGAATAGGATAAACAAGGAACTATTGCAGAGGCGTCTGAGTCTTCTAAGTTCTGGAAGCTATAGGATACAAGCCAAAGTCAAAAAGAGAGGGAGATTGATTTATCCAACCAATTGTCATTTTCTTCTCAAAGTTCTCACAAAGAATAATTTTCCATTGATTAACTAGATGTTGGCAAGAAAACAGTGCTAACTCAGAATCAAATAGGGCATGACCCTCAGAAAGCAGATAATATCAATCTCAGTCTTAAAGCTTTTCTGATGAATCCTCTCCACCTGTATTCAGTTTGCATAATGCCGCTGGCACTAAGTGGCAGAAGAGGTCAGATAGTGCCACAACCACATCCTGGCCTGTCCCAAATGCTCTACTACCCAGCAGTGTCACTATGTCAGAAAAGACACTGTCTGGCTGTGTTGGGCAGTGCTTTGGATCCTCAGCCTTAGCAATGCTTGGGCCTGCTATATGCAGCCTTGCACCCTTCGCCTGAGCTGCACTGGCCATGCCTCCCAGAGCCCTCCCCATCATTATTTCCCTTTACTGCAGCTGCTGTGGTGCTGCTGGTCTCATGCCTTGCATCTGTAAAGCCCAGCAGTGCTGTTGTGGCAGGTGTGGACCCTGCTAGGACATCTTTGTGCATGTGAATCTGCTAAAACATCCTGCATTACGCAGCTCTCGGGCTGCCAGAATAGTCTGTGAAATTCCTAAAAAGTTGCAGGTATTTTAATGAAAGTAGATTTTGATTTCATAAAATACTTTTCCCCATGTCCCCTCATTGCACCCCTCCATGTCCCCTAAAATGGTCTCCCTTATTTTCAAGTCATAATCTGTTGTTGAATTCCTCTTTACCCACTAGCTGCATAGCTTCTTTGAAATGAGGAAGAGGAGCTTCTGAAGGAATTGTAAATGCTGTCAATCCCTCGGGATAAGATAGAATCAACCAGTACAAGCCCTTTCTTGTGGTACATCCAACACTTCATTGGCAAAACATGTTTTTTTTGTTTCAGGTCTCCTGGAAGTAGTCTATCAGATGGAAAATTCTTTTTAACATGGGAATGTCATCTCACCTCTCACCATACTGTCTTTCCAACTCACCGCCGGACAATTCCTCTACTATTGCTCCAAGCACAACAGCTGTAATTGGGTGGCTCAGACTGTCCCGGAGCAGAAGCATGTTAACAGCATTCTCTGACTATCTCCTCTCTCCTCTAGTGAAGCAGTAAAATTATGATTTGCATCTGGAAGTCACCTACCTGGGTTACAGAATGCTGCGAATGCACAGCCAGTGCATTGTTCCTACACATGGTCCTTCTCCTGCTTCTTTAGCAAAGGTTCACTTTGATTCCTGTAAGTCCATCTGCATAAGCAGCATCCTGTTGATCAGAAGGTTCTCAAGTGAGATGGTGGTGCTCCTAAAGGGGAAATATCTACCTCCTGCAGTCAAGGCAGCAGCAGAACCAGCCATTTTTGGAAGCCTTCGTTAACTGCCTGCTTGTTCCTCTGAAGGGCACATTATTCCTAGAGTACTGTGCAATCAAGGTATCTGCTGGGACAATTCCTTCCATTCTCCTGTGCACCATAGAGTCAGTGTCTCCTGATGTGCTCACTTCTGCCCCAGTGCTGATGAACAGGTTGGTACATGTTGGAGCTGAAGACAAATAAGGCAGTCAGAAAATAGATGGGGAAAACAGCACAAACTGGTATTCACGGCAGTGGAAAGTGGCATGAAGACAAATATCCCAACACAAATTTACCAAGAGTCAAGCTATTTTAACACAAAGAAAGTTGACAATCCAGAGTAGCACATAAATTATTTTACTGGATAATAAGGAACATTAAAAATCCATACTAGATATTTGTAAGTGATGGCCAATTAAGATTAGTACTACCAATAAAGTGAGCAGTTTGTACAAATTTATTTGGCAACTTCTAGGTTTGACTGGTCACATCACTTAGGCTATGTTGGCTTCTTTGCTATTTCTCTCCTTTAATTAGCATAGCAGCAGTAGAAGTAGAGCCTTTCTTTGCCAGTGGAAAATAACAGGAGGATCTGATGACTATTCAGTGAAAGATATATTCAGTAAACCAGATTTTTATCAATGGACTTCCCTAAGGCTTATATTGCTATGTGACACTTTTCGGAGGCTTATTCTGATTTTCTATAGTATTTAGTGCTTCTATTCACTTTTAATATATTTCATTAGCAAAAGACTCACCTTTTTTAGAGAATGTGATCCACTGGTTCTGCTGCTCCCAGTCAGTAACAATCAGCCTCTGCTGCTGTATTGCTTCATTTTAAACCTGCTTCTGCTCTTCCTCTTCAAACATATTCTCTGATCTCTGGATGCTTGAATACCCAGTGCTCTTCTTCTTCACCTACGTCTCCTAAATCCCAGCAAATCCTTTTTTCTCCACTTTTCCCACGAAGTGCAACAGCAGTCTGCCTGAGTACCAAGAGAAGAAGTTTCCTTCTGTAAGCAAGAGCCTTGTGCTGCAGATGTGCAGGTATTTGGACAGCCATAGCTCAACAGGATACCTTAAAGCTCTTGCATGGGAAGATCTGATTCAATTTCCCCAGTAACGGCGAATAACTTCACTCAACTTCATTACAGTTTTGCTGAAGCCAGAACTAAGCTTAATGTATACAGAGTGGACTGTACAGATATTATACTAGACTGAGGATAAGGTCTTGGGTTAAAACATCCAGAGACTGAACTCTACCTGAATACATAACTGCTGCTGAGAAAGATACTCCCAATACTGAAGAATAATTTCAATATTTATACATAGATATTTTGTAACCAGTGTCTCAGCCTGTACCTTTGTGCTGTGTCCATAATAAATTGCAGAAAATCATAAATAAATTGAGATGAGGGGCTTTGATCATTCAGAAGAACAGAATGATGATAAGTGTATGAATTTTCAGCCACACCTAGAGCGCAGCACACCTCAAACCACCATCAGCAGCACTGCAGGTGTCAGAGCCCTGAGTACATCCCACTATCAGAGGTTTGGCTGCCAGGGCTCGGGACCAGCTCACAGCCAGTGCAACCACAGGCTGTCACCTTCCTGCAATGACCTGGGACAGGGCTCTCCCAGTCAGTGGTGCCAGGTAGGACATGGCCAGAGCTGATCTTGTTCTTGTCTGGGTGTATTACCTCCTTTTAAACCTGCTTAATACATCCCTGCCACAGCACTTTGGACTTGCTTAATCACGAATGAGCTTCATCTGACGCGGGTTACCCTCACTGGGCCCGATCCTGCTCCCTTGCTGAGGGGAGCAGAGGGATGAACCCTGTCTGGAGAGGTCCCTGCCCTGCCAGCCCAGGTGTCCCCCATGGCTCCCAGCACACTGACAGTTGGTGGATTAAAGTAATGAAATAAAGGGGAAGCATATTAAATGGTGAAATCTGCTACATAGCTTTTGGATGGAAGAATCAAAGTTCAAGGTGCTTCTTCACTGAGCAATAATGCATTTCATAGGCAACAACATTTCCAACGCATGCACTTGGACATAAGAATATACCACTCTGCAGTGCATGCAATTCCAAAACAGGCATAGAGAAGAAAATGGAATGCATGGAAGATAACTTCTTAAGCCAAGTAATAGCCCTACCAAAGAGAATGCGATACTGGACCTGATTCATCAGTGTGAGCGAGCTCATTGGTGATGTCAAGCCTGGAGGCAGCCTGGGCTGCGATGCTCATGCAGTAGTGTTGTTCACAGTCATGAGAGATATGGGTCAGGTGAAGAGTAAAGTCAGGCACCTGAATTTTAGGAGAGCAAAACTTCCATTCATCAAGGAGTTAGTCAACAGGACACCCTGGGAAATGGCCCTCAGGGGAAAGAGGGCAGAACAGAGCTGGAAGATCTTTTAAGAATGCTTTCCACAGAACAGAAGAGCTCTTGATCTTCGGGTGTAGGAAATCAGGCGAGGAAGGCAAGAGACCAGCATGGCTGAACTGAGACCAACTAAAGGGCAAGAAGGAATTGTACAGGCACTGGGAGCAGGGGCAGGTATCCTGGGAAGAGTATCGGGACACTGCTTGGTAGGGATGGAGTTGGGAAAGCCAAGACATGGCTGGAACTGAACTTAGTGTCCTGATTTGGGTGAAAACAGGACTAATTCTGTTCAGTGATTTTACTTTTCAGTTCAGTACTTCTAATTAACAGCACTTTCTGAAGCTAGAAGCATGTTTTTACAGACAGTGTCTTCTGCCAGCAGTGATAACAGCCCATGGTTAGAGTTACTACCAAGAATTGGTGTGCAGACCAGGGCAACTGCTGGACGGTGTGTACCACACAGGGGGGTGCAGAAAGTAAAAGACTGCACCTAGGAAGGAGCAGACAGGTCAGATAACCCCCAACTGATCAACAAGGTATTCCAGCCCATAGACATCATATTTGGAAGCAAGCACAGGGATCCAAAGGGGTCTATTGGGCTTTTACCCGGATTCTTCTCCCCTCTTGGACTGCCTCCCCGGAACATCCAAGGAGGACTCTGTCCAGTCTGCCTTTGATGCCATGTTCCTGANATGTCAGCCTCACCTGTGCACCTGGGAAGATCATGGAACAGAATTCTCTTAGAAGATTTGCACATGGAGGACAGAGAAGTGATTTGAGCCAGCCATCATGGCTTCACCAAAGGCAAGTCTTGTCTGACCAACCTACGGGCTTTCTGTGATGGAGTGAATAAGTCAATGGACAAGAGAAGAGCTATGAATGTTGTGCAGCTGGACATCTGTAAAGCCTCTGACTCAGTCTCCCACAACACCCTTCCCTCTAAATTGGAGAGATGGATTTGGTAAGGAATTGTTTGGATGGTGTCATCCAGAGGGTAGTGGTTAACGGCTCAATGTTCAGATGGAGATCTGTGCTGAGTTGTGTCCCTCAGGGGTCCGTACTTGGACCAGTGCTATTTAAAATCTTCATCAATGACAAAGACAGTGGGATTAGGTGCACCCTCAGCTAATTCTTATTATGTCAAGTCTCAGCTTCTCCTCCTCTCCCTTAAGATCATTAAGTATGATCCTAATGTTTAAAAACTTCTGAACTGTTTCTCAAGTTTTTAGGTTACTTTTAATTCCACATTAAAATAATTGAAAACATGAAGTTTGTAACTATGATGTCACATCACAGTTTAGGCAAAGTTGTTATGGAATGCAATGAGTGTGAAGTATTAACCAGGAGGAACTTTGTACCCTGCAAGACTGGAGTGCAATATTTGAAAGGCACTAACTGAAATCTGATGAGGAACTCTTGTCAATTTACAATGTGATTTTAATACTTAATTTCCATTTTCTTTTTTTTTTTTTTTTTTTTTTTTTTTTTCCCACGGTAGAGACTGAACAAAAACATTAAACTTAGCAATAAGGCCAATGGAAACCACAGGGTAACTTTCATCTCTGCTTGGAGAACGTTTCACAGCCCTGAGTCAGGAAGCTACTTGGAAAATCCTAATCTATAAGGTTCACTACTGGTTATCTTGCTGCATCAAGGCACTAACATGAAAGTGTTTTTGCTTTGAGGGATGATAAATAGAAACTGAGAAAACTATTCATTTTGTATTCAAAGAGAAAAAAGCTGCTTATGCATATTCCTGACACATGAGTACAATTTGTTGCTCTACAGAAAGCAGCATTACAAATTCTACAGTAATGCTTTTGTCATGGGAAAAGCAATTTGGAAAAGAGGAACCTATCATTACTCTAAGCAGTATAGTTTTTTTATAGCAATGCATACTCTTAGAAACACAAATATTGGTGTTGAAAATGAGAGATATTAAGAGGAAATTTACAAATAATCATTTAGAGAGACACAGTGATTTTGCAATTTATACTCAAGCTCAAAACATAATTATAGGAAGGTTAAGAACAATTTAGCAGGAGGAATTAACATAGTCTATCAGAAAAAAAAAGGACATGATTTTAGTTAGATTCATAAGCTTAATTATGTGTAAAATTGTGGGGACATTTTTTGTTTGGTTGGGTTTTGTTGATTTGGATTTTTTTTTTAAATTTGTTTTTGTTTCAATCTGCGCCTACCTACATTATTTGAGATCACATTTAAAGCATGTACAGTCCCTTGCAACTCCTTGAGGCCTTTTAACATGATAGTTTCCCACGTATAAATTATTTTGTTGTCTGCTGAAAAAAAAATATGTGAATTAGCTGAATGCTGCACTATTAAAGATCAGTTCAGACTTTTGGCAGCCTATAGAGGATCTAGGCAGACTCCAGATCTGTAACCAGTATCTCTAATCCAGCACTAAGAGGTTACCTTTAATAATTCTAAGTGCTAATGGTCCCAGTTTCACTTAAAAGCTACAGCCTTTTATATGACATGAGGATTACAAAACCAGATTCTTCCTGTGATAGTCACTGGATGCTTTGAAAATTGTTGGCAGACTGTGACTGCATAGACAGCATGACAAACGGCTGTTATGAAATCATTCATAGCTCACATGCAGCTCTGGATATTAGAAATGCATTTTCTTATGTCGTGGTCCTGCTTCCACCAATAAGATATCCAAAAGGAAAAAATAAACAGAGAAAAGGCTGAATTTAAGCAGCAAATCACAATTTTCATAACTCGTCAGTGGGGAGATGTACTGTCCATACACTTTGGCTTCTCCAACATAAATCAATTTACTGAACCCAAGGAGGAGCTATGGAGCTCTGGTAACATAATCAGTGCTTTGGGGTAGGTTTCCTCTGGCTTATTCCACAGGGGTCAGAGGGGTTCTGCATGCTTTTGTGAAGGAAAGAGAAAAACATAAAGAAAGCCACAAGATCTCCAAGTCTCCTTCCTCCCCCCCCGGCCCCGACAGATAAATGGCTTCCAAGCTCCATCTCAGATACCTCTGAGACTGGACTATTTATCAGTTATTTGTACTGAACAGAGCTCAGAAACAAACAGTAAGAGCAGTAAGAGTATACCTTTGCTACAAAGTATTTAAATCAGCTACAATAGGGAAAAACAAACAAACAAACAAACAAACAAACAAAACCAACACACACAGACCTCCCAGAGGCACAAAATAGGAAGTCCATGAGTTTCACAGAACCTTTGAAAAGTGGCTAATTGTATCAAAAGAGACAGGAGGGCACTGAAAGCATCAGGTCACCTCTATGGCACCTTGAAAAGCATTGAAAGGTGTGGGAGAGGAAACTGCCCACCCACCTTCATTCTGCTTCTCATTAGCAGGAAAAAGCATCAGCTCCCTTCTGTGGCATGCTCTGAGTCGTCTGACCAGCTGAGGCCTGATGTTGGGATGACCCCTCTTTCATATTGTTCCCAGAACCTCCATATGTCTAAAAATATCCCCTGCAATCTATTTCTCAGATGAGAAGGGAGATGCTAACTACTGTGAGTTGTTATGCTGCCAGAGATTTCAAGGGACTCAGAGCAACAGTTTAGGAAGGGTTTCTCACTTTGACCATGTCATGAGGCCAAATGAACCGTGAAAAACACAATGAACAGGTACATCACAGCACTGACTTTCCAACAATAGCTCCAGGTCTTCAGGTCAGATGTCAAATATTCAATTCTGCTTTCATGTAGCTTTCTGCAGTACTTTACACAGCTTATCAGAGAAAAAACAAGAGTAAAAGAAAAAAAAAAAAAAAAAAAAAAAAAAAAAAAAAAAAAAAAAAAAAAAAAAAAAGAAGAGCTACAGGAATAGCAAATATTAGGGTGAAAACTTAAAAATACTTAATATCAACCTAAAGCTGATCTCTAGGTCCTGACAAAAATTCAGTGCTTTGGTGGTGTACTTTATGGTATTTAATAGGAAATGCTAATTTCTTTGACCACTTGTTAAGAGAGAGAATATTCTGAATTCAGACTGTCATTTTCTATGATGACTTAAAATTTATATGAAAAGGAATCCTAGATCAATGGAGAATTACTCAACCAAGTGCATTATCTAGCAAGAACATAAGCTGAAATTCTTTGTATATCAGCTACCCCTTTTTCTTCATAGTATCCCTCCAAACATATATACCAAATTGACTATAACAAATTTCTCAGAAGCTTCCACTGTTGCCCTGTGAAACAGTTTCGGGACCCACAGTGATGCACCAGCATAGATTGCACATATTGAACCACTTTAACCTGAAAATTCTTCACCAAAAAATGCTTATGGTAAGAAAATTTTGTGATGACCATTCAGTTTTCATCAATCCTTACATTTGTAGGAGGTATAATAATCTAAATTCTGAGTGCTATGTTGTTGATTTGTGAAATACAACACAGTGTATTTATGATGCTTGAGTGCTTAAAAAAGTACTAAGGTTAAGTATTTACTGCTTAGATTTCTTTGAGTGCTAAAAATTATGATTTGTCACAAGAGTTTTTTACCAATTAGTTGATTTTTTATTCAGCTAAAACGATTATGATGCAATTTCTTTATTTTTACGAGTACAGTGTAGTTTCACATTTTAAACATACCAAGTTGTCTGAATGACTTATGATGCATTAGTTTTGTTTCTCGGCTTGACAACTATGGTTACATATGTTATAGAAATTTATTAAACCACACCTATCGTCACAGAATTGTCATGGTTGGAAAAGAGCTCTAAGTTCACTGTGTCTAAACATCAGCAACAACAAAACAACAAAACCACGAAAAACAAAACAAAAACAAAAAACAAAAACAAACAAACAAAAACAAACAAACAAACAAACGAAAAAAACCACCTCACCATTTTACTAGAGCATGTCCTAAAGTGCCTCATCTACATGTTTTTAGAATACCTCCAGGGATGGTGACTCTACCATGTCCCTGGACAGCCTGTTTCAGCACATGACTACTCTTTTTGTAAATAAATTCTTCTTATCCTGCCCTGATGCAACTTCAGGCCATTTCCTCTAGTCCTGTTGTTTTCTTGAGAGAGGAGGTTGCACCCACCTCACTACAGCCTCTTTTCAGGTAGTTGTAGAGAGCAATAAGGTCTCTTCTCAGCCTCCTCTTCTCCAAACTAAACAATCTCAATTCCCTCAACCTCTCCTCATAGGCCTTGCTATGCAGGCCCTTCACCATCTCAGTTGCCCTCCTATGAACTCACTCCAGCACCTTAATGTCTTTCTTGTGGTGAGGGACCAAGAACTGGACCCAGTATTCAAGGTGCAGCCTCACCAGTGCTGAGTACAAGGGCAAGAT
>VWZY01010975.1:10053-23028 GCA_013399075.1 Chloroceryle aenea
CCCACCCCGAGGCTCCCGCCATTTTCAGTGCCGTACCACTCGGGTCAATCGTGGCGAGATTGACGATTCTGCGCCAGGGAGCGGACAAATTCACCAAAACATCTCTGTGAAATGGGACGCTCGTTACCCGGCTTGTCCCGGTTGCGCAGCTCCGGTCGCCCTGGGGAACCGGACGCCCAACAGCTTCATACCTCGGGAGCAAGCAACCCGGTTCTCGCATCCTTACCTCTGACCGGTTGAGTATTGCGCAGAGAGTTTTGTCCGGTTTCCTACAACTTTACTCTGCCTTTCAGAGACCCCGCAAAGGGTTACGGGTCCTCAAAGCTTGGGCTCCCGGCAGGTCACGGAGGTATTCCTGGGGAGACGAGCGCGTGAGCTGCAAGACACGGGACATTCTCAGGCTACGCTTTATATCCACAGCAAGTCTTTTACATTATTCATCAAAAACGATCGAGTGTCACTACAAGACCGCTTGCAAATGCCGCACATGCTCCAGTAAAACCTTTCTCTTACGCACGGTGACACTCAAACTCGGAAACTGAGAACGTGTACTTTATTTTGACTGCTCCGCTTTTTTTGGATATTTCTCTTCTGAAAAGAAATAACCCTAGAGAGGTTCGGTTCCCAGGATAAGCTGTCCGCCACGGTCTCCTCGACACGAGCCTGTCTCTAAGTAGAGATGCCCGAAAACCTTACCCCCTTCCAGCTTTCTGGGTATTACTCTCGCCTAGCGCACTACTCCTCTACCTCGGGAGCCCTAATCCAAATCTTGACCTGGTCACACACACACATCCCCATTTTTCCCCATGGAGCACGACTTTCATGAGCGGCAGCTTCTCCTTCACGGGAAAGCCATAGGTACGCAGGATCCAGCTTACAGAGCTCTGCAGTACACTAGGCCACTGCAGTACAGATAACCCACCATCTCCTTCTGCTGCATCTTCTGCACGTCACTTCTTCCGATTAGAGCCCCACCTATGCACTTTTACAACCAAGTTTTCCTTATACCTCCATTCTACTATGCAAAACAATACCCACTTTCAGAATGGCTAGAAAATTGTCGCTTTTAGGGTTTGCTAGTCCCCAGCTTTTCCCCGTACTTGCCTTATGTGTTCTCTTTCACTTCCATCTTTTACAATGAGGTTTGCTTCATTCATACTCTCTCTTCACAAACTTTCCTCTGGAGCGGCAGGTATTTTTTTTCCCCTCTGAAAGAAATTATCAGTTTCTTTATAGGAGAACATTCAATACAAACGCGGCTGCTACCTCTTTTGGCAGCACAATGCTAAGGAATGCCATTGCTCCTTTTCCTTCCTGTTTTTATAATCAAACATCCGCATCACAACCAGGCCTATCAAGTGACAGATACATTGACCGCGATCCAAAGTACCCTGACTTTCGGTTTCAGACCGAAAAGAGAACAATGAAACGACCAGGCGGAGTACTAGGGAAAGACAGATGTTTAGGACAGTCGTCACGCAACGCAACGGACGCGTCACAGACCTTTCTTTCTGTGCTCTCAGATGAGCAAAGACACAACCAGCATCGCATAAAGAGCAGCCTCATAAAAAGAAAGCGGGACAAACCTGTATGCACATTGGAAATTTTAAGGCTGTCTGGCCGTCGCACAACATACGGAGCTCTGAATGAGGGGGAGAAAGTAATAAGAAACTGCATTTTTCCACAGCGGTGACATGGGGCAATGTCACGGTTTAGGGTTAGGGCAGCCCCTAAGACCCAACAGACGCTCTCTGTTAACCCCCTTCCCTCCCCAAAGGGGAAGAGAAAAGGAATAAGGGAGAGAGACTTAGCCATTAGAAAAAGGAAACTAGAATGGCTTTAATGATTACTACTAATAAAACAGAATATGTACAAATAGATACAAAACCGGTACCGANTTTCTGTGCTCTCAGATGAGCAAAGACACAACCAGCATCGCATAAAGAGCAGCCTCATAAAAAGAAAGCGGGACAAACCTGTATGCACATTGGAAATTTTAAGGCTGTCTGGCCGTGGCACAACATACGGAGCTCTGAATGAGGGGGAGAAAGTAATAAGAAACTGCATTTTTCCACAGCGGTGACATGGGGCAATGTCACGGTTTAGGGTTAGGGCAGCCCCTAAGACCCAACAGACGCTCTCTGTTAACCCCCTTCCCTCCCCAAAGGGGAAGAGAAAAGGAATAAGGGAGAGAGACTTAGCCATTAGAAAAAGGAAACTAGAATGGCTTTAATGATTACTACTAATAAAACAGAATATGTACAAATAGATACAAAACCGGTACCGAACCCAACCTCACTGACGGTAATTACGTCACCGTCACCGGCGATGTTGTAGAGCAGGCGCCGGGGGTCCCAGACCGTACCCCCCAGCGGACGGGAGCTGCGTTCAGGAGCTGGATTCTGGTTAACAGAGAGCGTCTGTTGGGTCTTAGGGGCTGCCCTGACCCTAAATCACCACCAGGTGTTACCACAGAAATCTTAACATTTTGAGGAAACGGCTAATACCTTTGTTTATACACTGAGGCACCGCTTGAATTCACAGATCTAGGAGTCTCTGCTGCCCACCTCCTGTCTGTGCATAGCTTGAGTATTCACAGCAGTGGGGTGGCCATGCCGGGACTGAGCTGACAGCCTTCTGATCACAACCATCACCAAGTCTGTCCACCAGTAAGATTTGTATTATTGAGTTACTGTCTCAAAAGGATATGATGGAGTGACTCTCTTTATGATCTCTTCTTTGGTATATAGAGATTTTGGTATAGAGCTGATTATGGTTTAAACAGACCTACACATTTACAAAAATAAGTCAGGCTACCAACAACATCTGATAATAGCTATCAGATTTTTTTTTTTATTCTTCTGCTATTACAAAATTAGCTGACAGTTAAATGCTAATAAATGAGCCAGGTAAGTTACACAAAAACTTGACATTCTTTGCATTACACCTATCACCGTACCAGGCAGGTCTCGGCAGGCCGCTAGCGTTAGCGCCGTTCCTCTCCCTCCCCATCGCCCCAAATACCTTCCTAAAAGCTTGCTTATCTATCACGTCCTATTTACAGTGTATATCTTCATACTATACTCCCTACAAATCATCACCATTCCGTCAAACACCACGCAACCATATAGCTGAGTATTAGGAATGCGGAGGAACGAAAAAGAAAAGGCGAGAGAAAGAAAAATAGATATAATGGAGGATGACCTGCTCCAGCAGCTCCGTATTTACTATTTCTTGTCCAGGAGGGCTGCTTGAATTGGAACTTTACAGCAGAACTGCTGTCTCCATGCCCAAGCCTCCTTCTAAAAACGACAGCCGGGATGCTCTAAAGGGGACTCTGAAGACATGGCACGAAGACACTCACCAAAACCAAAGCAAACTCACAACCTCTTAGAATTTACCTGGCTACCTGCTTCCCAGTTGCACAGGTCAACAGGCTGGGGGAGAGGGAAGACTCCTCCGCAGGGTGATGCAAACATCTCTGCAAGCCAGTCACGCAGTCACCATTTCCGTCACCGTTCCCTCAGGGGAAAGCTCCCCAATTTTTATCACTGCGCCAAGTTAGGCTGCTTTTACAGTTACCTATTTACAAACATTGAAATTCTAATATACAATAAGCTGTAGAAATAATAACGAACTTCAATAAACAAGTCCATTAAAAAAAAATTGGCAGGGCAAATTTGTTGAGGTTTTCTTTGCTAAACTAGCCATCGGGTCACGTAAGACGCAGGCGTCATTCTTACTGTAGACTTCGAGCAGCAGTACAAAAAGATTTGTGCTCTTTGTGCTTTAGTTCTCTTTTTTAGCACTCTTTAGTTCTCTCTTGTAGCACTTTGACGCCTATACATTTCCTCTGAAATCTATTTTGGTTTTCACTTAGCATGTTCTGTCTCATTATGTGTTAATTACTTATCTTGATTTCTTTGGAGACCTAGAATAACAGCCACAGAAAAAAACATACAGACGTTTCGGTTGGAATAAGTGGACAAATTATTTTTCTTTTCACATACAGAATGCTTCATCTGAGGAGTTTCAGGATACATAGCGGTATAAACCAGGTGTTTTAAATCTGTGTGTTATAATACCACATCCTCTTGCAAGCATCCAGCATTACATGGGTAAAACTCCCCCAGAATACAAGCTATTACTTCTAGCAACCACCGTAGCATTGACTCTTGCATCCTTACCGATTTTATAGACTTTGCAAGTTATGCCTCGCAAGTTTTTTTACAGACACAATCTCGAGCAAAGGGACTTTTGATATATGAACAGCACCAATCCTCTAAAACAAAGCCTATAGACGACAAATATTTACCATGCGAGATACAACTATTTTCTACATGGCAAATCACTCTTAGTATATTAGAAAGTGGGGAAGCCGCAGGCAGAAGTATCCCATCTTCGGATCCAGAGACATAAATAAGAGAATCAAAGGGCATATTAGAAATGACAGCAAAGACTCTGAGTGCGCTTTGAAATCCACAGCATCGTTTCAAAGAAAACATTGTTTTCAGGGAACGGCTGCCGGAGCTATTTTCCCGATACCTTCCCTCCCTGACTAATTGAATGCTAATGCTTCACGTTAGCGTTTCCTAGGATCGGTCGGAATATTCTCTTAACAGATTTTGACCAATGTTTAATACACACCAAGTAGTGAGGAAGGGTGATGGTACACCTCGATTAAACCTTTGTCTTTAGGCACTTAGTTTTATTGTATTTCAGACCTAGCATTACACAGAAGGCCACTGAAAAGCTACATGACCCCGACTGTGACCTCTGAGAGATGAACTGTTCCTCAGCATCGCCTTTTACCGACACTATCTTTATTTCTTCACTGGTATTTGTGATGCGGTCCTAACCTGACCAGTGAGCAGAACTGTATTAGTAACTACTTCTGCAAGTAGTCCTTTCCTGCCTTAAACTGCTAAGGTAGATAAGGGAAACCATGCCCCCCCGCCCAGATTAGACTCGTAAAACCAGTAAGAAAAAAAATTATATAAATTACCTTTGCTTGGATTCGGTGTCTTCAGATACGAGAGACTTCTCCACTGACTCCACAGCAATCAGCACTACTCCACTACTACAGTATGAAACCAGCTGCAGTACACTGATCTTATTATTACTTGGATTTTAACTACTTGCTTTTTTTTAGGGGGAAAAAAAACAAAAGAAAAGATAAAAATTGTTTTTTAGAAAGAAAGAGCAAGGAGATAGATAGCAGTTCTTAGTTTTGCTCTTAGATTGAGGGAGACCTATAGCAAAACCCTGCTAATTTTCTAAACTAGATTTGTCTGCAATCACCTTATCATTTATAAATAGATTCAAAAAACTTAAAAAGCATTTTGACTATTTCAGCATATTTAATATTTTTACTGTAATAGCAGTGATTTCTATCTAGATTTATACAACTGTTTAATATCTTCAATACAGATCGCCAAAAGGCTGAAAACAATACCAACAGATTTATAAATTGGAAGAGGTTGAAATTATTAACATCAAAAATAATTACTACAGCTTCTACGGATTTGAAATTACGGGAAATAGTACAGGGTTGTTTTCTCGTAAAAAACCAAGGTAATGACATGCAGATGAAGACAAACTTAGCGGCAAGATGCTCGGGTAACAGCACTTCTATTTACAAAAATAACCGCAATCTATATTATCGTGATTAAATAAGAGGGATGTATGGATGCAATGTTCCTTGTATAATCAGCCTACTTATAAAGATGATACAAAAATAAGGAAGAACTACAACTACCCTCTCGTCCACAAAGGAAAAGTCACGGAAACATCTCTAGCTCCACGTATCGCATGCTGCCAGGCCCTCCTCTCTAGCCATGAAAACACTACGTGTGAGTTTCTAGGAGAAAACAAACAAACTAACAAACAAAAACAACCAAAAAAGCACACCAGGTGCAGCAGGAGGTGTCTCTGCCCATGGCAGGGGTGCTGGAACTAGATGATCTTTAGGATCCCTTCCAACCCTGAGATTTCTATGACGCTTGTGAATCACTTGTATATTCTAACAAGGGAAATGTCTCTCCCAAAATTAGGAAGCGGACAGCAACATCACCACAGAAAACCAGATTGAGCTGTTTCATCTGTATGACTCCCCCCCCGCCAAAAATAAACACAAAAAAAAAAAACAACAAAAAAAAAAAAAAAACAACCCCAAAAAACCAACACTAAATTAATATTCGTGGCACATACGGCGATAGAATAAGTCTCATTCAATAAATATTGAGGAACTTTTGCTTAGTAGTTTCCTACTTTAGCTCTTCTGTTGATTTTTACTTAGCTTTTAGGCAGAAATGCCTAGAAGTCTTCTCAGGGGTAAATAATCCCAGCCGGTACCTTGGCAATGCGATGGCCGGAGAGATGACGTCTATACAGTCTTTGGGCAGAGGTAAGATCTTCCGGAAGCGTACCACAGAGTGCCTAAGACAGGAGAACTGACAGCCGATTAGAAATAAACTAGTAAATACATATGACAACAAAGGATACTATTGCGATTTTACACCCTATTACTACAGCTTTAATTCTGTGGACAATGCAGCTAAGTGTCCTTCGTCGACAGCCGTTGAGTCCATTACACCCTATTGCACAAACCTGATGCAACTCAGACAGACACAAACCCGAAGGAGTTCTGGGCAGAGAAATAAAAGCATTGCCAACTACACGCGAAGAAATGTTTCCATATTTTTACTTAGGGTACCGGACAGAATTACCTCCCAATGTCGCTTCAGTCTCACCCGCTCCGGTTTGGGTTTTTTTTGTGATGCTGCAGTTGAGATGACTCAAGAAACAAGTAATGAATTTAAAGATCTGTTGCTCCTGTAGAAACATTATGGGGAAAATTCAGAGAGCGCACAGTTGGGAATCACAAAATTTCCACAGTGACCTTAATAATTCCTTCACCTGCTTTTTATATCTTGTCCTTGTCTCTCTACATCAGGTGAAAAAAAAGAACTACTCTGTCCACTCACCACCACACTCCAAGAAAAGAAAAGAATCCCAGTTTATTCCTAGGTTCCCTAGGGAAGAGAATATCACCATTTCCTTTATAAGGAAAAGTCTGACAAAGCAGAACATAGCTTCATTACCTACTTGGGTATTTGACATACCGACTAAACATTAATTTAAAATTTATTCAATTTAATTCCTTATTAAGTATTCCAATTTCGTACCTAAAATAAAATTATGCATTTAACTTCAGCCATAGCTTCTTCCCTGTAAATTCAATAAGTAATATTATATATTAAAAACTATTAGAAATCACTCCAATAATATATATGCATTTCTGTATACATAGCATACGTACGTGTGCCGCATATGCGCACACACACATTTTGACTTGACAGACAAACGACAGTCCTCAACACCTTTCCGTTGGCTTAGGGATTTATACCAGAACCCTGTGAAATTTTAAAAGGCAGTGACAATTCCACCTTCAAATTCAGTGCCTGTCGTTGGAATATCCCGGGGAAAGCGTCGGAAATTTTCACAAGCTCCCCTAGAGGTCACACAGCCAATTTAGTCGGTTATCAAGACTCCTCTATAGAAAGATGTCCTCAGGCAACATGGGCAGCAGGGGTGCATTCATCTACATTCCTTGAGGAAGCCCTTGTTTAATTAATATTACACCGTTTCGCATTATCTGTTTATATTTTGCTGGACTGTGAGGAAATTTTCATGTTGTGTCGTAAAACGGAATCCATATATAAAAATAAAATCATATCAGATGACAATCTGATTTATAATGATGGCTGCAGTATCGTGTCGATATTAGGAAGCTAATTTCTCACTCTATTTCCCTCCTGCCATTTTTGAGAGATTTAACTGATCATTCCTCAGTTGTAATTTTTAGCTCCACTGAACTGCCGGGGATGTTCCATTTAAAAAACGGAGGCAAGAAAAAAACCAAAATCACAGAAAGCAAAACATGCGTGCACCGAAGTCTTTCTTCTGCAACTGCAGAGTGCAACCGATGGCGTTCCGCTATTAAAAGCAGTCCTCGAATGCCGCCTTACTATCTTTGCCGCGTAAAGCAAAGATGCCGACGCTAAAGCTTCTTTAAAAACCCCAAATAAAAAGCCACCATCACAAATTGAAAGAGAGAAACTGAGTATGTGTATATATGTTTGCATTTATTTCAATTTTATATAGACATCCGTCCATATGCACACTTCACATTTTAGCTACGCATCCTTCGACTCACGCTTTTGGACGAATGCGACGTAGACCTTAACGCTAGATACTATTTCTCCTCCAAAATTATCTTCTACAGCTGATCGGCAATCCTACGTAGACATTTCTTTCTCTGTCCTCTTTTCAGGACAGGTGGGCAAACACACTTGTTTGTTTTCTACCTACATACTCGGAAGGATCTCAACCTTAGGCCACATCATAAGTCACTATTGATAACCGGTTTTCCTCTCTCTACTTATAACACAAGCTGACGTATTTCTGAGCAGGTTACCATAGATTCAACTCACACCACGGTACTCACTTTAAAAATACCATTGCAAATTAATAAGGTTATAATTAGAACACACAAAATTACTCTGCAGTGGCAATTCTTCTGTTTTTGTACTCAACCCCACATTTTGATCTATAAATGCTATTTGGCTTTAGCATCAGACTGATTGATTTTTGTCTTAGCAAAATACTTAGGGAACCTTATTTCAATTTACCTCCATTTCAAATTTTTAAAATTCTGGATTTAGATTATTCTAAAAAAAACAGATTACTTTTTCAAGCCATATTTTTATATGCTTGTCACAGAACCTTACTAATTACATTCACTGTATCCCATTTTTCCGCACTGTCAGCTGTTTGTGCCTTTGTGTTAATAAAATGTATGAACTGTTCAGTTCTGATGCCCTTTTCAACACATGACATCAAGAGAAGTTTTATAAAGGAATGAAACAGCCGCAGGAAGAAAAGGAATTCCCCTTTTCCCAGCTGCTCATGTAATATACATATTGAGACACTGTGAGGCCATCCACCGTTCCAGCCAATGTTTTTTTTCCAAGCGAGAAGACCTCCAAGTACTACTATACTGATCCCATCTACCCTTGCTTTAAATGATTGCTACTGAATTTTACCTCATGAAAAACACCGAATTGAACAAAAGCGGTGTACTACTGTAGGACAGAATTACAGTACTAGAATGAGAGGGTTGCAGAACCACGAGGAATATTTAACAGATGCAGAAAATATTATGTCGGAGCAGCACGTACAGTACTTCCCCTCTGAGGCTATAATAATTTCCTAATTAAAGTTTCACGCACACACACATACACCCCCAAAGTTATATATTGCTTCTCAGGGTCAGGTATTTCTATTCCTTAAAATATAATAAAAAAGCCTATATTGATTACAGTTACTTGGTTCTGGAAGGTTATGAGTATTTTAAACATACGTGACATGTTCCACTTGCCCTCAGCAGAAGGCCTATAACCTTTTACATTACTTCACCTTTGTAATTTCATTACTGTAAAAACACCACATACGCAAGCTGCATTTATTAATAAATAGCAATCAAAATGTCTACTGTGAATTCCCGATGTATTATCTCAGCTTTTCTCCAGAGGTCCTCCTAAAAATAACTTCAGTTTTGACCATCTGACTTCCAGGCTTTTATATTATAGCTCTCAGTAGGACGCAGTCCTGCCTGCATGTGCCAGCCTTTGGATAAGTTTTCTTTATAAACTATAACGTCTCCGACACCGATCCACGCACATCCGTAACTTGAGCGTTTCATCTTAAATGGCAGTGAGTTTGCCCATTTTCTTGCAGTGAAAAATCTAGCGATTTTCCAGGAGGAAGATAAAGAGTAACTTATTTTGTAAACATGTTTTCTTAGCGAGGATCTTTAAGTAAAGCTCTCAATATCCTCTCACGATTAACCTACTTGCTGCATACCCTCCACTGTCAGCCGCATACATTTAAATCTCACTAACATCTAGGTGCCATACGCAGCAGTTAAGTTATAGCAAAATGCACAGCAGCTGACACGGATATCCCAGGTGTGGCAGTCTACCCGCATGCCTATACACACACTCACCAGAATGACAATGCATGCACATGACTTTAGAGATGCTATACAGGCTCCTGACGGTTGCCCGTACAAAGGGCTTTACTCCAAAAAAGACCACAGCCATCATCCTGAAAATTAATGAAAATAACGATCACTAGAATGTTTAACAATACTTTCTAGTAATTATAGCATCTATTCAGACAGCCCACATCCAGGATTAGGCTGCCTAATCCTAGCCCTCAAACTTATTTAGGTGTCCCTGTCAGCCTCTAGTCCTTATAGCATCTAGTCGCTCCGGAGAAATAATTACTAGAAAGAATCTAAATCACTTAGAGAGCAATCTCAAAGAACACTGTTGCCATAACATTTTGATTTTCAAATACAAGACACAGAGACCAATGAGTTTCTTTGGGACAACTCTTCCTAGTCTTATTCCATGCAACTTTGGTGAATTTCTTTTATCACAAAATAGTATTTCCCGTTTTTTTTTATAACGCACGGACACGGTGCACATGTACTTCCACAGGCATTGTACACAATGCTATGAATATATTTAAATTTACTCTAAATATTTATAGAGAAAAGCCCTGGATATAATCACCTCAGAGTCACGTCAAAGCTGGTCTATTTTTGCATTTTCTCCACGCATTCCAGAGGAGCTGCGGGAAAAAAAATAAAAAAATATCATCAGAGAAATAAATCACCAGATTTTTTTGACCGTATCTTCAGGCTCTGTAAATTTCCTTGAAATACATCAGATGATCCTTAGTGATAAGACAGACATCTGGTCAAACAAATCAGCAATGAGAGGATTAGGAAGTCTTCCTCGGTACCACGGCGGTCCCAGGAGGAAGGGAGCACAGACCAGAGCAGCAGCAACCACTGCTGGGGGGAGCGGGCAGCCCCCCGAGACCTGCCGGTACAGCAGCTACCAATCTGTCCGGTGTGCGAAGACTGAAGTTCACATATGGGTCTCCCCGGAGAGGCACAAATAACATTAAGGCTCAGTGTACCAAAGGCAACTCAGAACTGCAGATAATCTTTGTTTTCATGTATCAAAGTAATGAAGTGCACCAGTTGTTATCTTCTGGAAATATTTTAACTTCTCTGTTGTATAATTTCAACGTCATTGGCTCAAAAGACAGATTAGCAACTGGCGTTACCTGGAGCCCAAATAACCAAGGCTCGATGAGATACAGAGAAATACATACTTTATGCTCCACTCTCCAGAAATCCGGTTTTAATTTGCCGAGGGCAAATTTGATCCTTTTCTACGCGGATACGTATGAACGCAGAGGCGTTCTTTACATTACTGCAGACCGATAGAGGAAGGCAGGTAATTTGTCCTCCCGCAACAAAAAACCTAGATTAGTTACTTGTGCTTCTGAACAAGAAGAGAACAAAGAGATTGTGGACTTCCCTGATCTACCATCCATCGTTGCTTTCGGAGGATGGGTTATTCATATTACAGTTTTGCACCTAGGCTCTTAGCCAAATTTATTTTTAAGCCTATCAATTAAGAAAGGCTGGTAGTGTTTCCTCTCAAATTAAAATTTGATCTTTACAGAGGCATTATTGCTTTCACTGGGTGTTACCTATTCCTGGCCACAAATACTCTTTATCAATATCATCTTGAAAAAAGACTTTGTTTGATTTAATCTGGTATTTCCTGTCTGTGAGAGTATCAGATGCAGCGTCTGCTAACGATGAGCAAATCATTCCCCTGGAATCTGAGCTTTGAACCGGACTATTTATCTAGGAAAAATGGCAGGTTTATTATTCACATTAGAAGTTCCTCATAGCAACACAACAGCCTTCCTTATTAATAAACAGGCAAGAATTTCAGTTTCTCCAGTTTAAAGCACAGATGTTACCCAGACCTGTTGGGAGATTTCCACGCATGCTTTGTTTTGCAAGTTTTCCCCAAGTTCTTTCCCTACTTTTAAAGGCTTTCCCTCATCGTTGTTCGGCAGTTTAGCGTCGGGTTTGTTGCTGTTATTTCTGTTCGTTCACTCGGGGGTTTTTTTTGCGGTTTGTTTTTACACACTATTAATTGTCTATGTTCTGACTGCCTGTATTTATGTTTCTGTCCCTCATCTCTTCAGAGAAATTCAGGAAAAATTGATTTTTTTTTTTTTTTCCTACCCACGAACAAACAGATATTCTTTATTCCTGATGTCCGATTTCTCCGTAATTGTACTCGGGGAATGCATTCTGATGCTAGGCCCCCATCCTTTTACCTTACCATATCAGTACAGTCAGTACTGAGGGACATGCTAGCAGTCTCCAGAATTCCTTAGAATCACCTTTAGTGTCTTTTATTTATAATTAGACAACAACTGACCATACTGCTACTGTTGCTTATTATTACGACTATCCTTTTCAAATCGAGTTCCGCACGCAAGCGTGGCAAAGGAAACGCGCTGGATTTTAATGAAAACACAGGGAATCTCACTGCGTAGCGTGCGGACGTCAAATCCAACATCTGTTTGATCTTTCACAAGAGTTCCGTGGTCAAACCCGACCCAAGACGTGTCTACAGACATTTGACACATACCACTCCTGTGAATCAGTATTTTTCATTGTTAACTACTCAATACCTCACAGCGGTTTGTCACCGACAGTCAGCATTCCACCATGAAGTACTTTATAATAGAAGTACAACGGAAAATACGACCCCATCCTGTATTAGCGGATTATTCTCCAGGGGCCTCGCTATGCAATATTACCTGCGTTAGAAAACACCTAGCTACTGAAGAGAGAATTTTTTATTAGCCCCATTTAAAGACAGATGCACATTTTTAAATATCTTGTCCTACTCTGTCAATTATTAAAAGATGCAAACAGGAAAATAACACGAGGAATTTTGTGACCAAAGCTAAGCACATGAGTTAGGAATATTTTGACAGCTACACAAGGAAAAAAAAAAAAAA
>VWZY01010975.1:23610-43048 GCA_013399075.1 Chloroceryle aenea
AAAGGACGGGAGACCCATAGGCCGAAAGGAAAGCAGACTTCACGAGACAGCCAAACTAATATTATTCCTAATGCAAAGATGAAGTACTCAAAGTTCTACTCGGCCCTTGCGAATATACGGCGGTCACGATAAACGCAAAAGCATCTTCGGGAGCAGAACGGTGAGTAAGCCCCCTCCAAGGATTGAGATGAAGGAAAAGGAAGAGGAGGAGCAGGAAATCCCATCATATTCGGTAAACTTTCTCCTTTATACTGAGTGTGATGTTTATGTGATAGGATAGACCTGTGGGGCAGCTTTTCACCCTCCCAGCCTAAGCTCCTGGCTATCTCAAAACTGAAAACAGCCTGCAGACTATGGCTGCCCTAGGATTCTATCCCAGCAGGACCACAACACCTATTTAGTATGTAACATACCCTACTACCACTGTACAACTCAAGAGCAGCCTAGCCAGACAGTACAATAAACCGCAAGAGGCTCTGAAGTATGTTTTCTCACATGAAAAAGTATTTCTCAGTTCCAAAATTTATCATGTTTCTAATGATCCAAAACCACATTACTCCTCCAGAGCACGCAGGTGTCTATCATTTTTTGCCAAGACATTCTGGAAATACCAGACTTTACATATATTATATCTTCTCAATATTGCTGGAAAGTCTTGTAAGACCTTAATATAGCTTACGAAACCATCAAGGAAAAAACTGCTTTTACAACTGCTTATAAAAAAAAAAACACTTGAAAGTTATTTAGTATGTCTGTTATAATTATGGCCCTTGAAGCTAATGTTCAAAAAAGAAAAAAAATTTCCATACTCTCCCCCAAGAGTCATGACTATTGTTCCTGATATTTGCTCACTCAAACCAGGACAGCTGTTAGAAGAATCAGCCTAAAAACTTCAGAAATCTATTAAAGCTCTTAATTATGCATCCAATCTCCCACACTCCTGGTTTATAGTTCACGCACGACAGTGGTTGTTCTTCTCGACTAAACAGCCCCTACGGTTCTCACATTTCCTGCTATTTTCTCTTTCCATCAATATCCCATTAACACAGAACAATTGTCATTACCGATTGGTTCAGTTTTAAGGGAACGTATGTTTAAAGACAGTATTCCTTCATTTTTATCTAAACTTAGGAGACACATGCCATCAAGTCCTTCTTCCCTAACATTCCAGCTCAATACCTTGCAACCTCCGTCCTACTCTCAAACATTTACTAGAGAACGTGTACCGGGGGAGGGAGGAACCCAAAACATACCAAATATTACCTTAAGCAAAAGCCTCCTAAAGCCTTTCTGAAGTATTCCGGTTTTTCTCTACTGTGTGCAATAAACTTTTTCGGTGATTAGGCCATGTCAATACAGTAAGACAAACTAAAAATAAAATGGAAAATGGTACCCTAAAATGTAAAGGCAGTCAATTTTAACGCTTCAGGTTGCAATTTAGTTGTTGGCACTTCCAGACCTCTGCAATCCACGATCTTCCTTATACCACGATGCCTTATTTAAATCTGGTCTATTATTGCTGCATAAAAATCCGACTAGGATCACACGGGCCATTTGTACTTGCTTCTACTACTGTGAGTTTGGGAGGTGTATGTGGAATATGCCTTACTTAAGAAGACAACCCCTTCCGGAAGCCGGTGCTTCACCCCCTCCCACGCTCTGCCAAAAAGCTTGAGTTACCAAGTCAAGACATCCTACACCATTTCAAAACAGGAACGGTTCAGTGCCAGCCCTTAACTCCTGGGACAGCAAAGGTGCCAGTTGGTTCATAGCTGAAGAGGCTTGAGCTGAATCGATATCATTTTTTCGGATCAGTATCCTTTAATCGCAACTCAAGAACACAAGGCTTTTAGGAGCTGGCGATCCAAAGGAACCCAGAGATGCAACGCACATTCAGCAGCGCACCTTCCTTGCTTTCCGTTGCCACAAGAAAGCGATCCCACTCAGACAACATGAGGGCACATCTGCGTGCACGTGAAGAGATGGAGCAAGAGTGCATAGATTCATCTTGCTTAGAAGGTTATATCTAAACCGTCTCCTCGAGAATGCGTCAAAGATTGCTGTTATGATACTCACAGCAGCGCCCGCTAGAGAACAACGTGCCGCTCCCGTCTTCCCCAAACTATACGCTCATTACAATGTCAATAAATATTAATCACCGCTCTTTAACTACGGTCCAGATTTCCAAGAGCTGGTGTAATAAAAGCCATATTTCTTCACCTTACTAGCCCGAGTTCTAGGAACAAAGCCTCAAGTCCAGACAGACAGGCTATTATCCAAATACGCCGAATGCTTTGCAGCTCTCGTCATCCTCGGGACACTGTGATCACCCATACCTGCGTAAGTAACGTCTTTTTCTTCCTTCTAATACACCTGTATGTGATTGCCTTTAGCTAAAATCTGTACAAGGAGATTACCCCAGGAACAACAGCTATCAGCTACCCAGTCCTTCATTGCAAGGAAAGTCAAAGTCGACACCACCCTTCTATAGAAATGTTAGTAACATTCTTAAATGCACCTGCAGATTTAACCAGTTCCATTGCGATCAGAGGAATAAACAGCAAGGAAACACCTAGCAACCGTTGTGCAAAATGACACGCTGTACAAATTAACACACTCGAAACCGCAAAGCCTTCGGTAACATCGTCCGAGAAACCGCAAAACAATCCTGAGCAGGTACAGGAGAGCAAGACAAGCCAAAAACCAACACGGTGAAAAGTACAAAGACGAGGAAGGCTCCAATTTTCCTTCCCAGAGACCACACCAGAGCAGGACAGCCCACTACCACGTGGATGTGCGCACGCGATAATGGGCTGAGAGTCACGATAATGACTTCTCGGAATTCTACCAAAAATGTCATTGTTTTCTTGGAAATGCAATGCATATATACATAATCTCTTCATAAGAATTGATTGGTTCTGAACCCCGGTGCATGTGTTAGAAGGAGAGATTTCCCCCACTTGCCCAGCGCTGCAATAAACGTGCCTGCTTCATAACCTTTCACAGGGTGTAGAGTTTGATTCCACACGTCCATCGCATCTCCGGACAGAACTGTTTGGTCACAGTAACAACAGTTTGGAGATTAAGCCTGCGCCCAAGTTCGAGCTTCAACTGGTGCGGTAAACACTAGTTGTAAATATAGCTGTTATGTCTCACATCAGCCAAAACATAAAAAGAAGCTACATCTCAAAAACACTACAAAGAATCCAAAAGACCATCGATATAGCTCCTTGCAAGTCAGTAGATTCTTTCCACATCAGATCTTTGTACAAACTTTGTTTATACAGTCCACTGCTTGAGGACACTGAGGCAAGCCCACCGGCTAGGTAGGACAGTGGCTCTTCCCTGCCAAGGGAAAGCCAGTTTGGTTAAAAAGAAATTTTCTTCAAATGACAAGAAACTGCTGTGCCCTGTGAAGTGTAAGGAGCCTGCAGCTTTAAAAAAAGCAAGCATTTACTGGCTCTTCTCTCCATCATCAGGGATCATATCTCAGTCCTGATTAAAGAAGTTAGAACCTGATGTGCAAGGATCGCCCCTAGAGGATTACCACGCTCTTTAGGTCTGTCTTTGATCTTTTATCTGCGCGTTCCCATCATGCCAAAATCCCGCTGTTAGCCCTCTTTCTGAGCACCCCTTTGCCACAAGTGATCAACAAGCAATCGGACACACCCGAGAGGACTGAAATATTTAAAACTTTACATTTCTTACAGATGGCCATAAGGCAAAAGCTCGCCACAAGAGGCATCGCTGCTGTCCTCCAGAGCTAACGACAAGCATCAAACACCGTCCTGACGCTCGGGAATTTCACGCCAGGTGAAGGTTAGCACCAGGAAATATTAACGGCAATTTAGTTTCCACCGAAAGAGCCATGCGGCATGTAACAGCACAGTCTCTGCCTTAAAAAGCTCTCCCTGAAGACTCTACTACCTTCCCCAAGGAAAAAAAAAAACAAAAACACACCCAAAAAACAAACCACGTGCCCCACTCATTGAGAAAGGGGGGAACTGCAGCCTCCTGACATTTCGTATTCAAACAGCTCTCTAAAAAGCAAGCTCATATACTTTCCAGATGAATCAGAATCATCTAAGTGGGTGGTGAATGGAATACGCCAGGTGTAAAAATGCTTCGGGAGGTAAAACATTGTGTAAGGTATCAGATCTTTCGATTCTTCCCATACACGCAGAGATTACTTTGAACCACTAAGCCATTCACCCCTTCCATAGTAATGCATTGCTTAACTACGCCTCCTCTGAATCACTACAGAATTCACTCCAATTTGTATTTCACCCAGGAAAAAGAGCTGCATTACAGCCCTTGCCGAATTACTGCCAAGTAGTCGTTACCAAGTAAGCACAATGAATTCCAGACAGACATTTAAAGTCTAAGCACTTTGGGAGAGGCAGGGCACATTTGTCGCGGTCAGCGCTTAGTAAAACCGCAGCATCGCGGAATCACAAAACGGTTTGGCTTAGAAAGGAGCTTTAAAAGCCATCTAGTCCTGCGCCCCTGCGGTGACCAGGGACATCCGCAACTAGAGCGGGTCGCTTAGGGTTCCGTCCAACCCGACTTTGACCATTTCCAGGAATGGGACCGCTACCGCCTCTCTGGGCAACCTGGGCCAGGGTCTCAGAGCTCTCCGTGAAAAAAAATACCTTCCTTCTCTCTAGTCTAAATCCCTCCTCCTTTAGTTTACACCCACCACCCCTTGTCCTGCTGCAACAGGCCCTGATAAACAGTCTGTCCACAGCTTTCTGATAGGCCCCTTTTAAGTACTGAAAGGCTGCAAAAAGGTCTCCCTAGAGCCTTCCCTTCTTCAGGCTGAACATACCAACTCTCAGCCTGGCCTCACAGCAGAGGGGTTCCAGCCCTCAGAGCATTTTTGTGGCCCTCCTCCAGATATCGGGTCCCCCCAGTACTCTGCTCTTAAAAATAGAGGCACAAACCTCACAGAGCTCCCGATCCGGATGAGCAGAGCAGGGATGACAACCGCAACAGGCAATCGGTCCAGCGATCCTCAGCAAAGACAGGATTACAAGGCAGGCCCACATGCAGTCTAGGAAATCCAATTAATGCCTCAAGAACAGCCCTGATACACTTACAATAGCTTAACCCAAGTCTGCAACTTCAGGACGGAGTTTAAATAGCTGCTGGGCTGATGGCTTCAGGTGGGTGGAGAGCCAGGTGACCTTGGTCAGCAAAATTAAAGCCTAGAGCTGCCCGAGGGCTGACACCCAATTCATTGCCCGTCATGTTGCCTAGCTCCCTTCTGAGCCTGCTGATTCTTTCCCTGACTTAACTACCTGGTTTGGGGCAGCGTCGGACATCTATCTGCCCAAGGCTAGATAGATACACTATTCATTTTGCCACATACGGCTCTTCTCAGGTTCCGTGGTTTTCTTCTCGTAGCTCTGCGTATTGTTTGCATTTGCCCTTGTTCCATTCAGGTAGAGAGGACAACACGTAAATGCATGCCGGGCTCCTACTTGCACCTACACAGAGCTCCTTCTTCGGTTGCCACTAATACATCATCTCCACCTTCTGCACGCATGGCCATCACCTGCAACGACAATGCACAGGCGGGACTTTTGCCCCACCACGTTCGCAGCTACAGCTCTCCAGCCCTTGAAAGCAAACCAAAAATACTTGGTCGAGTGTCAATCAGTTCACAATCTGAGTGAGATCTGGATTTCACAGACACCGACTAGAAAATGCTTTGCCGATCTGGGCAAACTGTTGTCCCACACCAGCATGAAAGATCACTTTTGGAACTTCAATTACAATACTACTGTAGCATCTTCTAAAAGAAAGACAGCAAGAAACTCATCTGTAGAACTCAGAGGGGTAAAATGCAATTATATTTCACATAATGAAACAAATAACTTTGATATTTTGATCGACACAGAAGACTATATTTCTGCCACTCATCTGAGAATTATTATCCAAGAAAGGTTTTCATAGACATATATACATTCCCCTAGAGAAAAACCAAAATTACCATACAAAGAATTATGCCATTTATTCCTTCTGCTGCACCTCCACAGACTCTAAATGGGAAATCAATTTTTTTTTTTTCCTTTTCCTTAAAAAAAAATAGTAAGAGAAATTACCTTTATACCTCATTAAAAGAAAATAAGCTTTTTACAAGGCTTCCTTTTCAATGTTACTTTAAAAAGTCTTATTTTAAGCAGACACCATTTCAGAAGGGAGGAGGATATATCATTTCCTTTGGTTGTTACATATGAATGTCTTCTCCAGCCTGTCTGACATCTCAAGTGTAAACTGAGGTTCTTCAACCCCTACAAGACTTACTTTTTTTTAAAATGCTTACAGATTTATTTTTTTTCTCCTGAAGATATGAAGACTGTGAAAACAGACATCAGAAAAAAAGGGACCGGCTAATTTTCCCAATTAAATAGTCAAAAACCATGCGAGCAAAGGGATGAAATAGTATATGACTTCACTGTGCCAATGTTGAAGTTCCCATGTTCTTTAAATGTGGAAAAATTGGAGACCCCTTCCGGATGACACACTTTGGCCTACCACATTTGAAGAACAGAAAACACTTTTAGCAAAAATAGCCAAATAATAATAGTAGCGTGATTGGTATTTCGCATCTGTGATTCATGATCGTGCAGATCACGTTCTCTACTTACAAGCAAAGTCCAATGGAATAGAAGTACTCCGCTCACTGAAGAAAGGGTTTCCTTTGAGCACCTGCGAGACAGCGTGAAAAAGACACCGAAATAAATCCTTAACGAAACCAGATATTACTCTTGCCAAGCACTGACAGAGGTCAAATTCAAAACCAACTTTAATTCCATTAAAATTATATAAAGGATGCAATCCACTCCTTTTAGCGAATGATTTTTACCTCCCGTGAAGAAAATACTTCATTAACAAACATGTTACGCATTCCTAGGATGACCGGATGCTTTCTAGAATGGACTCCCTTTACCAGTAACAGCTATCTTCCGTGGGGTTTTATACACTGTTGCACATACCGTAAGGAGTGCAAACATTTCTAAAAGCTGTGTATGCGCTATAGCTCAAGCTACAACCATGAATAATTAGATTGTTTTATTGAGCACACCACATACATGAATTAGAGTGGGAAAAAAAAAAAAAAAGGGAAAAAAAAAAATAAAAAATAAAATAAAAAAAAAAAAATAAAAAATAAAAAATAAAAAATAAAATAAAAAAAAAAGGATTGCCAAATCCTACGTCGACATATGTATGTTTGTGCACGCACCCTTTGCACATCCGCGTATAGAAAATGTATGTCTGGAAATGTTTCCTGCGTCGGTTTTGGCCACGGCGCCGCATGCCAGGAACCAGTATGGTTTGCTTTATGCTTCAAACAGAATATTCGCTTCCACACGACGTCTCTGCATTTCCAAAGAAAAGTGTTATCGCAAAGATTCCTACAACTAATCAGTGTTTCCAAGACAGCCTCAGAGGCAATACTACAACTCTAGAATTGGGCCGTGCTGTACATTGTCCTTAAGCCACCAGACTACAGCATTTACCCTCATATCGGTCTTGAAGAGACTGTAAAGTGTGGGATGGTATTTCCCTCACCTGCTCGTCAGCTAAAACGAACTAGTTGATTTTCTGAGAATGCTCCCACTCTATTTCTGTGGAAACCAATACATTTCATCCATTGCTGAAACCTTTGAGGGAGCACGTGGCTAAATCACGACTTTGAAAGTGCAAATAACAGTTTTCAGACGCCACTCCAACAACGTTTTGGGTTATGCGCAGAGTGATATATTATCATTAAAGCTGTGTTAGGAAGACTTTTCTGCTTGCTTCCACTATGGAATTAAAAAAGGAATTGCTTTAGAGAAGAGAGCTGAACTGCTTTGGCTTGCTTTGATGAAAGGATAACAATTTTGTTCAGTTCTGTCAGGGGGATCTATAGCAAAGCTCCCGGCTTTCAGGATCGTCGAAGAAAAGCAGCGAAGGCAACAAGTAGACTTTAACCTTGCCTTGAGCTCTACTTTCCTGCTAGGCTGTAGAGGACATCCCCGGAAGCAGATATCCAACTTTGTATAAAAGGTCACGGGTAACAAAGGAAACCACTCTCCGGTAGAAGAGTACAATTCAAATGGCCTCTTTGATGACTTGCTCCAGAACTTTCACAGAGACAGAGGTGAGACTGACTCGCTGATGGTCTTCCAGATCTATCTTCCTTCCCTATTCAGAAAGGCATAAAGTTTAGACATTTTTGTCACTGGGGAGGACCTGCCATTTTCACGACCTTTCCAACAGCGTCTCCATCCTGAATCACAATCGGACACGTCCAATCTTGTCACCTGGGCATATATAAGCACAACACAGCGAAGGAGTTAATGACAGAAAATGACATTGTCAGTTCTGGATATTTTATAATGGAAACCTCATACAGTCATTCCCACCATCTGAAAACAGGCCATCTCAAGTCATCTCGACCACAAACGGCTTCCGGAACTTTTCCGACAGGCACGGAAACGGAATATAATCTCCTTTCAATTATTACCTGTTAAATTGCAGCACTTAACAAGCCTCATTATTTTAAATTGTCAAAGATGAATAAATTAAAAAAAAAAAAAAAAATCAACCCAAAACTCAGAGCTGGATGAGATATGTTGGGCATTATATATTTCCATACCCTGCATGGATATTAACACCCACAGTGGTCATTTCTGGTTACGGCAGCTCATTTCTGAAGTTCTGAATCATCAGGTAAATGTGAGTCAGAGAAAGAACAGACACAGCTGATAAGGGTATGGGGCAGAGGAGGAAACCTCCTGTTGTTACAAGTAACAACATATTTCTTCATAATCCACCAAGATTTACTTGGGGGGGAAAAAAAAAAAAAAGGTTGTTTACTGAGTGAAATTATCATCAATTTCTGTGTAGCCATGGCAACTTTCACCAACTATGAAAAAGAAAATGGAGAAAGCAGAACAATAAATTTGCAGGGACGTTCGGAACAAACATCATCAAAATCTTCCAAAATCAATTGCATTTCCCATTGATAATTATCCTCTCCAAAGGAAATTAAAACTCTCCCAAATCCTGGTTTCTTACCGTACAATCACTTTTTATAGCTGAAAACCCGTCAAAGAAAAAATGAGTCCATTTTCTACAGCGAGAGAGATGGAAGAGCTTTTCTACAAGAGATTTTTAACTGCTTACAAAACCAGGCTTTTGCTTCAGATTTAATCCTATAATCACACACAGTATGCAGACAGAAATTGTTACAGTATTTACTTGTAGTTGAATTGACTGAGAAAAATGTTACTGTCAGACACTTGCCTTATCTTAAGAAGCATTAAATCTGCTGGATGTGATGAAATCTGTTCCAAAGCATTTATCAAAGACCGCGAAAATCGGCAAGATTAGTAACACGGCAATGTTAGCATTTGTCTAGTCAAGGGTACAAGGTTCCTGGAAATGGGAGAAGTCGAGCATATTTACTTCAGTGAGTAACCTCAGAAAACTTTGACCTATTATGCTTGAAAAGTCTGGAATAGCCTGCTGTTCCTATACAGCATCTCTTTTGACACACGATCAAAAACCTCGTATGGCTTTTAGGGGCACTTTGGCCAAAGCCTCGCCCGATGAAATCATTCCCAGGGCTTATGCTTCGAAACTAGTGCCCTAAACATGAGCTCAGTCTCACACCACAGCGGATACCAGCCGAGGGAGAAGACACCACCCGCTCACCTGAATCGCCGACTGACAGGGAGACTGAGGATGGAGCGTGCTCCTCCAGCAGGGTGAGCTGACGGGCGGGGGAAGAGGTGTAAATCACCTTGGCACCACCACAGACATGCAAATGACATTTCGTCACTACAGAAGACTTGGATGGGTTCTTCAGCTGCATTGTTATCTGTCGTAGCTGAGTCAGAGATACCCGACGGCCCAACCTCCCCACTACCATCACGCAGTGTTCTCAGGCTAAGCCTCTTCCGACATCGCTCAGTAGGCTGCATAGAGACTGCTATTTTCCGCAGCTTATCGTCCCCCATTTCCACAATATAGCGGCATATCGCTTCTAGGTATAGGCAGATGGCTGAGGAGTTTGTGCTAGAAACACAACCTTGTTTATTTCTATTTTGACTAAATCGCTACAAAATACAAAGAAAAAAACAGCTGCTTTTTTTTCCTTTTTTTTTTTTTTCCTCGTTTTGGAGTCAGTGGTGGCATTATTCAGTCGCTGACACGTGCACTTTAAAAATCAGGGATCTAGTAAAACAAGAAAACCGTGAAATCATATGAGAAAGGTAGACACATTTAAAAAACACAGACTAGTAAAAATAGTTTCATGTAAGAAGTAACTAGTCTCGTCAGGGGAAAAGGACAGATAAGAGACAGGAAGATGTGTTTTAAAATAAGGAAGGATTGAGCAGGAACCATGTGTGAAATATAGAGAAATATACTTCTCTTCAGTTCAAAAAAACCCAAACAAAACAAAAGGGAATTTTAAAAATAAAACACTATTTTTTGCCAAAGGTAAAATTCATGTCCAATATAACCTTCTACGTCTCAGACTGGGGGCCTTTAAAAGTGTGTTGTATCTGTCTCACAAAAGCCATAAGCCAATGTCCTCGTGAATCTGTGATGCGAGTCATTAACCTTAAAAATCTACGCTCTTTATCGGATGCCTCAGATTTCATTCCTTCCCAACATCCTAAGCTTGTGGAAAATGAGTCAGAAGAATTAAATACAATTTTCCTTCTTAACAGTGGCTCGAGAGGTAATTGTTTCATCGAACAGAGACCTCCGGGGCTGCTCGAAGCACAACGAGGGTTTCCCTTTGAAAAGACATCGCTGCTCTTCATCCTGCTGGCTCCACCGAGCAGGGGAACCGTACCCTATCATCACGGCTCATTGCCACCCGGTCTGGTAAGGGATAGCCCAGATTCACCATTCCCAGTTTGGCACAGTGCATTACCATTTGTCAGATCTGCAGGTGACTGAGCTTCGGTGGAACGCAGTTGTGAAGCAGGTTGGTAAACTGGTTTTAACCTAATCACGCAGACCGTCTGCCATCTGATTAAACAGCACCCGTGAATGATTTCACTGGATAATATTCTCTGGCACAGAATACAAATGGAGCTGGTAACAAAGCGAAAGGGCCAGGTCTGGACAGTTATCGATATCTTTGAAGACACAGAGGTACCGGTCCTATTCACAACAAGTAACCTGGAGCGTACAGTCTTTACACGAGATGTAGGAAACACACGCCGCTTTGAATCTGTGGGGATCTAATGCTCTGTGAAATCATTCCCCAGCTGACACAAACGATAACAGCAGTGAAGCAATGGCAACCTTTCTGGATAGAAGTGATACCGGCACAGCTGCTTCATTTAGGTTACTGGTTTTGGTTTTTTTTTCCTGAAAAGCGATAAAGAAAAAATAACACAGTTAATCGAGATCAAAATCAGCATCTTGAAAATGTGCCGAAATAATCATCGTATTATGTTTTCCGAAGGTGTCCTTTTTTTTTTTTTGTGATGTTAAATGGAGAACAAAACCGTAAGTAAAATCCACAGCACGTGAATAAAATCCCTACAGCTGCATTGCCTTCTGGCTACGCAGATCTCTCTGCTTCTGCAGCACAGTTAATATATATTTTTTTTCTTTCAAGAGTGCTGCATCCATATTCAATATTCATGTAATTAGGTATTTTGACCGATTTCTCCATTCTGGAATTGAATGAACGATTTTATGTCACACATTCCAGCTTATTCTGTGGGTGGTGAAAAGGCAGCAATTACTCTGTTCATCTAGAAAGCTTAGGAGATGGCTCTCCTAAAGACATTTGGACTGTCCCATGTTGTATTTTGCGGTGCCCACTTGCACTTCATCTTGGCAGGTTCAAGGTCCCCTAAAAGCTGTTGTATTTGTCTCCGTTCCTTTACTTTGACATGAGAGTATCAACAAACGTCAGCAAATCAAAGCTGTTTCTTTGAAGCTACTGCAGCCACACAGAATGAGGGCTCCTAATAAAAAATACAGCAAGTGTTGAGACTTACAGTCTGCTCTTTTCAAGCTACTGCTGCTTGGCATCCACGAAATCCTAGTGAACTACTCCAACCAACCCATGAGCAGGAATGTGCCGTCCAAACAGATGGCTGCAACCGCAGGCAGCCAAGATACGATGTGGGATTTTCTTTTTTTCATGACTAGTGGGTGTTGACAGCTTTTCCAGACATAGATCCAAATGGCTGTCATTTCTGAGCTGCTTGTCTAAAGGGGATATGTCGGCATTCATCTAACTCTGAGACAGATTATCCTTCACAATAGAAAAATCTTCCCCTTCTTTATAATTGGTTTACTCTTCACGCTTGCAGGTCTTTCCTTCCCTGAGCTGTTCTGTAGCGGGTTTTGGAAGTCTTTAGCTCCAGACCACCTCTGAGGTAGATGGAGCTCAGGCACGAAAGACTAATTCGCCCGTGATTTGAGGGTCTGATGCTTAGTTCAATACACAGGACTACTTACAAACTAGCATAGAGGCAGAGCTATCGGAAATGTTTTTTTGGCTTTATGTGTGTTTGCACACAAAATAAAGTACTGGCACGTTCTTGTTCCGTGTTTACAAATGGATGATTTCACATTCGGTGTACGGCCGTCACATACCGTCAGTGCTGAGTAAGGCGCTTACGATCAGGAAGATTCCTTATTCCCAACCAGGTCACGGTAGAATCGCTACACCGCTTTTTAAAGGACAATGCTGATATATGTAATAAGAGCACACGCCCTGTTCAGGATTTAGTGACAAACTGTGAAAATCAACTAGGTAAGCCTTAAGGCATAGCTAGTCCACCCAGACTATGTGGAATCTTTCCAACAACCCTTAATTAAATAAAGTGGCGAAGGGAGTTTGAAAAAGCTGATTTCAGCTAAATCCACATACTACTGATAGCTGCTCTGGCATTGCTCAATACAAACAAAGCTATTAAGAAAAGTAAAGAATGCATGGAGGAAACAGGAGAGGCCTACACCTGGTCTGCTTCAATACACCAGTGTAGTTAGAATGGTGTTTGTAATAAATCAGCGACAGAATGTTTCCATCCACGTGCTTACCTTCTCCATTAGCTCACATCACCCTTAAAACAGCTTTTGTTTATGCATTACATCCTGCGGTACAGGAAATTGCCAGAGTCTTCTGCACGCCAGACCTCAGACGAACTCTTGACAAGGCATGGCCATTCCAGAGAAACAATATCAATTTGATACCAATTACAGAAATGAAATCCCTCGGGACGGTGAGTTCCATCCAGTGAAATGAGTTTTGCTTTGGATTGCAAGCCAATGGCAGCCTGCAACAAAGCACGTTATAAAGTTATCTTAGGATTGATAAGATAAAGATTGCTATACATTGCATTCGCATTTTCTTGTCACCAAAGGACAGGTTCATTTGAGAAGGCCTAAAATGCTGTCATCACTGCTGCCCACAGGGCTTCCTTCATCCACATGCCACAGGAATACTCAACATTCAATTAGGAGATAGGAAGAGGCAGAGCCTTCGTAAAGTTCCAGTTGCTTCTCTTTCTCAGCTTCGTTCCCTATCAGCGAAGTCTGTCTTACCTCTTGGGGATGACTACAGTCTAAGATACTTCAGTTCGAGGCACCGTTTAAGCAGGATGATGGCGCTTCGGTGGCTTCCTTCCTTCCCGGGTGAGCTCACAGGCATACAAGTAATTCCTGCACTTTCCTCTACTCCAGGCTGGCTTTATCCTTGCCACGTTATCGCGGCACTTAAAAAGCTTTATGAATGTATTTACAGAGAAGACAATCATTAATAAGAGGCGTCCTGGGGTCTCCCTTGGAAAACGAGACACTGGAGAGCCCAGCAGACATTTCTGCCTGTCAGAGGGACGAGGACTTCACGGACTCATTTCCTCACATCCACAAGCCCACCCAGGAGCTGGGCCTCTGGCAGACAAAGCCCCGAACTGCCCAGAGGCACCGCAGTTTGAAGCGCCGCGCTGTTCTCACAAGCTCGCCGTGGACAATTACTTTTTCTCCCGTGGATCCTGGAAGCGGTGCGTACAGGTTGCAAATCCAACGTGAAAAAAAGGAGTACCTCACATAGATTATCTGCAGCTGAGCACAAGGTACTAATTTGAAATTCTCCCATAATTGTAAGGGGCCCCTTGAGAAGAACAAATAAGCCCTGCCATGTTTCCTAATCTTGCTACACTAGTTATACAGAGAAATGTTCACTCCTAATGATGACACAAAAGCTGCTGTAAGCTTTTCTTCTGCAACGCCGCTGCTTATATCAGCTTTTATTCAGTTATTCCATCCTAACAGCGGAGAATCACTTTTGTGCTTTTCATTCTTCCTCCCAGAGGGCAACAGATGTAATAACTTATTCCCTGTCTGGCACATTAAGGCTTGAAAAATTAATGCAGTGCTGCAGAGAATTCCACTTTCTGCTTTACTTAGAGTGCCAAAGCTTTGAATTTCAGAAAAAAAAAAATAAAAATAATTAAGTAATAAAAGGCTTATTTTAGGTTTGTTAATGTACTTGTCTGTTTAAACGCCTTTCTGCGCCTTCCACAAAATAGGAATTTCAGTGACTAATTTTCCTGATTTTCTTTCGCTTCTAACCGATTACTCTGCTGTCTAATTGAGACCTCTCCCCTTTCACAAGTGCAATGTACCAGCTAAAATTAAAACACTATTATAAACTGTATTCTGTTGAAAAAAAAACAAATTAGGAATATCAAATCAATGTAGATATGCTTACTTGCATCTACTTGCAATGTTTTAGCGGGTTAGTCACAGAAAGTCCCCAGTCCCATCGCCCTACCACTTCATCGGTCACATATTGCTCTGTACACTTAGCTTACGCTTCACACCTAGGCCTATCTAGTCCTTCAAAAATATTGTCCACTGACGTGACTTTTGCAAAAGAAAATAGCCGTAGAAACCAAATTTCACCTGTATTTTATTGCTTTGGCTCAAACTGCCCCTTTGGAAGCAGCACGAAAAGCAAACGCTGCAGTGAAGCAATGAGCAGCTCACCTCGTCTTCTGATAACCGTGATACGAAGCTCGCAGAAGAAAATGAGAGCACATCCAGTTGAAGATTTCATCACGGAGGGTCCAGAGGACGTCACGGAGGTAAACGCACCGCATCGCTCTTTGGAGAAGCACAGGGGATGGGTCTACGTACGTAAATGTGTTTTCCTGTAAATCAGCACCATCTAATTATTACTGTCACGCATCTTCAGCAGGCCCATCTACGAAGTTGCTACCTTTGCCAATAATAAACAGACCCGCGTCAGGTAACTGTAGTGAAAAGAAAAGGCAAAGAGTGATAGAGTGCGAGTTGAAGAAGGCCGAGAACAAAATCAGAGCTAAGAAATACTTATCCTCCAAAAAGAACGCAGATTTTTTTTCATGCCCTCTCCCAGATGTTCGCAGTAAAAGAGATGAAACAAATACCCAATTTAGACTTCATCTGCGCAGAAGGCAGTTCTGAGTGACAGAATTCTTACTCAAAAGGACAGGGTGGAAAGTCTCAAATTAAATATACAGGTTCAAAATGTATTAGCAGCTACAGGAAGAAGTACCAGGCAGTTTTCCGTAGCGCCATAGAGCATTTGCTAATGCTAATGCTTCGTGCATTGCAAGCACGGGAACCAGCATTAACTGCACAGTGTTTCAGGCTGCCCTTTCACTCCTACGTGCAGCCGCTTAGCTCTCTTTTTCTCCTTGGATACAAATCTTCAAGTAATTTCTTCTTTGTCCTCCAGGCTGCTGGCCTGGTCCCAGAGAGCGCTGAGCATTAAAGAGCCCAGATTTCATAGTTCCAGTCTCCGGCAACACTTGTTCCTTTATTTCACAACAAGCGATCTCTGTTTCCTTAAAAGCTGGCTTTGCTGATTCAGGCTTCCTCCTCTCAGCAGACTTCAGTTCAGAGTTTGATCTATCCGCATCAAAGACATCCTTCTGTTCAGAACATGCCTCAGTGATCAGACAATAAGCAGCAGCAAAGTTTCAGATGAGGCTAGTGGTTCCCCAGGAGACCAAAGGCAATTAATAACATGTTTTCCTGCAAAGCGCAAAGCTAATGAAGCCCGATTTCCTACCCGTCGGAGACATACATTGACTACCCTTGTCTGTAAACTGTTAACCCGGTTACCACTGCAAACCGAGCTCCTCTGCTTCGCGCCTCCCATCTCCACACCAGCGTTGCGGTTAAGGCCCGGCGCTCGGAAGATCTCACGTTGTACGGAAAGACAGGGACAGCTAGATAGCCGGTAGCATTTGATTTATGACGCTAGCAGACGGATGCGATGTCGTAAACCTAGGCTATATAACGCGGTGTCGCCCACCAATAAAGGCCATTTACCGTCCACCGCATCGGCGTCTGCGTGCTAATGGAAGGTGCGGACATTTAGAGAGCCGCGTAACGTTCCCAGAACCAGGTCCCCGTAGCCTATGCGCCCCAAAACTGGGGCGCAGAGGCTACACAGCAGTTCCCCCGTACCTGATTCATCTTGTTGTGATGGACAAACTATTTGTTTACATGGTTTCCTTTGGCAGACATCCACTACCCTCTTGCTACTACCAGGACCTCCACAGGGTCCCCTCAGCTCCTTCTACGCGCATTTATTTGGTTTATCATTTGCAAGATGACACACGACGTGGCTAGCCCAGAGTCGCGTGGGTACTCAGGGGCCAGCAAACTGCTGCCGGGCAGAGCGAGTAATTTTTGCACCTTCAGCAAAAGGTGCATCAAAGCCCTCACCAAGCTAGCAATTTTAATGAAAAACAGAGATGCTTCACAGCTATGAGACCTCAGTTCGGTCAGAGTTGCCAAGCTTGGATGAACCAGGCCAATAAATGCAGAAGTTATCGGGAAGCACTGGACAAGTGAGCAGAAGGAGCATGAAGAAACGGTGCTGAGTGCAAAAATTTCTCCTTGAAAAAAAGGCAATCAAAAGAACAAAGAAGTCTGTCAACAGCTGAACCGCGACCCTGACTCAGTCACGTATATTGCTCAGGATCTGATATGAACTGCCGCAGTTGTCACACTGACCGTCTTTATTTCTGACCATCTTTGGGGTTTTTTTTTCCAATAAAGACGTGGAAGCTGGCATTTCACTTCCACCTGGATCCTGACAGCTGACTGGCATTTGAAAAAAATGAATGATGCTAACATAGAAGATAAACAAGGGTTGATCAGAACGACAACAGACTCTAATTCGTGTCGTTGGGTGTCATCCCCCCCAAGTGTGTGATCAAACTGGATTATTCTCCATTAAATGATTTGGGAGCACAACTACTTAGAGGAAACCTCTGAGCATAGCTATCCAGCTGCTCAAGGAACTCATCCTGTGGACTCTCTGGATGTTACTTTTGACTATAACATAGAGTCCTATTAGCGGGAATGCGAACAGTTTATTACTTTCATTTAGAGGTGCTCACTAAAAGTTTTAGGCCGACCTCTCATCCAATCTACAAACCAACATATCTGCTATTAGCCGGGATTTAGAACAAGCCGTACAAACCAAAGTGTCCAGTATCTATCGAACTACTTAATGACGTCTACCTAATCGCTACATTAACTGCACCTTGTCTTCAGTTCTGTGCTATCGTCAACAGTTCCGAGTGGGAACAGAGCAGGTTTTGCAAAATCTTTCAGGAAAAGAGTTTTCATTTAGAAGGTGGCAACTCCAGAAAACAGAAGAGTCTTTATAAGACGCTGCCTACCTTCCAGTCAGTGGTGTCTTGGAGGTCATGGCATATTATGATCCTTGCTGTTTGTCATAACATCTGTGTAACTTGTTTGCAGACTTCTCTTTCTTCTTATTATGAAATCCAGCTCTACAGCTGAAAAAAAAAAACAACCAAACATCAAAGAAGCATAACATCACCAAGAGCACGGTAGTGGGCAATTTAGACAGCAGGTTCAAGGAAGTTTCACCCCATCCTGTTTTTTACAGATACAGACCGTCATACAGATATAAACCAGCTATGCTAACTGCAGATGTTGATAGTGAGGCACATAATTTCTGAAAAGAGTCCAGAATAATTTTCCTTACTTCCCGTAATCCTCACGGACATACCACATTTCTTAAACGGAACCACGGCTGTCCCGTTAACGCCCGCTTTCTGCGATCGAGGCAAAATGGAGTATATGGAGTTACCGCTATGAGCAGATCCTTTACAACTTTACATTTAGCGCTTAGGCACAGGAATTACAGAAACGCATCTTTTTTTTTCTGAGTGGAAAAATCTTCTGGCATGACTCATTCACTACGTAAGGCCTTTTGTACCCACCGTGAAACAGATAAACTTGGAACCTAATTATTTACCTTAGGTTCTTCTTTTAACTTGCTATTAAAAAGTAAGACGATCATCATTAGATTTAAACTAGCTGATCACAGCAGCTGAAAATCGATATGCTTCTTGAGGATGAATGGAATACCATCACAGGAAGAACAGTTTGTCCGTTTATTTTATTTCAAACTGTGAACTAGTTCTAAACTGAGGGGCAGAAGAGAGATGCATCAAATGCCTTCACCGAGAAGGAACTTAATAGCAACTTGGACAAAGAATCCAAAGAAAAATGAGGTGACGGGAGGAAAGAGAGAGACCACAAATTAAATCATTACTCGGTTTATCTCCGTTACATCCTCGATTGACCTCTACCTAATGCAAAACGGTGCTACGTTATAGTCGTCGATTAGTAGCTCTCGTATTTGTAAAAAAAAACATTTAGGAGAAGAAAGAGTTCATTTACATTTCAAGACAGACCGCGTCTGCAAATAAATTTGTTCAACATCTGCAAAGCCAAGGAGAAATATTTCACAGCAGCAATGACAGAAAAGCTCTGACTGAGGATTTACACACTGTGTGTAAAACTGTTTTAGACAGTTCTTAATCACTGGCTTAAAAAACAGCAGGCTCCCTGAACGTCACTGGTATCAAGGTGAATGTCACACATACCGCAAAGGATTCTTCTTCTTTTTTTAATTGTCAAGGCTCGAAACGGATATGAGAGATTTTGCAGGCTATCAGAAAGGTGCAGAAAAGGCACAAGTGATAGAGCTCCAATGCTGCGCTTAGTGCAGATGGGCCTCTTCACAAAACATTTACAGAAACACTGGAAAACTTGCAAACCATTTTGCTTTTACTGGAGGGAGGGAGGGAGAAAAAACTCAAAATACTTTGAGTCAACCCTCTCCAAATTAGAAGAAAATTTGTTTCCAAAAATGGAGAGAGAAAAGGACAGAAAAATGAAAAGGAAAAAGGAGTTTCGGCTGGGTTGGAAAGGACCTTTCAAGGCCATCTAGTCCAACCCCTCTGCAGTGAGCAGGGAAACCTGTAACCAGAGCAGGTTGCTCAGAGCACTGTCCAACCTGACCTGGAATGCTTACAGACATGGGGCAGTGACCACCTCTCTGGGCAGCTGGGGCCAGGCT
>VWZY01010975.1:43117-55385 GCA_013399075.1 Chloroceryle aenea
TAAATATCCACTCTTTTAGTTTAAAAACGTCACCCCGTGCCCTGTTGCAATAAGCCCTGCTAAAAAGTTTGTCCCCATCTTTCTGACAGGTCCCTTTAAGTACAGGAAGACTACAAGAAGCTCTCCACAGAGCCTTCTCTTCTCCAAGCTGAACAGCTTTTAGCCTGTTCTCACAGCAGAGATGTTCCAGCCCTCTGATTATTTTTTTCCAGCCTCCTCTTGCTCTAACAGGTCCATGTATTTCTTATGCTGGGGGCCCCAGAGCTGGACACAGCACTGGGTGGGGGGGAGGGGGGTTGTCTCACCAGAGCAGAGCAGAGCAACAGAATCCCTTGTCAGGGATTCCAGGGATCTGGGATTTCCAAGTGGTTCTGCCACCAAACTGAAGAAATGGTACACTTGGCGACACCTCACAGTGCTGCTTTTGCTGCTGTCAGCGGTTACCGGCAAAAGGCTCCGGCATGCCCTGCAGCTGGGGGCTGGGGCAGCTGCGTGTGCTTGGGAGAGCTGGGTTGGGGTTCCCACCTCCGTTCCGGCAAGCGCAGAGACCATGGCTTTCTGCCGGGTGGAGACAACGGCCGAGCTGTGTCTGTCAGAGTGGAACTCCTGTTGAAACCAACCCCGCAGAACCCACAAGGACATTTCCTGTTCTAAGGGGGAGGCAAGGTGCCCAGCGGTGACATTTTACAGCAGCAAAGAAACTCATCGCCAAAGCATTTCAACTAAGCGAAATCAAGCATGGCTAGCGCTGTTCAAAATCAGGTTATATCTCAAAATAATCGTGGGCCAGGGTCTGCTGGAATATCCTTATGAGACTGCTTAAGCAACTGGAAAATCTTGATTATCTTATTTATCCTTACGAGTCTGACAAAACAATCAGACTGCAGTTACAGCCCACAACCGCATCCAGGGAGCACAGCAGGTTGCACGGACCCAGCTCGTACCCTACATCAAACAGCCACTGCAAGAAGCTTTGTGTGGCCGCAGGAATACCCGTTCAAAGCAGATTGGCTTTAAAATGAAACAACTGCTGATTGCCTTTGAAATTACACCAGCTTTCCTTCAAAGGCTTCCTACGAGAAAAAAAAAAAAATCAGTAACATATGAACTGCCATTTCAGAGTAACACCGCTGTAGTCTTCTTCCTCTCCTTTCTCTACTTCCTCCTCAAAAAGTCTTCTTCCTCTCCTTTCTCTACTTCCTCCTCAAAACAATAAGTAGAATACATAAACCACAAAATCTTTAATAACATCCCCATTTTGACGATGCAAAACATGACAACGTATGGGGTATGATTCCTACTTACAGAGTTCCAGAGGAGACTTAATCAGTCTTTGGAAAGGATAACCAGTTGTACATACAATCATTTGCACAGTGCGGGCCATTAGGATATAATTTATATTTATTAGACTTTGAAGGGTGCAACAAATCATTGTTTTCATTTGTAGAGCATTAATACAGCAGTGATTTAACTAAAGGAATTCTTCCTCGTGGCCTGTAGGAGCGAAAGGTTAATGGCATAATGAATTCCTATAAAACAAATAGTAGACTTTCGCCATCCTTCAGCCAGCGGGTGGTAAATTAGCAGGTAATAAAGCGTGCGTGCAATCTGCATTCACAAGGCCAAACCATAATATTCGGGGGCTAGTTTTACCTGCTCTAGTCGACAGTGCATTACTGGGACTATAGAGCTCCACAGCATCTAGAAAAGGTAGAGAGAGCAGTCGCCTGACTTTTAGCACCGATACACGCCAGATATTACCAAAGAGGCATATCTAGGATATTATAGCAACGCTCATAAATTCTACATTGTGCTGTAATAAAGCACTGCTTCTACATGTGGCAAATACACATTCCTGCGGTCCCTTCAGCCTGTGACATTTGCTCTGCCATCCTATTAATACTGGTGGCATTTCGTTCCGGTAATGGAATAGCTGAGGGGAAAAAAATACCACCTTAATAGGCAGCACCGCTCTGAGGGCCAAAAAGCCCCCTTCAAAAACAACATGCTACCCTCTCACTGTGAAAATTAAACGTTATCAATGTATTCCTACGAATGGGCATTAATTATCCATGCAGGCTGCAGGGCTTGTGCAACGTGCTGATGCTCTCTAGCTACAAGAAATACTGCTACCCTGCAATACAATTAAAGTATTATGAAAAAGGAAGGGTGGGGTTTTTGTTGTTGGTTATGTTTGTTTGGGGTTTTTTACCTGCGATTGCATTCCGGTCCCTACCTGGTCTTGGCTTTCCCTTTTCTTTCCAGCGCTGGGGAAGAACAGGCCCCAGTTAATTCCTTGTTGTTGTTATTGATGGTTCTGTACTACAGAAGTCAAGACACCAGGCTCGTGTGAGGAACGTTGCAGTGAATCCCAGTGGTGAAAGGACATTCGGCAGCTTGGTTTAAGTCTGGTTTTGTTCTATACTTGCTGGGAAAAGAAGTCTTTTCTGACAGGTAGCTGGAGGTTTGGGATAATATTTGAAATCCTTTCATTGTGAAAAGGAGAAAATGGGTCAGGTGTCTGAGGGTGTCGCTCTCTTCAGCTTGAATGGATACATACGGCGACTTCTGAAAACCTCCTTCTGAGTCCCCATGTACCTTGCAGACAATCGGCCTCAGACACTTGTCTGTACTGTGAAATGAAACTGCAAAATGAAGCCAAATGGCACCAACTGAGCAAAACCCAAGGGCTCCTCGGGGTCCCAGTGGTTCTAAAATATAATTACCGTTTGCTTTTGGTATTTTTGCCTGAAAACGACCTATCGTCTGAGGCCTGCACAGCAGGCCGAGCGGTGCTTTTCTAGCACATGGAGGCGGCAGAGGGACGAGGCTGCTGGGTCAGCGCTGCGGACCAGTAGGAAGAGCCCACCCCACTGCCAGGCTTGCTGGGGACACTGCCCAACGAGGCACCTCAAATTGCTCCCCAGAATTATCACAGAGACCGATACCAAACACAAGTCAAAACGCCATTATAAGTAATTGCAAAGCCTCCTCTTAAGCCCTCATATATATACATATATATATACACACACACTTAATTTTACTCATTTTAGAAACTGATGTTATTACCTTCAGGAGAGTCGCTTCTGTGTTGCGTAAGTTTAACAATATCCGCTCAAAGAGAAAAAAATCATCTTTATGCTCTCAGCTCTACCGCAAGTAACATTCTCATTTATGAGCTGATTAAAAGAAATAAACAAAAAACCGCAACAAATAAACCAGATCAAACGAATTGCATCAATCGGGGTCCAAGTAAGTTATTTCCAGCTTTCGGGAAAAAAAAAAATGTATGAATGAAACTTTGAAAAATATAATTACCGTTCTCTGACTTACTACGGTACTTGAGTGAGGGTATGAAAAATTACACACCTTGATGAGACAGAACTCCATAGAGGCAAATAATGTCACCACACCACTATCACTGCCATTAAATTGACATTTCGGTGAGAATAACAACCGCCCTGTATGACAGCTAACCAGTTAGTCCGTGCCTTGTTCGTTTTCTTTGGATTCGAGTTTGATTTTTCCATCACTTCAGCCTCCGTTTAATGTTAGGCTTCTACTTAGGGTGGTTTAAGTAACCAAAATGGCCGTGTCCAGAATACGTAAGACCACGAGGCTGTACGTGAGTTTTGTAAAGCAGCGTTTACCCAAGGAAGTCGGGAGGAATTGTTATCTTTCCCTCTCTGGTCTTATTGTCAAATGGATGTCTCATCGTTTCCATACCCACCTCAGTGCAGCTGCTGGAATTATTTGCAGCTTTTCAGAGTATTTACAACTTTTAAATAGACAACACATAACTCGGCAGGCAAGTTCAGGGCTTTTATCAGGTGATAAAAAAGGACATTCAGGAGCTCTACTGGGGCAGAGACGTGGCAACAAGATCAAATGCTTTACTTCTATTCTGCTTTAAAAACATGTATTTGTTTAAAAAAAAAAAAAAAGGACAATGGTGGATTGCACTGTTGCTTTCATTTTGACCATCGTCTTCTCTACCGGGGGCCACACACCAAGTTTGGGTGCGTATATGCGCACAATATTTTGAAACGGTTGGAACAACTTAAACCTTTGCATTTACCTCGCGAGTCCTAATGCTTCTTTTGAGACAGTTTCTAACTTGTTTTTGGTTGGTTGGTTTGTTTGCTTTGCCGTTGAGTATTTTTCACCCGGGCACAATGACGGAAAACTATTTTGCAGGAAAAAAAACACAACCTCGGACAATGACATTATACCTCTTCCTGATTTTTAGGTAATGTCTACTTATTGTAGAGAATATTCTCCAAGATGTGAAACAGAGCCCATTGGTTAGGGTATCAGGCGGATGCTGAGATCATACCGCTGTTAGTCTGTTGGTTGCGATTCTAAGACCCTCTTGCATAACTGTATGATTTTGAAATAATGTGGTCAAGAGCAATAGAACCCTAGCACACTTTGAAATTAGGACCGACATCTTCAAATCTCGCACAGAGCCCTTTACGCTAGAGCCAGGAGCTGAGGACAGGGAGCCATTTCAGTGCTGCCGGCTGGAAACCTTGCCCTCAGACACGTGCGCTCAGCGGTTGGACAAGGTTTCCTGAATGCTTCACTCAGCCCCATCTGCTGCAATGGCACGGTGCCCACTCTCTCGGGATGGTACCATCTTTGCTCATTGCCAAGCAAAATGAGCTTAGATGGGCAGTTTGTGAACAGCATCTCTTCTATAGAAAGTCCCTCCTCTGAGAGGGCACCGGTGCACAGGTGCCAAAGGCCGCCTTATACTCGGTTGCATCTGCCGGTACTTACACGCCAAGAGCAAACTACCTAAATGGAGATGGTAACACAGATAGGAATCTATATTTATGCTTGCCACCAGTCTGCCTATGCTCAAATGTAAAGCTATTAGAACAACACAGGGTATCAAATGGCATTAAACTAGACTACAACCTCATAAGAGTCTGTTAAGGCTAATTCACAACTGATTATGACATCACAAACAAAAAAAAAACACGAGGGATAAAAGATCCAAACCGCAGTTTTGCGCCTGCTCGAAGGACTACAAAGCACCTGCAACCATATTACCCTTTTGTGTTCAACATTTTCTATGGAAGAATTAAAGGTGTCAAGTTAAAACCCATTCAAATGCAAAAGTGCATATTAAAAATCAATAGAAGCCTCACTAGAAGTTCCTTATCGTGTCTTCCATTTGCCCGAATATACAAACATACAAACAAGGTTACGGGCTACTCGTCCTCTTAACGGGGCCAACATGTTAAATAGTTGGCTACTCCACACCTCATAAGCAGAAAAATCTATCTTTCATTTCCTTTTAAGGCAAAGTTTCACTAACATTTAGAGAGTCCCTTCAAAAGACAGTCTTACAGACTTTTTTTTTTTTTTTTTCCCTCCAGCTTCCTCCTTGTCTGACCTCACAGATAAGCTTCTGGCATTCATTTTATTTCCCCCGGAGGCTATAAACCATAATGGATTATAATTAAATGTTATTTTATTGTATTGTTTGCACATCAGGAAGAGCTTTCTGTTGCGTTAGGAGGCGTTCACACACGCTGAGAAACAGGCTCTCCCGTAAAGAGCAAACAGACCTGTCTAGACAAGGCTCAGAAAATGTCACGGGTGCTGCTCATTGGCTCATTATTTGCCCCTCCTAGAATGGGGAAAAAGACTAAAACAGGGAAATATGTTCCCTCTATCTTGTCACTAACTTAAGAGATTGTGAGTCCAGGAAATTCTTCCGTTTCTATAAAGAACGATACACAAAAATGTAACTATTACACTCTAGACCATCATCATAAACCCTTCTCCCTTTCTATCCTCTTCTTGTCCACCTGTCTCTCTATTCCATGACCAAGACCATGAGGATGGCCATACTGAGGTCATGGTAAAGGATGACCCAGAACAGTCTGCCCCATCTGCTCCGGCGCTGTCCCAAGGGGGCTGAATAAACGCAGATTTAAGATGCTTCCTACAGCGCCCTACTGGTAACGGGCGATTATACTGCTAAAACTTTCAGAAAGCTTTAGGTCTTACGCTTCATTTTTGTGATTTCGGTCGGTTGGTTTTGCTTGTTTTTCTTTTCTCGGTTTTGTTTTGTTCAGCTTTTCAGTCTAATTTGTCTTTAGCTAACGTTTTCACAAGTGATTTTTCACAGCAACTTTTCCTTTCCTTTTTTTAACAGAGGAAGTGTATTATTTTGTTAGCACTCCATATTTTGAGAAGCCTTAATAAGATCTCTTGTTTTACTCTAGATATCTGTAACGTATTTAAAATGTTTGTGTCTCGTCTGCAAGAAGCATTATCCTATTCATAGATTCGGTGGCAAGAACACGCAGCGGCAGCCAGAGCACACGGCGCGCCATTTTCTCACCTAAGCCGTTTATGAAATATACATCTCAATGGTGAGGCATCCATCTCACGATGCTACTGCCGGGACGCAGCTGGAGTTCCCCAGGCTGAACTTAAAGAGTCTTCCTGGCAGGGGGGGCTGGGGGTCCCGGGTAAGACTAGTTGGGACCATTCAGGCGTGTTAGTGCTTCTCATGGTCTTCTTTTGTCTACACTTTCTGCTCTGCGTTATTCAGTCATTCCAGGATCTGTTTCTATCATTTAGTGAGGCTTCTGTAGTTTTAGTGTCCTTTTCAAGGGTTGTCCTAGTCGTTTGCCTGTGCTGATCCCGCAAATCCTCCAACACGTGAACAACCTTCACGTATAGAAATCATTCCCCTAACTCCCCATGACATTATCTTTCTCGACTCTCGTGACTAGGGATTTTTTACCCTCTCAACCTCAGATACACCCATCCTGTCTGCAAAACAGCTTTGATCAGGCCCCGTTTTAAAAACCATTTCCACAACCACATCTCATCTAAGTCGACCGCTATTCAACCCAATGGGAATGTTAAAAAAAGGTCTTACCGGTTTTACCAGGAACTGAATTAAGCTCGCGATCTTCTAACTGCCGAAAAAAACCTACCGCCACCGGCAAACACGTCAGTTCCTGCAGCCCGACCGAATTCAAAGAACGCTTAAATATCCATATTGTTTACTTCTAAGCAAGCGTAGCAGTCCCGTCGCTCTCAAAAAGACTTTAACACATACTTCAATTTAAGGATAAGAAGAAATATTTTCCTGAACCAGTAATATACATTACAACCACTTCTAATTACAACAATTTGTAAATATGGCTTTAACACCGTACTATCTATCGCATACGTTGGATCGCCAATAGCTACGAGCATTTTTCCACTTCCAATATGCTGCTTATTTCATGGTCACAGACTGTGCTGTTGTTTTTATTCTCCAAACCAGCCTGACTTTATGATTCTGTTCATTTCACACCTGGCAACACAGAAAATGCAGAGGTAATAGAGGGGAAATCCTTTAGCAATCAGTAAAGTGACTACAACTGCAGCGGTGATGTGTGTTATTTTCTCAAGCAGCAATAAAACACGAGTGAATTTTCAAGGGAGCTACAAGTCACTGTTTGCTACAGTGACATGCCAGCATATGCTCATGTTATCATCTAATAATACAGAAGATAGCTCTCATCATAGCCATCACAGACCAAAATACCAGGGAGGTAGGTGCTACAATACGAAATAGCTCCATGTGAAATATCTGCAACATGCGGCCGATGTTAGAAACGGAATTTGTGTAGACATACATAAACAAAAAAAGCACACGAACGTACCTAGACATACGAATGCATGTTCTTCTATCGCTTACAATATTGAAAAAGCACCGAATATACTTTTACCTGGAAGATGATGGAAAGTTTAGGCTCCGAAAAATAAGCTCGGTAATGACTCGGTAGAATTTTATGTTTGCGGTTTCACGAAGATCACTCGGTCACGGTGTCTTTTCTACCTTAGTCTTTTCTAGCGATGACACATTTCTTCCCGAGGCTGGAAAGATAAACTGTATGTTTTCCAATATGTATTAATAGGAAAGAGACTACTTAAAAATCCTACAGCTGAACTCACAAAATTTTTTCTACGTCTTCATCTAAACAGCGGTTGATGTCGTCATTTTTATTCACCAACAGTAAGCAATCTACCGTAGGAACCACCTGTCGTTATCGAGAATCCATATACAACCCACCGTCCTCATCTGTGGACGGCAGAGAGGGCGAGGAATCGGAACACGGGCCGTGCTTGCGTAGGATATCCCGATGGAAATATGAGAAAAGATATCTGAAAGAAACAGTGTGAGAGAAGTCAGATCTACATAAATTCACAACTCCTTGCCTTAAACAGCTAGCTTAAGACCCGTGAGAAGGGAAAAAATTCCCCGAGACAGAGGAAATGGAGTAAGAAGAGCGTCACCTAAACGAGGATTAGGTCCAAGTCCCACGAAGGACAAAGCAAAGGCAACCGAGACTTGGAAACTCCTCTTTAAAACTATTTTACACGCTGCTTACACACTGACTTACACATTATTTCAAATTCATTTTCTGAACTCTTTCTCAAATAAATTCTTCTGCATCTTTCACCATAAAAATGTAATTTAAAAAATCCCTGGTGATTTTATATCGTTTGGAAACATTGTCATTTTACTCATGCAAGTTACCTTTCTTTCCCATTTACCGCTTCAATAAATATTGGGACTGCAATGAAATGGGAACTCTTCCAGTCAAGTATACGTCGAGGAATTGTTTCACAGTTAGTACAGTAAGTACCCCTGTAAAATGATCTATAAAGAAGGGATTTAAACGCAGATTGTTTAATAAAGCATAAATGATTAATAAACATTTAATAAAATTAATTCACAACCTCATTATGTTTACATAAATTTTTAATACATTTTATTAAGGTTTAATAAACACTTATTTAAATTTGATAAAATTAAATACATTCATTCCCAAGAGCTCCAAACTGGTCACACGACAGATATATGCAAGAATATAAAACTCGTGGGAGAAAAATTTGATATTTTAGTAGTATTTTGGAAATAATCATTATCCCATTTCTTCTATTAAAAGGTGTCACTTTAAAAACACCTTTCTAAAAATCGCACGTGTAGAGGGAAAAAAAAAAAAGAAGCATAGACTCTAAAGACTTTATGCCTTATTTTTTCAGGGAAGGGCAAGCCTGTAGGGGCCTTAGGGAAGGCAGGAAACAAATGTCATCTTTCTTCTCATATAATTGTATACCCATGTGCTTTACATAATCAAAATGAATACTTCAATTTGCTACATATTTAGCTGGAGGAACAGCAGGCATATGGAAAAAAAGCCCCAGGGGCAAATGATCTCACTCACCTGGAAAACAATGTGTGTGTTAATAGAATAATTTGTTAATTAAAGATTCTAAGATGTCCACCAAAGCCATTTATTTCTGAATAACCACTTCTTAGAGTTAAACAAGATCCCGGGTAAAATGTAATTAGAAACTCTATTTTTCCTCTGTCGCAGTCGTTCCTGAGTGCAATCAATTTGACAAGTATCCCAAGAGTTACCTCAGCGGCAGATGGTCTACGCGCCAGCCCAATCAGCACAGCGCACCAAGAACAAAAAAGATAAAACAATTTCACGCCTGTCGCTAGAGCTCTAAGATACAGTGTTGTATTGAATTATCTTCAAATTAAGCTCCTTGCTGGCAGTGGAACACAAAACAGGGACTGCTGTGGAAGACAAATAAATAATCGTTTATGAGACTCCAAACNAGGTAGTGTTTCTTCAACTCACGGTAGCAAACATAAGACCTTGGTCATAAAGATTTATCCAGTGACAGGTTCCCCAGATACCTGAAAATACTTTCCATTTCAACTCTGTGGCAGCCCGTTACAAAAATGAGAGCTCATTTTTTCTTTTTTTTTACTAAGAAAATAAAGCATTATTGGGCTCCACGTTGAGAACCCTAATAGGATCACAGACTCATAGAACGATTTGTGTTGGAAGTGACCTTAAAGATCATCCGGTTCCAACCCCCCCCTGCCACAGGCAGGGACACCTTTCACTGCACCAGGTTTCTCAAAGCCCCATCCACTGCAANCACTGCCCCAGGTTTCTCAAAGCCCCATACACTGCAACGGGGCGTTCGCAACCTTACCGGGCAACCTGTTCCAGTGCCTCACCACTCTCACAGTGAGGAATTTCTTCCTTGTATCTAATGTAAGTCTATCCTCATTCAGTTTAAAACCGTTACCCCTTGTCCTGTCGCTATACTCTCGGATAAAAAGTTCCTTCCCATCTTTCCTTCAGGCCCCTGTAGGTGCCAATATTGACCCCTGAGGAGCAACACTCATCACTAGCCTCCGCTTGGATGTTGAGCTATTGACCGTTAACTCTTTGAGTGCAACCATCCAGCTAATTCCTTATCCACACACTGCTCCACCCATCAAATCCACATCTCTCCAATTGACGGACAAGGAAGTCATGCCGGACAGTGTCAAAGGCTTTGCAGAAGTCCAGCTTGCTGACATCAGTTACTCTTCCTTTAACCCCTAGCACTGTAACCCCATCGTGAAAGGCCACCAAATTTGTTAGGCACATAGGTCTATTTTGTATGGGTTTGTTTTCTAAAAAGGAACACATACAAATTACTACCTTGCCCTTGCAGCAGTAATAGGAAAAAATAGCAACCCACAGGTATGTGTTAGTCAGAGAAGTCTTAATTTCCAAGGCTTTTTTTTGGGGGGGGCGGTTAGGTTGCTATGGCAGGAAGAAGGAATTGTTCTGGTAGGAACCACTCTGGCTCTGACTCCTGCTACTGCTGTTGGCTGTGCTCCCAGGTTTATCCCCATGGTACTTGGTTCTCCATCCTTCCCAAGGCAGGAACCCAAAAAGCTAAGAGAAATTTGTATTGCAGAGTGGTAGGGAACTGGGGGTTATTTTTAAAAGTCACTTCCGGGTGCAAAATGCATTAGGAAAATGGAGGTAACAGGGTGGTAGAACAGTGATGAACTGCATACCACATGGTACAGTTGATCTTACTCTTAATGGTGGAATGTGTCCAAAACCTGGCAGATAACATTTGACTTACAGGTAATTACAGCAGAGCTTCCCTTTGGCAAGTTGCTAAGAGACATACTTAGGATTTCAAAAGCTCCACTGTCTGGTTCCCAGGAAAATAGGGAAAATCTACACCAAAGCAAACTCTCGGTGTGTATTGTCACAAGTCTTAGGGATTTCTTGGAAAATGCATCAATGAACAGCTATTATTTATGGGCTCATCTTAGGTGTAAGCATTGCTTATCACATGTGCCCTGTCTTACGGCAGATTCTGGACAGTGTCTCTTCACCAGTTATTTTTTATAAGGGATTGTTTCTTCATTTAATTAAAGGATGCTCTTTTAATGAAATGTATCCATTTAAATATAGCAAATTTTTTATAGTTGATATTATGAAAAATATGTTCTGTTTACATTAAGACTCATAGTTGCCATATTTGCAGTTCTATTTATAAGAACAAATCCATCTTTAGTGATTAAATCATACAACTACATATTTCTAGACATAAACCCCTAAATCTGCCATTTTAAATTTTTAAACCAATGCATGTCATGCATCAGTCAGAGAATGTACTATGAATGCGGATACCGCTACACAATAATGCACTGAAAAATCATTTTGCTGCCGTAAGCATTTAAAAGCACAGTAATTAAAGCTGACATGAAAATAACACAGCAGGAAGTTTAGTACTCTAAACACAGCACGTAAGACATGAAGACGTACGGTAAATAACGCTATTCCATATGCCAGATTAATCAGTATTTCTACAAAAGAGTGACGGAGGTCTCAGCACCGCAGTAGAAAAATGCTTTGCACCTGCGATCGAGAGTTCATATTCTGGCTATTACCAATACAGAGGTTTTATCTTTTCCGTGCTGGCCTTCGTATCTCCAAAGCTCAGCGATTCTGATATTCGCCCTCTCTTTCTGTAGAGTAGTTACGTGCACTTTTGGCATTTGGCTCGATTTCAGCCACTGGGAACTTTTAATATTGGTTCATCTCGAATCTCTGAAAACTGCTTCTCTTTACAGAGGAGAGGTTTCTTTTCCCTGAACTTCTTGGACACTTGGTGTCATGGCTTAGAGTCAGGGCAACCCACTAGACCTGTAACAGACGCTCTCTGTTAACCTCCCTCCCTCCCTCCCTCCTCCAAGGGGAAGAGAAAGGGAATAGGGAGAGAGATTAGCGATTAGAAAAGGAAACTAGAACAGCTTTAATGAAAATGAAATTAATAATAATTAAACTGAATATATACAAAGCCATCATTGCACCCAACCCTCCCAATGGCAATTACGTCACCATCACCACTGACACTGTGGAGCAGG
>VWZY01010975.1:55643-118071 GCA_013399075.1 Chloroceryle aenea
TCCTTTTCTGCCAGGCAGCTTTCCAACCGCTCCTTCCCAATCCCGTAGCGTTGCCTGGCGTTGTTGTGACCAAAGTGAACGATCTGGCACTCGGCCTTGTTAAACCTCTTCCACTGACCTCAGCCCATCGCTCCAGCCCGTTCAAATCCCTCCGCAGAGCGAGAAGCGAGGAAGAAGCCGGAAGAGGCCCTGAGCCCAGCCGAGTGGAGTTTGACGCTCGTGATCCCTCAGCTTTATANAGCTGCGTGTTCAGGAGCTGCGTTCAGGACCATGCAGATCACAATCAAAGGCAGAATGGAAATAGTCCTCCTTGGATGCTGGCCANCCCAACGCGGTACACGAGATCCAGCAGCGGCCTCGGTCCGCGCACCGATCCTCGCCGCTAACTCTAAACAGCGAGCGTTATCACCGCCAGCAGCAGACGCTGTCTGCGCAAACAGGCTGCTGACTTCAGACAGCGCGGTGAGTTAGAAGAACTGAGCTGAAAAGTAAATCAGTTAAAGGAATCAGTTCTGTTCTCACTCATACCGGGACACTTTGTCATATCTTTCTTCATCTAAAGAAAAAAGACAATACTCTGCGAACACAACCAAGTCTCATTTTTCTTCCACAATAAGAAGTGGAAGTCAACCAAGAATTCAACAAAGCTACCAGTTCTCCACATCAAAACCGCTGAAATTCTTTTCCCTCTTTTCTTGCATCCTGCCTACGTGGCCTCTCTCATACTCATTTTGGTTCAGACTATGCCCAACGCTGGCTAAACAGCAGCTCTTCACCTGTAAATCTCTCCACTTCTTCCAACTTGGATAATTTCTCTGAAGTCTCTGTCCAGAGTGAATGCACTTAGTGCATAACTGACACAAAAAAACATCACGCAGAAGCCTTTTGCATTTCTTTCCATAAGGCAAACCAACATGCAAGCAGGAAATATTTGAATATCTTTCCCTGAATCTTTGATGAATCTTCTCCCTGAATCATTGTCAGCTCATCAAATCTTACAGAATAAATAAATAGGAAATGTGTAGGAAATATGTTTCTGTGGGGGTCTGCGAGCCTGGCTTCGTGCATTTCCCCGTGCCAAGCAGAATCTTATTTGTCTAATGCAACGTACAGAAGCCAGCTGAATATATTTAGTCCATATTTGCGGTTCTCAGAGCAGATTAGAGATACTGCTGAGGGATTGAGGTGAGAGCGAAAATTCGCTATTTTTGTCGCTCGGCAAGGACACACGGTGGAAGTCCTTGCATTTCAGCTTTGGTGTGGGGAATAAACTCACCATCTGCTGCGTTATTTCCTCTCTGAAATTACCGGCTCGTACCATGGTAAATTAATTTGTTCTTAGACTGTATCACCGTCAGTCTCTCCCCCCCGACACAGACCGGGATTGTCTCTTCTCACAAAGTAGAGTTTGAAGAGTTTGCAGTCACGTGGAGCCGATCAAAAGATGCGCTGTTACGGGAAGGATTATTGGGAAGAGCAAAATGTTGGAGAGGTCCTTCCACATTTATAGAGGTACTCTGGCACTTTGCGAGGAGCGCAACAAAGGGGAAACTGGCCTAGGAAAGAGGGGAGACAGAGTTAATGGATTTTCTAGTAACCTGCACAATTCCTCAATAAGAAGCAGCAGGGGCGACAGAGATTCTCACTGCATATTGCCTGCTCGGCAATCTCTTAGATATCTGTACAGCTGAGCGGTATTTGCAAGTGCAGGCAAAAGTCTAAACATATTTTGCACTAAAATGAAAAGGCCGAATACGATTACCTCCCCTAGAAAACCGATGTATGTGCAAACTAAAATAAAAAATGATACATTCTGGGCTAAGATGAATTGAGCAGTTCCAATTTTTTGCCTAAACTGTTTATCAGTGGGAAATGTGCCTAACATTATGAAATATTTCTTTTATTCTTTAATGTAGAAGTATTTTTGAAGGGAAATCTGAAAACCACGAGCCTAAGTCCACAAACATAGACGATGAATTGTACTTCGGAAAATATTTTAAGGCTGCAAGCAAACTTCTATTTTCTTACGGCTCCTGGCAGAACGGTCGGCAAATCGATGCCTGGCAGATCGATAAATTAATCCGACGGGACCGTGAGAAGAAGTTGAAACTTGAGATGTTGAACCAAAGTTCAGAACAGATCTGCTATGCAGCTGTAACTGAACTGTATCTTAAATGACTTGGAGGATTGAAAGACTTCTGAAAACCTTCCACCCATTCTTTTTGATAGAACACAATTTAACTGCAAAATAATCAATAAAAGTAATTATTCCCTTAACATCTACAAGTGAAAAGTTTTTAGTGAATAAATATGTAGCATATTTGTGGTTTGTTAAAAACAAATCAGCTCTTGATGAAATCTACCGAGATTAGAAAATGTCAGTTGTCAAAACGGAATTTGGGCTATTATAAGAAAAGCACAAATAAAACTGCAATCTACCCCACCAGTGCACCAAAATTCCTCACATTATATGTCTAGCAGTGTGTCTTTAGCCACTGTCATTCTCTTGCTTCAGAATTTCACTAATTATGTTTTGTACCGCTCATAAAGAAAAATGCAAATAGAGTTGAATAAAACCTAATAATCTGGGATTAGAACGTCACTCACCAAACCCGGAGTTTAAATTTGTTTGAGAGGTGGTTGTGACCAGGCTTCATGAAGATGCTGACTTATCTCTGCTCCACACACGAGACTTAGCCGTCCCTTGTAATCCCACTTCTCTTTGGGCCGATATTTAGCAGTGTGTCTCAAATGACATCCGTAGGATCTAATGGTCTTCGTGCAATTTGACAGGTCAGCTCCTGAAAACTTCTAAGGGGAGGATATTCCACCACTTCTCTGATTAAGTTCTCCCACTATCATCTGAATGGGGAAAAAAAAAATTTTCATTGAAACCATGAAAATATTCAGACTTTATTCCAAAAATAGATGGACAATTAAAAAATGTATTTTTTAAAATATTCATAATTAAAATTAAAATGACAGCAAATGTAATAAGTAAAAAAAATATATTTTTAGGACATAGTGGTTTAAAAATGGATTTAAACATGCACCATGCATATCTAATTATGGCTTTAAAAGATATCATCCTGCACCGCTGAGCAATGCTTCTTTACGTTATTGAACAACGGTTTAACACTACACCAGAATTAAAGGCAACATAAGGGTAATCTGGCTCTTCTCATCGGTTCTGGAAAGTTTGTCTCGAAAACTCTTATCGATTCATTGATATTCATCATCTGATACTTAATTACAAGAAATAGATATTAAATATTGACCAATATTTCTAATATATTCCCAAATCTACCAGCACTATTTTATCAATGACAAACTGAAACAGTTTAAACTAAACTAGTATTAGCTACAGTACATTACAATTCACATCACAATATATTTTATGACCTGGCTTTTCAACCAACAAAGAGGTTTTTCTCTAAAGTCTTAATAGCAGCTCCATTTGAATAATGTAGAAAAAGATAAGACATAAGCATAACTTAATGAAATCAGTCATCCCGGTGAGTTTTGTTATTCTTCATAATTGGAAAATGAAATATTACACTACTCTGAATGCTATTGTATTAGGAAACAAGTCAGGCACATCTATGCAATTTGCTTTAGGGGTATTTAAGATATATATTCTTTTGAGGCAGTTGTGCTGCTTTTAGCTGAAAGTTTTATTTATTATTTTTTTAAATGATGATCCACCAATTTAAGTTGATGTAAAAATATGTAACTTTAGGTACAAATCCATACCTGTATTTTGTCTCATTTAGCTTTCCATTAATCACTACCTAAGTCAAATTGTTATTAAAGCCCTGTCATATAGGTAATCACTTACCTAGAAGGAAGCGTCAGTAATTCGCTTTACAGTCCTGACTGATATGGAAACCATAACCTATTTACCACAGAGGCCCATCACTGGATGTCTTTATAGTGGTTGGCACCAAAATCCAAAAACAGCCGTTGGGAAGGAAATGCTACTTACGGAGAACGGAATTATTACATCGTAACCCCCAAATAGCTAGGAGGAAACACAAGAAACGTTCCATAAAATGTTCTTTACTCCTATGTAAATTGTACTTACCTAAATTCGCTCGGTACAGAGCCCTGTTAGACTCCAGCCACTCACAGAGGTCTCTGGCACCGGACGAATGCAATTTCTGGGTGTTATTTCAACTGGGATTTTTTCATCTTTATTCTACGGTTGGTGGTGTCTCTGTACTATGAAATTCACAATGTGAAGCTGAATTTAAGTCATTCAGACAAAGTTACGCTCCCGCTTACGTATTCTTTAATGGGATGAGAATGTGCCTCATACGCTACTACGATCACCTCTCGCTTTCCTGGTGGTTTCCCTATTGCATTGCCAAAACTGAGGCGTGAAAGTACTGCACAGTACTCTCAACGGAGGAGGGAAGAACAAAAATAGACCTCCAGAAATTCAAACAAAAAGCAAGACATGAACAGCGCGTTACTGTAGACATAAATTCCTGTAGTACGTGAAGCCTAAATTCAGGCAAGGGTCTAGAAAACAAAAGTGCAGCTAAGGGAGAAGGAGAGATACAAGACTATCCACCCCGTTCATAGTCTGAATGCCCTTTCACAGCAAGGCACTCAAGAGAAAGCAGCCGCCTACCCTGCTTTTTGTTATCCATACTCATTCATTAGTTAAAGACTGCATTTGAAATGTGGGTTTATTTGCAGAGACCACATCCTTTATTTCTGCAGCTCACAACTTGGACTGTGAAAATCTGAATAATAGGCACTGCGGATAACTAATAGAGGTAGGATCTACCCTTTGGTAAGGAACATCTCCAGCTAGTGGGTTATTTGCAATTGAAAACTATCGATTAAAGTCTTCACCATGAAAATGTTTGCTCATAGTATAGTCTCTTTGCAGATCAAATTCATAACAGCTGCAACTATGACCACTCCTCTAACCCTCAAAAACCAATTAAGGTTGCTGCAAGGGAAAACATTAATCACAACAGAGCAGAACTGCTGAAGAGTAGAAGGCAATAGGCATGAAAAGCCTGTTCAGATGTCAGCAACTATGTAGCGTGCATATGCTGACAAGAAGCTGTATATATCCTCCAAGAGCGGGTTGCAGCAGAAAGATAACGATGCACATCGCCTCTAAGCTATGACTTTACACATGGGTAGAAATATATTTTTCTCAGGGTACATATTAAAGGCTTTTGTAACTTTTCTGGATAATGCTTATTTCCCAATATTTGCCTTTTAAAGATTGCACCTAAAAGCAATTAGGTAGCGGCATCAAAAGATATTTCATTAAACTCAAACGTGTTCTGTTCTGTTTACAAGCTTCCTACGGTAACTATGTGAACTGCATCCATCCCATCGCACAGGACTCACCTGGGACCGCAAGATAAAGTGAAATTACACATCACATACTTGAACATACTTTCACTTTCTTACAATATGACCCAATACAAATGTATATATGGTTTTGGTTGTCATTTTTCAGCCTGAAAGGAATTTCTACATACCAATGACCTACTGCAGAAGAAGAAAAAAAATGCTGGTTATCATGTTCACTGTAAACAAAATAAAAGAAAACAAAGCAAAACAACAAAAAAAGTTCAAGTACTTCATTTTTACTAGACCAAAAAACAAGTTGAGGGGAAACAAAAAGTTGTGGACATACAAAAAATTACTAACCGATATTTCAGAAAATCAGACGCGTCCAACACGCTGAACATATTGCCAGCAAAATTCAGCACGGTATCTCTGAAAATCTGTTGTCAGCCCGTCCTTCCCTATAGTGCACAAAAAAAAAGACCCAAGACTGAAAATGAGCTATGGGTTACTGACTTCAGTCCCCTACCGATTCAAGCATCCGTAAGCTTACCCATAAATATGGAGCTTTCTTTAAAAACAAAAATCTGATTATTGTGCTTTTTAGAACAACTGGCTTACCACGTGATACTGGTTTTGCACCACCTTTTGATGCTTTTTGTTTTGTTTTCCCAGGTTTTTTTGGTTGTGCTGTGGGTATTTTGGTGAGGTTTTCTGGTGTTTGTTTTGGTAAAAAGTAAATCACATAATCAAACAACTATTTCTGCACATTCTACAGTCTTTGGGATTTTGGCTGCCTCTCGCTGGTTAATGGAGGTGTGCCTCGGACGGGTACAGAGCACTGGACCGTGGCTGATTACAGGTGTCACTCTATTGCCTTGCACAGACCCAGCTTACACCAGTTCACACTTTCATAAGCAAATGCCAAGCTCAGTTTTGAATTCTGAACAACCTGAGGACCATTCCTTCCCTCTTTGCACAAACCCACCTTTTCTGGGACAGTACAAGAGCCTCGCACTGGACCGGCTGGTTTCAGAATCCAGCAACATTTCAACATTTGCCTACGCCTTTATTTTATTATAGCACAGTGAAAGGAAACTCTCTGCTTAAAAATTCCGCCTGTCTACTACCCGCAAGGCAGCTTCTCTTGGTGTTTTTTTTTGTTTGGTTGGTTGGTTGGGGTTTTTTTTGTTCGTTTTGCATTGTTGGGGGTTTTTTTTTGGTATTTTATTATTTTATTTTCTTGTCTTGCTAAACAGAATTTTGGATTAATTCATCATATTTTTTAATATCTACTAAGCAAGTCCAGATGTCATTTAGGAACAGGTTTTTCCATGTTCGTTTTCTCATTAAAGTATACATACCTATCATATATTCACAGGGATCTGCTCTTTGATTTTCCTCTTTTTTTCCAGGCTGTTGTCCCACATCAGTTTCTCTTGCTCCATGTAGAAAAAAAAATGACCTGACTGTAAGATATGGTGAGATATTCCTATATAGAAAAGAGAGTTATTTACAGTTAGTGAGTGTGGAACAGGCTCTTTCTTAAAAAAAAAAAACCTGTAAAAAATGGCAGAATACATATTAGATCAAAATCAAGCACTTTTTGTAATAAATGCAGAGCCAAAATGATGGCTGAATCGTTTATACACTACCTGAAACACTAGAGAAATAAATGGTCCTGGATCATTCTTCAAGCCCCATAAAATGAGAAGCACTTTCTCACGTGCATCATTTCCCTTCTATGCACTTTATTACTCAGACTGAGCAGAGGCTAGGATCCAGGTTCTGAAAAATTGATTTAAAGTTGAATTAGTGGCACTGGTGAACATTGTCGCTCCAAACCTCTGCAACGTTTATGGACCTTGGCCAGCGTTTATGGTGTCATTAGCACGCGGGACCAAATGGAGCCGTTGCAGAACGCCTCCCTATCGCTTCCATTACAAGGGGTATTCTCTTCCTAAAGGAAGCAAGGAGAAATTATTTCTACCCTAAATCCCACACCGTGTTTGTGACAGAGACAAAAAGCACATCTAGGACTCTATTTTCGTTTTCAAGTACGTTTTGCTCCTCACAATATAATAGCCATTTGAGGAGCCTGCATATGTTCTGGTGTGAATATCATGGGCTGTCTGACAGAAATTCCTTCCTAACCCCGAAACATAATCAGGATGCCACACACAGCAAGCCTCAGATGTATGCCAATGGTAAGCAGGAAAGGGTTTCTTTTCCTTCCCCTTCATTTTGCAATGCAAAATGAATCCCCAGAAAGAAAGGTGCGGTTTTAATCTTCCTTTTTGACGGCTCAGGACCAGTTCACAGTTTTAATCTGACACTAATCTGACAATGAGCATCACAAGACACAGAGCTGAGAAGAAACAAGAATTATGTTAAAAACCAAAAAGAAGCAAAGTTCAGTGGCTGTTGGTTTTGTGCGTGCGTGTGGTTTTTTTGTTCATTTGTTGGTTCAGTTTGTTTTTTTGTTTGGTTGGTTTTGTTTTTTTTTCCTCCTGAAAAGGCATCTCCTCGGAAATCTCGTCATTCTCTTATTACATAACAGAGGAACAGAGGAAGTATAGTAACATTTCTGGAAGACCCGAAAGAAAAAAAAAATAATTATTGAATATAAAATTTCTCATCAAGAGAAGGCCCGATCTCAAAACTTTCCTTTCTTGCAAAAGGAGAATGAATGCTCAAATTACTGAATAGACTTTCAGATAAAAGCAATGTAGACAGTGTTTTTAAAATGACTAAATTGAGTTACTCTAAGAAAAATCCTGTATGGAGAGATTTTCCAAGAAAATAACTTAGATGAGATCCCACTCATGGTTGTTAGTACACAAATATGGTATGCTGAAACTCCAAGGAAGGGGCCGAGTCTGCGAAGCTGATGATCAGTGTGATGGGCTTGTGGAAAGAGAAAATCCCAGCCAGCTCCCATAGAGACTCAAAAAGAGTATCCAGAAGCATTGAATGGCTTCAGGTAATTCCCACTAGATCCACAAAGCTGTCAAAAATAGGCGCAGGTCAAAAGTTGGCCATGAATATCCTAAATACCAAATGCAGACATTGGCTTGAGATTTCTGAGCTAAGCCTTCACAGAACCAGAAACATATTTGACAGAGACTGGTTCAGGCTACAATATAGGACACATTCAGAGCAGCTCAGCCAAATACAGATGTTGAAGGTGAGGACATGGAGTTTCCGGTTAAATCAGTATTTTCTTAATAGTACTTTCACAGAATAATGAAAACCTAAAGACCCCAATCTTATTATGCTATCACATAGTAAGAGAGTTGCATATGACTTACGGGAATTATTCAGTTCCAGGGGAAGATGGATCTAATAATTCTGTGAAAGGAAAAGGAGTAATCATTTAAGAGGACAAGCAAAAATTATTTGAAGCTGAATTATCACGGAGCAAACACAAATAGTTATAACTAAATCATGATGAAAACCAGTTGGGCACAATGCTAAACTGAAATGGTTTGTGTGTTTTGTAGACACGGGAAACTATAGGAAAAATGGAACCTACGTAAAACATGAGCATCTTGGACCACCTGGTACCATGATACGTTTGTTTTCTGAGGACTGAAAGTAATCTGCTGCAGCGGAGCACTCACCGGGAGAACACCCGTAGAGCGTAGCATTAGCCAGCAGAGTGAGTTCTCACTGTTGTGAGGAAGGTTTCAATGGCTGGGGCTTGAAAACCAAAATTTCAGTCACTAATGAGTCTTCCATTATTATCTATTTCTAAGCGGGAAAGAAATACCATCTTACATTTTATGTAAAAACATAAGCTGATAAAATTAGCTATCGCTCAGAAGGTACAGACAACTCGCTACATTTCTCTGCAAGACTATTGAAGATTGAGTCTATAAGGCCCCGCTTGCATTCCTCCCCATTTTTCCCACCTCTAAAATGCAATAGAGACATCTCCATACCTTGGTTTTCCTCCATGGTGGTGACTTTCTGTGGATCTTTTCCTCTGGTCTCCAATCTCAGAAGCCACTCTCCGTCCTGTCCTGTCACCTAAACCTACAGAGTGACCCGGCACCCAACTGAGCAATCGCCAGCTCTCATCCATCCAATGCCGAGGATCAGACAAGTACTGTGGCAAAAATAAGTTTTGCCTCCCTATAAATTTTGGCCAGGATGACAATATTGAAGCTCAACCCTACCACTCACCTGCACTAGGGCCAAGTCTTGAAGGCTATCAGGAGCTCCTGATAATGCAAGTACTTGGCATTATAGCTTTAGGATAAAACACAGATCTATTTTGCACATTATTTAAATTACCTCACATTTTTTATTTCCAGTTATTAAACTGTAATGAATTTATTTGTTTATGGAAGTGTGCACTGCATGTCTAGTACTGTTCTATAATAGCTGGATTTAGAGCCAGCCTCTGATTTTCATCCTAGACATCATTAAACAGTTTATTTTCTGTGATAGAGGAATGTGCTCTTGGGCAAGAGCTCTCCATTATTATGAATTATTAACAATATGTATATACGTGCATTATGGATTTAAAAGATGAAAAGAAAGCTTGCCAGTTATTCGGAGAAGCTTTCTCCATCTACAAGGCCACTAAATTGCAGACAGCCGTCTGCTGAACAGTCACAGACAAAGAAACCCCGATGACCACAAGGATTTTACTTTCCTGTTGGTAAAATGATATAAAACATTTCAGAAAAAAAAACAGCTTCTGTGCTTGGCAGTATCTGCTTAGCCCTCCACTACTTCTTTCCACTGTAAGGTAATACTGTAATCCCTCTGATAGCTCCCCAAATATCAATGCTCCCTGGAAAAGAGTCTCTGCACTGTCATCAAAATGCATATAGTTTTATTTTAAAAAGTCTTACAAAGAAGGATATTTTTGTAACTGCAGCATTTGAGAAAATTGTATCATATTTAGATGTTTCTGCTGACGCATCTGCTTGCGATGTGTCAAATGGCATCTATCAGCTACGTTAAGTTTCACAACCCTGCGTGATAATGAAAAACGATGGGAAGTAGCAGCTTTCGTACGCTGCAACACAGCAGAAAAAAAAAGAAAAGTCTAAAACATTTAAATCTCAAATAAAACCCCCTAGACATGCAGCTACAGTGGTCGCCATTCATGCTCCCGTACAACTTTGTCCTCTGTAAAAAGCGCTCTAGTAGGTCGTTTGCTCCTCCAGCCTTTCCAGGTCATCGGTCCCCACGCTACCACCGGATTCATCCATCCCACTGCTCATGGAAATGCACAGAATACCGGGTCAGGAAATCTCGTAACTTGGAATCCAGGCATTAAAAAGTAAAAGTACTCCCAAGGAGAACTGAATAAAAGGGGGGGAAGGGGGACAGACTGCTAGAGATTAATTAGCACTACTCTACGCAGGCTCGTACTATCAAAGCTCTCTTTAAAATCTCCTCCTCCACACACCTTTTTTTTTTTTGCCTCTCAAAGCACCTGCATGTTTTCCCCTAAAACCATTTTCTACTGTCCTTCAAGACCTTCTTCAGAGTAGCAATGACTGCTACCTCTGTGCATACCGCTCTCTGTCACAAACGTCACTGCCTTCCTCAATAACCCGCTGCCCAGAATACAGCCACACTCCCAGTACTGCTGACTCAGAGGACTGGTTTACATAGATATTAGATATCGAAGGATATTTTATATTGCATGTGTTCTTCATTATATATTTCTTACTTTTGAGAATTCCCTCTTGATAACTTTGTGATCGACATTATCTTACCCCAGCACTTAGGTTCTATTTACGCTGCTTTTTACAACCTGAATAGAGTTTTGCCTTTTTTATTAGCCAATAACATATCGATTTCCTATATAATTTTTCGGAACATAAACCACAACATACCCCGTATCCTAGATTAGACTTCCTCTTATGGCTCCAAGCGAGACCTAGTTCCATCACACGAACAGAGTCCCGACTGATCTCTGCCATGGGTGGGCAACTGCACCTACATCCAACAGACCCAAAGAAAACTATTTGGAGACCTGACCCCTGCTGCTAACCAAACATAAAGCTGTCAGACAGCTAGTTGGCCATGCACAGATAAAATGATCACCTTCTCTAGGAGTGAAGCATAATTCACTTACCTACCCCAATCAGCGGCCAATTTCTGCAGAGAGTTCTCACAGATAAGTCTGCAGTGCAAAGAACTCAGCAGGTCTAGAGCTGATGGGCATCTAATGAGGCAGGAAAGCACCTCGTTTTTTTCAATGCCTTATTCACTTAAACCACTTTGCCCTAGAGTTTCTACTCATGCACTTCTTTTAGACTGGCTGTAATTCATTCTGAAGTAGGAGAGAACAGAAAAAATAAATGACCGGTGTTTGTTATATTCCTTCCACTTACTATAACAACTCTGATGGGAAGACCACGGTTAACCCTCCCACATATTCCTCTGAACTCATTTCTGGGTAAAAAATGGTGGTGCTAGAAGAAAAGACCTTCCTTATTAATTCTGCTTCTGGAGAATGAAAAAATCTCTTCTACTACGTACGTACGTTTCAAGCAAGCTACTCTTACCACTACTTAATGACAGGTGCAAAATTACATCTACGGAAAAAAAAAAAGAACCGGTAACCTGGTACATGCATACCAACACACACATGCACATCTGTATATGTATAAACATTAAAATTCATTTAAACTTTTATTTCCCATTAGAAATCCACAAGCAGAAGGTATTATTTAGACATTCGCATTTCCTCCTTTCAGCACATCTTACAGCAATTGCCTCCTCTTTATATCAACAGTCATTACCAGCATGAGAGAAGAGTCTGCATTTTGCTGTCATTTTTACCATCATCACTCGAGTGACATAGAAGCCTGTTACATGCAAGAAGGCTTTGAGTCAAATCAGTTAGGCTGCATTGCAAGAAAAAATTTGGACCTGAGCAGGGCTTCGCTTTCCCTATATTCACAGCAGTGCAAAATTACTAATTTAAATGGTTCACTGATTAAGGAAGAGGATCTTGACCTTTTGAGGTAGAACTTTCTATGCTTTACCTTAATTTTTCCTCCAGATTTCACTGCACTAGATCAAGATAAGACTGCACTAGAATTGCAAAAGCTTTGTTTACAACATGTAGCATTTAGAATGCGCGATACTTACTTGCCGCTTCTCATCCATAAGAAAGGTCCACAGGTACTACCTACAGATGATTTAAAACTGTGTATTTTAAAAAGTATTTTCCAGGTTTTTCAGCTTCTTTTGAGGAGAACAAAAAAAACAACAAAACAAAACAAACCAACAACAACAAAAAAGTAAAAAAAAATTTCTCTTTAAAAATCCCATTCGTAGCAAACCAACACCACTGCTGATTTAGCAGTAACCTCCTTTAATTCACGTAAATAATACTATAACCATTGTGTATTCACATTTGAAGCTCCTCAACTATTATGTTTTTCTCTACATAGACTTGCAGATTTTGATCTTATCCCAGCAAAAATAAATTCTACCGATACATTTTTTACCTTAACTATTGTATGAATGTAGTCCTACTTACTAAACTTCAAAATGCACCTGTGCAGGCAGAAACCCCAACATATCCATGAACCGTTTTTTCCTTTGTATCAGAATAGAAGGTCCACGCATGTGTTTCAAAACAATGATGAGACAGAGCAGAAATTTTAAAGATACACCTTTACGGTCATTAATGACATAAATATCCTTACAACAAAAGAGGTAAAACACTGATTAAAACAGATGAACTTTTCTTTAGTGGGTTGTGCTCCTCACCATAGCTTATGAAATTATTATTCAGCTGAAAGCAGCAAGTATTAGGGAGTTTTAATAAATAAAGAGCAATAATGCCCCAGGTCAAAATAAAACCTCAGTAATATGAACGGCAAAGTTTCCTTAGACTTCATTGGTTTCAGAATTTCACCAACAGGTCAGAATTCAGACTCAGGGTAGAAATTCTCGCAAGGTTTTAAAAAACCCCATAAAATAAAACAGAAGCTTGAAGCAAAGAAATGAGACGTCTTATAATTCTTCAAGTCGGTACATTAATATTTGCAGTTAGAAGTAATAGAAAAACCTGGTTCACATTCATAAATATATAAATTCTAATAAACTCCGATAATCTTATTCACAGAGAACAGAAAAAGAGAAAACTTTCTATGGTTCCTGAAGTAAAGGGGAGAAGGAAGGATATAAAATAACATACAAAGCCACGCCTGCTGCAAACGTGAAATCAAAGCGATCTATAAAACAACATACACATTTAGGTGGTGAGCCAGGTTAATTTAAACGTATCAAATTATCTTTATCCAGCAAAAACGTCTTTACTTTCAGTAGAGTTAATAGAGCTTTGTAAAATTTTACAGCCGGTAGGAATATTGCATAACTGTGTTCACTGCTACATATATACAAGTCTTCAGGCAATGGACGGTAATGGAAATGAGAAAGTGAATGTATGTTTAGAACATGTAGAGAGTATGAGCACCGTGGTAAAATAGGCAGCAGATTAAAATTTACCGTCTAATTTACAATCTTCAAAATACATCCACACGGTCATAATCGGATATTGCCTTAATCGGGTAAAGTTAACAAAATCCTTAACGTTGCAACATGAGTGATTCTCAGGTGGTACAAATAAATGACCCACGTCAGAATTTGTAAATTGATTTACACCAATTACGAGTCTCTCCAAATATACTTAAGACTGTATTTTAAATGCAGCATATCAAGTAAACACGACCATAATGCAAAACACGCATTTTGAGAAATACACATTTATAGAAGATGAACTTGACAGAAACATTATAGCCATGTCATGTGTTGTATAAGAAGCATATTATCATGTGTATATATTAATATACAGTCATATTTATATATATATAAAAGATGAATGGATGTTCCAACAATCTCTTAAAGCTTCAAGTGAATACCATATCCAAGTGAGTTTTTAAGTGTAAAAGCTTATTAACGAACAAAAAGTTAACACTGCAAGTAAAGAACATTTTGTTTCACAATTATCTAATCGTTGTTTGATTACACCAAATGATAAAAAGTTCCACAATAATAAGCCGTAAAAAGTATTTCTTTTACCGGTGTNATAATAAAAAATTCTGCGTACTTACAAACAAGACAGAAAAGTCTGATCACTCCAAACTGCCCATCGATTATGCACTGTAAAGCCCAAAAGCTCCTCTAGACCATTACTCTAAGGCTCACGTTACCTGAAAAACGGTCTGTCCCCCCAGGAGGGTCACCGTCTGGACAAAGTGTAATTTTCCAAGGACCAACGAGAAGAGACTCTTCGTATCTCGGTGCAAGAGATTCACTTTTCACGCATTTCTCTGCAGCGTTGTTCTGGGAAATCACCTAACAAAATCTATAACCTCATTTAGGTTTAGGTCTGGTGATTTAATTCTTGCAATTCAAGGTGTATTGCTTTTACTGTTTGCACTGGGAAGATGGCCCCATAATTCTAAAAACTGGAAAACTGCTCAGAAACGTATACACACTAGATTTGTGTAAATTTGAGAATTCAAATGTAAATTAACTAGATTTAACAAATTTAGCAGAATTTATCTAGAATTAGATACATTCAAGTATTTAGTATTTGCATAAGTATTTTTACTTATCAATTAGACTATCAAGTTACAGAAAAAAATATGTATTTAATCTCAAATACCAGATATAAAACATGAAAAAGAACTACTCCTGTAAAACCCTATATAACTTACTCTAGGTTATATATTTAATAATAAAAGAGAAAGTCAAAAGAGTATTTTATTATGTCATTTAATTTAGCATGTTCAATTTTCAACTAACTTGTGATTTATTTTTATACTTGGTTTTGCTTTTACATAGGAAGTCACGTATACAGACAGTTCTAGCACTAAAGGCAGTACCGTATTAGAAAATTATTTAATTTGATGGTTATTAGACTTTTATTGTAAGTAGTTCATACACCATTGAAAAGCAATTACAGTAGGTAATAAATACTTGTGCAATGCCTTAAAACTGTTTCACAAGTTAAAAGAGAAAAAAAAAATATTTTCAATTGTTAGAAAAATAATAATGTTCAAAGCTGTTTAGAGATTTTGTTAAAATAACGTGGAGTTCTAAGTGGGATTTTTCAATGACTGTTGCAAATGAAAATCTGGGATGGGTAATTTTTAATCTCCTCCAAGATAAAACTGCATGGATATGATTAAGTTCGATCACATCCATGCTTAGTGCCCACTTGGCACCTGCATTGTACCAGAGGCAGCAAAGACATACAGGTTATGTGCACATACTCTCGAAATGAAGAGATATAAACTCACTTCTACACTATATGTTTGAAGCAGCAGATAAAACCGAAATGGGCATTCACCTGAAATTGCAACTAGTGAAAATGTACCTTCTTTATGGCATTGCAGGGCCAGATGCTTGGCAACATCCCACTCCACAGCACAGCCTCAGACAGGGGTTCCGTGCTGCTCTCCAGAACCTGACCTTCTCAGTGACTTTTTGCTTATTAACATAGTTTAGCCCTTTGTAACTGCACAACAAGGAAAACTCACATCCCTTGAGTAGCTGACACTGTAATCAGCAGATGCTGTTTGGCATGGTTTTCATGTAATATTATACTAAAGCGTGCAATATTGATATAAGTAAGTTCTAATGCTATAGGTGCAGAAATAATAATCAGATATACATGTTTTAGGAGATAGTATTACTTTTTAAATGGATAATATTGATAATAATCAATAATATTTAATACTATGCAATGTATATTAATAAGATTCCAAAATTACTATTCTTTCAGGTCAATGGTATCTATTTTTTATTATACTACACAGAAAGGTGAAAAGCAGTCATTAATTGGAGAGCTAGCACCTACCTTTAATTATAGAGGGCCTACTTCTAGCACTAACGGTAATGCTGCAAATCCTTAGCTTCACTCACGTGGTAAAAAATTTAACTCAAAGAGACGGTTCTACCGCAGAATCGCTTCTGGTTTCATTCCGAACCATCGCAGATGTGGGCCTGCTATATCTCATACTACAGCAAATGAGAAGATTTCCCGGGCTAAAGCTGGCTGAGGCTCAACAGCAATAAAAAGGTTGCAGAGGTAGGGAAAGGTCTCTGAAATACAGTCAGAAATAATGGCAGTACATTAGTATTACTACTAATTTATACTGTATTTTATTCTCTTTCTTTACCAAAATGCTGCGGGCAAGAGACAGCTGACACGAGGTGAGAATTTGAATCAAACCCTGATGGGTTCCCCCTTGTGAAGCTGTTCCTGACCTCCCCTTCACTCACATGCTCTTGCCCTCTTCACACACAACACAGGCAGAGAGAGCCTTGGCTCTGACAGCGCCTTACCCCGCCAAGAGCCGTGTGCCATCGGAGGCAGTACGCCTGGGGGAACCGAGGCCTTCCCTGCGCTCTACACCTTTTCACTATAATGCAGTATATTCCCTTAAGGTCAGATTGACAGGGATATTTTCCTTCCCTCCCCCATCACCGATATTGTTTTTGCCACATTGTCTTTTTGTGGTTTAGCATAAAAGGGATTATCTCCAACAGTCAGCGGTTTGTGCACATGCTACCAATAGGCAAAATTTGTCACGGTGACATCCACCCTCTAACAGAAACAGATCTATTACCCTTTCTCTCTTGCTCGGTAAGAGAGCTGCCCTCAAGGTGTTAGCCTCTCAGCCTCCGTGATAAATCACCGATGTATAGGAAACCTGACAATCCAAACATAGCAGGGGCAGAGGATGCTATTCCACCGCAGAAGAACATGGAAGAACAACATCCGTGAGGCTTGTAATGAAAGATTTTTGATATACTTAAGTAGTTAACAAAAATTTATTGCGATAGTTTGTCACTAGATTTACAGTTTCAGAGAACATAGTACAAAACATAGTGCATCAGCTTTGTCTAAACATTAAATAGGTGCAAATACACAAAGATTTAAAAAAAAAGTGAATACTTTACAACATAAGTTATAGAACTATAAATATATTTTATATACATTATACATATTCTAAGACGTGATTTTCACTTATCTATAGGGAGAGTTCATATCAGTATTAGACTATTCAGTGCTTTAGTTAGAGTATAGGTCTGAACTTTACATGAATGTTTGCATCATTATACTTACACTAAATGCTTCACAAGGAATGTGGAATTTTAACCGGTTTATTTCACAGAACCGTTCTGCAAGGCTGAGGGGACTGTAGAAACAGCAGGACCATTTAGCTGAAGGCTCCTTCCCCTATCCCCGAGAACCTGCCCTAAAAGAGGGGCTGCAGGGGGATGATGGCCGGGTGCGGGGATAGCAGGGAAGGGAAGACGGTGTGCGGCAGCGGGGGAAAGGCCAGCTGGGTCGGATGCAGGACCGAGGGCGGCAGCAGCGGCGACAAATGTGCCGGGGCAACGAAAGCTGCATGTGTCCCCGGGCAAAGCCTTGGTCCTACTGGTAGATGAGGTAAAGGAGCTCTGGAAAGAGCCGGGACCTGCGAGAGGAACTGCTGGTGGGGCTGGAGAACCTTCAGCGCGCTGGCGGCAGCAGCTGCATGCTGCTGTAGGATGGTGTGATGGACGGTGGTAACGGAGGTAGAACACAACGGCGACTGCAAGGGCAAGGGCTGCAGCGGGGAGCTCGAGGGCTGGATAGCTGGGGGAGGGAAGGTGAACTTCACGTTGTTGGCCAGCACGTTTTGTGGCATGACTGGTTGATAAACCTCGGATGGGACATCTTTGAATTTTTCATGGTTATCTGGAGGGAATATCAAAGTTTGATCAGGCACGGCAAAGGGGGCTATTAACTGTTCAGTAGTTAAAAAGGTGTGACTGTTTACATGTGCTTCTTTGAATGACAAGGGTGGTGGGCTGCTAAATATGCCAGGACTACACGGTACCCATTCACCAGTCATCTCATGTATTTTCTCACGCGGCAGAGAATCGGCCAATTCATAACGGCAAAGATAGGATTTAGGAGGAGCTTGCTCCAAATGTCTGTTGGGGAGGGGAACTTTGTAATGAGCCCGACTTTCATGGCCGCTGACATTTTCTTTTTTCTTTTCATCTTGCGGAACACCCTGTGCACCAGCAGCTGCCGGAGCACTGGGCTCAGGAACGGAAGCAGCAGAACCTGCAACGACATCAGAAAATGTACTCGGAGAGCTCTCCGGCACTGCATGCGCCATCAGTTTGTGATTTTCCATCACAAGTGAGCTATCAGTTTCTAGAGATGACCCGCTTCCCTCCAGCTGCATTGTTTTATCTGTGTCTTTTGCATCATTAGCTTTGGGATCTACATTAGTTTCCTCTGGACTGTCTTGAGTCAGCAAGTTCCCCAAAATATTGAATGTAGGATTTGAAGAATTCTCTTTGGAAGGTCTGGAGGTCTCTCTTGTTGCATTCCTGTGGAGGAATACATGGTGGGTTCTAGCTTTCCTTCTCCTGCGTTTCCCTTTTGCCTTGTGGTGCGTACGGGCTTGCCTTAGATAGTCCTCTGCTGATAACGTCTGTCCATATGAGCTGTCATCTGAGGAAGAGAAATAGGTGTGCTGTCTCCGCTTGCAGTGGAATTTTTCAGGTTCCTCCGTCAGAACATTGTAAGCTCTCTTTATGGACTGGTTTTGACTCGTACTCTTCTCCTCACTGCAGTGTCCTAGCCACTTATGCTCTGGGCTACAGCTTGACCTCCTGACTTTCCAGCTACAACATAGTTTAGAGTACCTTAAGCTGTGCCTCCTGGAACTTGGAGCCAACTGCTTTGCCCGTCTCTGAGAGTTTGCTTTGCTCTTTCTGCGCAGTCGTTTACAACCATGGTGTCTGCCGCTATTTTTTGCACTCCAAGTGTCACACCAGCCTCTGTCCCCATGTAGGTGATCTGATGCAGACATGAGCCTCTTGTGGCCATTTTCAATGCCAAGATTTTGATGTGACTGCTGCATCTCACTGGTAGCTAACCAGAGATTCCCCACATCACGTCTGCACTTCTCCAGACTATTTTGGAGGTGCCAATACTTATTTTCATCTCTGTCACCAATTTCTTTTTCAGTCACTGACGACACCTCCATTTCTGCCACTGCTGTGACCCCACAGTGATGATGATGACAATGACATAATTTCCTCCTCCTTTTCCATTTCCTACTTTTGTGAAGCCATTTTTCATGGCTTGTTTTAGTCCAAACTTTCTTATATTTCTCATCTATCACAGTGTTTTGTCGTAACAGATTTTTAGAAATGTGACACTTTTTTATTTTTCTAATCCTGAATGACTCATCCAAGGGCACTTTATTTTGATTTTTTGCAAGACCACAACTTCCGAAGAGGGAAACATCGCTTGCGAGGGGTACCGTATAGTTGCGCGCATTGTTATTCATTTCTGTTTCATCATCACCACGCTCTGAAGCAGGTTGATTTGTAATATCCAAGACTACACTATGGTTGGGTTCAGTTTTATGGTTCAAATGAGGTATGTTTGGCCGATGCTTGGGCTTTTCTTGGCTGTCACTTGCTCTCGATAACTTGAAATCAAAATATAGAGGATTACAGCTGTAAGAAATCGATGGGTCTGTATTTGTGTAAACTAACATTTCCGATGGCCACTGAAGAATATTTGACCCGTGTCTGCTAAGAACAGGAACAAAGGGTTCACAAGGTCTCTTGCGCGTGTCCGGTTTGCTCGGTGGGGCTCCACTATTACCTTCTTCAGATGGTGACATAACTAATGCATCTGCCCCCGGCTTTTTTATTTCGGTTTCGGTTGCGGATGAATCACTGTTCCTGCCTTTATCCTTGTCCTCCACAACATCCCGCAGAGATAAACAACCCTCCACCACCACCTGCGTGACAGCCCTGTTTGCCTGCAGCTCGTAACTGCTGCGGTCCGGGGACAGGACTTGAGCACCGTCTGCAGCTGCTGGAAGGGCTTGGTCCAGTAAATCTGCTGCGCTTACACCAACACCGCAGCCATCCATGTCCGAGGACACCGGTTGCGTTGAGTGCATCACAGCAGGAGTTAATACAGGACTCAGCACCCTGCTTTCTTCACTGGATAGCTCTTTTGACTCCTGAGCTTCAGGAGCTTCTGCTGTGTCTGTGCATTTTTCTACCAGTGGCTGAAAAAAGTTATATTTCTCCTCAGGGCACGGGACTATTTCTTCTGCTGAAGGAGACTGAAGGTTGCACGCTCCTGGAACAAACCTACTTCTTCTGCTAAACCCATGCTCCACAGATGTTTCGTCATTGTATTCATAGAAAACGGCAGCTGAAGACTCCAATTTGACTGCTGCTTTCTTAGGAAAAGCAAAAGAGAATCCAACTCTATGCCCTTGAGTTCCTTGAACTTGATCTCCACATTTGTTAGGGTCAGATTTATTACTACATGTACTTCCGGGAGCAGAAGAAATAACAGAAGCCACGTCTTTACGATTCTGAGCATCATGCATTAACGTACTGCTGAAATCTTGTTTGTTGTCAGAAGCTACAGCAGCACTTTGTGGGATATCATTGCAATGATCCCTCACAGTCACTGTGGTGGATTTGAACATAGGGCCGCTTCCAGGAGCACTAGGAAGGAAAATAGAACTTGTAGTCAGTACCTTTCAGAGAACTGCAGACAGAAATACAGTGTTACACTGGTATCTACGAGATTTTTTTTTTAAGAAAAGAAGAATAATCTGTGGACACACAGATTTAGAATATGAAGAAACACCACATTTTATACTAAGATTAGTAGACTAGTTAAAAATAATAATGAATAAATATCGTGTCCCCAGCTCCTTCATGTGAAGTTATCAACTGAAGGGCTCATATTCCTACAAGATAGTTCACTTTTCCTGCATATACTGGCTGGCTTAATGAGAGATTGTATCTCTCCCTAGAAACCTTGCTTCCCCCAGTAGACCATCAAGGTTGCAACACCACTACTACAAATAGCAGAGGTTTTACATTCCTTTGTGCTACAAAATATAGTAAAAGAGAGAGCATCTCATAGATCACCCATAGTCATCATGCCAGTGACTGCTGCTCTGCCCACAGGCAATCACCCGGCACCACCCATCTTATTTGTGTTCACCGCCTGAACCATCGCAATCTCAGCAATTTCTTTCATGGAAAAATAATATTGGGGCAAGTATTTCAGCTGACAGTAGTGCAGTAAGTGATTCATCCCTCTTAAGAAAAAAATTTATCACTGTCTACTTCAGTTCTTCATTTCACGTCCTCTTCCCATCTGTTCTATCTGACTTAATAGGGAAGCAAAGAGAAGAGCAAGAACTGTTGAAGCTGCCAAGTTTCCAGGATCCACAGGAACTGCTCAGAACCGGGAGTAATGGACCTATGTTCAAATAATTTTATTTTTTTTTTTACTTTAACCAAATTATTCTTTGTTACAGAGCAGATAATGCTAGATGATGGGTCACTGGAAAAACTTGCAAGTGTCATTTATGAGCCCACGAATTGCTGAAATAAAGAATGAGAAATTGAATCTATCTGGCCTAGAAATTAAGATAGAAGTTTTATGAGAAAGGACTGCCTCATGAGAATTCCTGTCTTATCCAGCTCTTCATAAATTGAAAACATGTAGTAAAAATTCCACGCAAAGTCTTTCTTCAACAGAATAAAATGGTGACTTCTACAAAACCAACCTACAAAACACCAGGTAAAACCCATCTGTTTGTATATATCATATTTCTAAGGATACAAAGTAGTAGTAAACGGCAATTCTTCACTTATGAGATAAATTCTCCAGATAAAAGGAAAACACGTGAATTTGAGCATCTACTGGATTTGCTCCCCCCCGCAAATGTTCCACTGACAAGTGTTTGTCCACGTATTTTCAGTGGCTTGTCAGTGTCATAACTGCGTTGTATTTAAGTGAGAATAGTAACAACCAGCAAGCTCAATCTTAACTTCAGTAGGACGCCTAGATTCAATACTAAGAGGCATGAGTAGCGAGGAGGGGTAAACATTCTGTTGAGCTGGGGAAAATGAGCACTTAACTTTTAATATAAAAAATCCAGTTATTGAATTTTAAACTAGAGTTTTGGATGCTTTCCCAGACAAGCAGTTTGAAAAATAAATCATGGAGATCTGTTACATCTTTTAAGGACAGACTGCATTCCTCACCTCATCAGTGAAATAGTGTCAGCCTTCAAATGCATGACCGAGTTTACTCAGCTTTCAAACCAATGTGCCTGGTTTTATGCAATATACATGAAACACGTAATTTTTTAAAATCCAAAGTACATGTCATTTTAGCTCCCCTGAAAAAGCAATGTTAAACATTCATTTCTTCACATGGTGTGAATCAAATTACTGTACACCTACTGCTTCAAAAATGCCATAAAACTGTGTAAGCGGTGTCCAACCAAGTGAATCCACCAGCCCTGTGTCCCACAGCCCCGGCTGACAGCAGAGGGCTTATACTCAAGCGTATTTCATGTTTCTGCAGCGATGTGCTTACCACGTTCTCTCTTTCCGTAGCTCAGCTAGCTTGTGCAAACGTTGAAGGGCTTTTTCCTGTTTCCTTTCATCTTTGCGTGACTTAGATGCTACATTGCGAGCAAACTCCCTCTGCTTCAGTTCCTTCAGTCTCTGCAAGAAATAGCCATACAATGTACACAAAAAACCCAGGGATGATAAACGTTGATAATGACATTTACTTTCCGGTAAGCATTCGTGACACAAATGATTTTTGAACCTAATCAAAGTGACCTATTCAATAAAATTTATATATTTACAGTGAATAACCAGAAGACAGATGGTAGAGACCACCTAGAAAATTTTACTGTAGCTTTTGTGTTTAACGTAGACCAGCCTCAGTAGGGTGAGGCAAAATTCATCCAGGATTTCACATCTGACTCTCTTCCCCAAAAACTTTCCCACTGCCTGACTGCTCTTTGAGATAGTAACAAAAATAGCATGAGACAATTCTTTATCAGGAAGCGTACAGGTAAGATGAGGGGTAATGAGATGAGAGAGACTTAGGATTAGATGTAAGAAAAAAAGTTCTTCACTCTGAAGGTGGTGAGACACTGGCACAGGTTGCCCAGAGAGGCTGTAGATGCTCCCTCCCTGGAAGTGTTCAAGACCAAGTTGGACAGGGCTTTGAGCAACCTGGTGTAGTAGGAGGTGTCCTTGCCCATGGCAGGGGAGGTGGAACTAGGTGATCTTTAAGGTCCCTTCTGACCCAAACCAGCCTACAATTATGTGATATGTCGGCAACGCCAATCTGTAGCCTGTCGACCTCCTAGCCAGTACTAAATCTCAGGTTTTTCTGCCCGAGATGCTGGGCAAAGCACTGGTCACCACTGAACCACAGGATACCTCTGACAGCCCTTTTCTCCAGCCTACCAAGGTCCTTCTGTACCTGCCCTACCATGTTATCAGTGTGGTATCATCTGCAAAGTTCCGGTGGGCACGCTGTCCTGCCACGCAGGTTATTACCAAAGGTGTTGAAGGGCCCCGCCCAGCAGCCATCCCCAAGGGACATCATGGCCAGAGAGGTCTTGCATTTTTAAATGGAATGATGCTCCCTTTGAAGGTGCTTGTTTCCTGCTCTCACTGGTGACTGACAGAGCAGTTGAGCAGACACTGTGGTTTGATCCATTATCTCATTCCATTTCATCTCATCTCCATCCTGCTTCTTCAGAAGGAAATTAAAATGCACAGCTCTGCTTCTCCACATGAAAGGGGGATTTTGTTTCATTTGTATCACAGAAGGACAATGCACAAAGACTTTCCTAATCCCTGTAAGTCCCAAAGCCCATCAGCATATTGCTCAGTCGCTCAGTATCCCCCCGGTATGAATGGCTCACAGTCTAGATGACATCACCCTATGAGACTGTAATCTCATGTTTCTGTGAAGGAAGCAGGAACGTGACCCTTTTTGAGTGCCCAAGGGCTGTTGTCCAGCCATGAACAGGGGCCACATGGGTTTCTGAAAGCAGTAATTCTAACTTCAAATTGTCTGAGGGGTAATAAGAGCTTTTCTTATTTCTGGTAAGCACGTGTTTGCTCTACATGCAGTGGAGTTTGCAGACTTCTATAAGCACCATTCTTCTCATTCTCTTTTTTGTTTGACACTTTCCTGTTTTGCTTTTTGTTTTTTGTTGGTGTTTTTTTTTGTTTGTTTGTTTGGTTGTTTTTTTTTCTTTTTTTTTTTTTTCTCCTGTTCACAGAAAAATATCCCTCATCTAACGCCATTCATTTATGCAATGAATTTGTCTTTGCCATTTTGGGTGACGTCAATGCTACCTTGGCAGTATATTTAATGCCAAGCAACATATACGTAGAACATGCTGAGCAAACAAACAAGTGCTTGCAGAAAAAAGAACACTCGTGTCTATTTTCAATTTTTGCATTATTTCTTCCAATAACTGGATATTCATTTGAAGACATCCGTGACAGATAACAGAGAAATAATTTGAAAGGTAACAACTTCTTTGACTATTTATATTTCTTAGATAGAATGATCAAAATTTGTTTTACTGTGCTAATACAGTAAAATGCTATAAATTCACTCAAAACTGGATGTACAGCAAGCTTTATTCCAAGGAGAAAAGGCTTGAAATGTGAAGCATCTTTGTAGAACATTTCTTTCTCCTGTGCTTTCAGGTTTTCCTAAAGAGAGTATGATACTGACCCTGCTCCCTCCCTAACAGCCACTTCTGAAATGCGAAGCATTTAACTTACTAGGTGACTTCTGTGTACTCAGAATACTGAGGAAAGGATGAAGTTTGCTCCTTCCCCTCCCCATCCTCTAGCCCTTGGCATTTAAAGACAGGATTTCATTCCATTTTGTAGAGCTCAATCATTTCTCAGGTTTTTTTTCCCCTCTGATGCATAAGAAAAGAAATACGTGACAAAGCAGGAGAAGAAAAGCCAGATAAAAGTGTGCTTTTTCACAAGGTTAAAAGGAGAAGCCGAGGTGTCTACAAATCCATAATCACCCTCCAGCAGCAGCACTTCACTCTAATTATTGGGATGATGATAATTACAGATTAGATTCTGATCAGACTTTCACCCTTTTTCTCTTTCTGCTGAAAGCGGGACTCCAGGCCATCAGGAGTGCCACAGTTAATCCTGTTCCACATTTTGGGGTGTGAGGAGGGTCTTGCTCACAGTGAATGGGGACAGTGGTGTTAAAAGAAGGGTTTTATCTGGTCTTGGAGTCACAGAAGATTTGCTTCATGCCTATCAAGAAAACACCATCCTACCGATCTGAGGCTCTCCTTCAGCCTGATCAGTCATTAACTCTTTAGCATACACCAGATATGGTATAGAAGAACTGTTAACAGTTTTTAAGTAATTAAATTGTTCCTCTGGATTGCTACAAGTCGGTGTCAATGTGTAAGACAGAGGAGTCTGGCAGAAGTTTTCCTGTGCGCAGTCGTTGTGTCCAACCGTCTGCTATTCAATTCTGAAGAACTACTCGTTTCAGAGCTCCCCTTCCGTCAGACCTCCTGCCAAATACACCACCCCTTTCCTTTACAGAAAACTGGTCTTAGAAGAATATGAATGAGTTATACAATACGGTTTGGGTTTTTCCGGGTTTATGCAAATGGTAACAAGATATTACCAAAGTATAGGTAAAATGCCATTAGCCTGTGTATTCTGAGTATCACAAGGCTACCCCAGAAAAATTGTTCAAAGTAAATGGGAGCAACAGAAACCTAACTGTGCTTTGCACCTCAAAAGCATCTTCTTGTTATTGTTTTTACGCCTTTCCATGGGGCAGAGCTATACAATAATGCTAACTTAAATAGTTAGTTCAATGCCTGTTATGTTGGTTTGCTTCCACGGATCAGTAAGGATATAATTAGCAGGAAGTCAAACAATATTTACATAAGATTCCGTCCTGTATTTTGCTCTGCTTATGAACCAGCTCAAAATATGTAAGTCCTAGCAAGTAGAGTTCAGCAAACAGTTCACAGTGAATAATTAAATGACATTTTTCCGAGAGAGCCTTCATCATTATTCTGATACACTGCACTGCGACTTTGAACGTGCAGAGCGCTGCCCACTGTAGGTTTGCAAGTGACTTAACCCAGCTGGGAGCAATGAGAAGCCTGACCCCAATTTGCCAGCCTTGCAATAGGACCCTGCAACTACGCTCCCTTCGCTCGAGCAGAAGGTGGATTATTGTAACAAATCTAGCTGTAACACTGGGCCTGAAGCAGAAATATCCCACCTATTTCTAACAAACTCGGACGGGACTCTTGCTGCGCACCCATTACATCACGCGGAGCTGAGCCACGTCAGGCCAGACAACAACAAAGCCTTTACCAGCTTCTGCGTATCTACGCACAGATGAAGCTAAACACAAGAAGACCACATGAGGTCCAAACTTAGGTGTGGCCGCATTTCACTCAAAGGCGTACAGCTCAGGTGTCCCCAGGCTTTACCCATCCTAAAAATCAGACATCCTAAGTGAACTTCCAAGGGGATGCCATTTCTGGTTACATCATCCTTGTCTCCCTTTTCCCATTTACCACACTGGGTGGTTAATTTCAGCACGCTGCTTTTCAAAAACCTCTTGCTGAGTCTCCTAATTCTCCCTGCATTTTATAACACAGGAACCACAAGCCCAGATCCATCTGCCGGAGCCAGATGCCCAAAGACCTCTGCGGATCAAGGCCCCTTGAAACAAAGACACATTACGGCGTGAAGCGCGCTTCTTGCATCACTATTACAAGTTTTCCGGCACTTTGCAAAGTGGTTGTTGCTTTGTTTTATTTAAACTCCAGATTTAAGCACTTGTAACAATTGCACTTCAAACTAATAGGTCTTAAAAACACAAAGACGACATTAATTAATAAATATGCCTACGACAGTAAAAGCATGTAAATGCTGAATAGTGAAACGCAATGTACCAGAATACGATGATACCAAGTGATAAAACAAGGAGGAAAAAAAAGGCAAAAACCCCAAACCTAACCTCAGATAATTTGAGAGCTTGAAACATATAATTTAATGTTATCAGAACTGATCCTGAAGAAAAGGAGTGAAACTTTTAACAAAAATATTTATGAAACCAAAGGAGAAATGGTAACAAGCATCAGGATTGATGAAGGCTCCCTCTGCAGTTCTAATATCTGACATAAACCCAGTCATCCCCCCCAGCACAAAGGCATCATCCAAGGACTGCTTATTGAGAGAGGCTCTCGTAAACTACTCAGGCAATGGTTATCTCCTTAGTTTAGGAAAAACTTTAACAGGGTCAAGAACAAATGGTAACATTTTTTACAACAGAAGTCAGAAAGATGCCTATCAGGGGATTTCAGAGCAGCACAGTTCAGATATTATTACGCTAATTTGCTTTTGACCTTAGATTAACAATTAAATTACTTGGACGCTGAATTACGAGGCTGAAAATACGTAGACCATAAATTCATTTTGGGATCAATGGAAATATAAAATTACAGGACCGAACAGCCATGACATCGAATTTTGCTGCTTTATTTATTGTGAAAAATCACCGGATTCCCATTAATCACCAAATCACGAATTTATGCGATAGCTAGCTTTTAAAATCGCTAAAATTTCTTCCCTCCATAACTATATATGATACTAAACACATTTTTAATGGCTAAGAAAGGGTTTTTTTTGGCTTGCGCTTTGGCTGTTATAAAAATCACGATTACTGCTTAATACAGGGATTAAATATGTGTATATCATAGCTCCCGGTGATTATTCCAGAAGCTATTCTCCTTTCTCTCAATACAAAGCGACTGCCGTGGTTACACTCCCCACTAACTGAGATGGTATATTGCTGCTTTGGGCGAGTTACGGTATGACAGAGACACAACACGCACGTTAGATAGACACTCACACCAAACCAGATTACTATCCTTTTGCAAAGAGGATTAAGCTTGATCAGTTATAAATAAATAATAAGTGAATAGATCAGAGCTTCTGTAACACCTGTATGCACGCAAATGGGGAACAAATTACACCATTTAAAGCAGAAAACATTGCTTACTAAGATGTAAAATAGGTGCATTTTCTATTTTTCTATAATCAATTTCTACATAGATAATCAATTATGGAATTAATTGCTGTAAAGTGTTCCTGGAACAGAAGAGGAACAGAGGGGAGTTTTAGCAGCAGCCCAGAGCAGAGTCAGCTCTCACTGCAGCACGGGAACGTGTTGCCAAGAGATGCTGTGGCATCTCCAACCCTACAGAAACTCAAAATATGGCTGAAAAAAGCCCCATCTCACTCGATCTCATTCGGGTGAGCCAGCAACTCTTTCCAAACACCATTTTTATGATTTCTGTCTTATGCAGTAAGTTATCTCCTCACTTCATCGGTGTATGGAATACGTTGGCTCTTCACTCTTGTTTTTAAGAGGCCTGTAATAAATAGCATCAATTTATTGCTGGCTTATGAATAATTTTCAGTTTGTTGCGAGTTATAAGCAGCTTCTAACTGCCTCTGCCTACACGCGTCTCACTTTAAAATGCAACATTTAAAGCTTCTCTTAAAAAAGCGAGAGCATCGCAAATTTAGAACAGAACCCCATTTTATATGATCAGCTATGAAGCCCTCCATATGCCAAGGAACGTGCAGGTTGTGAATAATCCTTTTCCGCTCCTATTTCTACTAGAAACTGGAGGCATACCATACTCCTGATGGTCTTTTAATATTAGAAGGAATCTAACACACAGAGACAGAGATATATAGAGACATATCCAGGATTTTAAAAGAGCAAGTCCTAGGAGCCCATGATATTGCTGAATAGGTAGATTCAGATGAAATGAATTTGTGCTCTGTTTCCAGCACTGTCATGAGCATCATTCCAGACTGTGGAGAAAGTGGGGACTAATTAAGAGGAAGGGAAGGCTGGGTTTGTTTTACCTGCCTGTCATGGGAAGATGAGATTCTTCATAATTCAGGAGATTTTTATGAAGTTTAAATGAACTGATGTAATGCAAATGTTCACAAACCGCTATAAGTCGCTTAAGAGCATAGCTTGCGTAGCGTGCAAAAAAGAACTGTTGAACCAGCTTTTACATTCAGGTCTTACAATAGATATTAAATACGTGTATCAAGCGATTCAGACTTCACATTTGTATTTTGTACTTCTGTAATATCAACCATGAAATGATTTTAACGCAAAATATAACTAGATTTTGAGACTACTTCATATTTGTATATGAAGCATCTTTCTTGTAATGTGACTAGAGTTCAGGTTTTCCTGTGTAAGTTCACAGAGAAAAAATAAAGAAACTTGAGTTTAAAATGAAATGCAAAACTAAATGAATACTTATTTGTTTTCAAAATCGTGAGGAAAATCAGAACACTAAATATTTTCCATGCTTGCACCTGTAATATACACAAAAGCTAGTTATCTTTGATGAAGATCTTACTAATTACTCTTGATTATGTGACTGCAAAAAGATATACACTGGAGCCACAGAAGGAAAAAATAATTCTTTCTTTGCTTTCTATTCTTTTTAACACTTTTCCTTCAGAAATTATCTGCCAGAAACAAACACTTCATTATGTGATGATTAATGCCCTTCCTAGCATAGTAAACCTGACATTTCATTTGACAGCGTTCCGGTGCTTGTGCATCTTCTGCTCCTTTCCAGTACTTCCTGCTGCAGGATTCAGATAGCGTTACAGCTTGTATCTGAACAAGGCTCCAGGACTTTAACAAATAACAGGTTATGGAGCATAAATTAATACTTTTGTTGCCTTTGTTTTAAGATAACTATGTTTTCTAAAGTTGACTAAATGGCCCCAGCGTCGCCATTGTGCAAAAGTCATTGTTTTAAGCCTGCAGAATTGCTGAGTGTTGCGTGCTGAATATTTCACCGTGAAAGCTGCTAACCACGTATGTAACAACAGTCCGATCTTACTGCAAGCTGTAGGACATTTTTTGTTAGCTTCAGCAAAAAATGGCCCAATACGCCATAAATATTAAGGCCGAGACCAAAGAAAACAGCACCGAAGTACAGAATTAGCATCTTCCCTATCAAATTAATTTTACCAGGTAATGAAAAGAACATAAAGCTGACACACACTTGCACGTACCGAAAGTGGATACATATGCTAGTCTCTAATTTAAAGGTATTTATTTTAATGACACTCAGCCTAATTCTACTTCTCTTGAAGTCAATGGAGAAACTCCTGCTGAGCTCAGGGAGAGCAGAGGTTTTGAGTTCACCACGGAAATTTTCAGCAGCACTTCAGAAAGCTTCTTTAGTCACAAAGATTAAAGACAAGACCGGTACACATCACTTCCTCAAGGATCTCTTTAACTTTATACCCACTCCTGAACCATTTAGAATTATAATTTAAAAAAAAAACAGAATATATGCAACATTTTAAATCCCGTCCAGAAATTTTTTTTTCCGTTAGAGAAAAGGGCTTCGCTCTACACTTCTGGGAAGATGAAGGTGGCCATAAGCATGGGGCTGCTCTCAGAGGACAGAGCTCCTCTTTGCAGTTCTGGAGGGACATCCCAGTGGAGATCATTTCAGATGTCATGTGCCATTCCCTGGTCCCACCGCATTATCTGACACCTTCCTTTCACTATAGCAGCGAAGTTGCTATCCAGAATTATCCTTCTGAGCATAGCATAGGCAATATTTTCAAGTTTGACACTTCTGCTGCAACTAAAATATGGATTCAGTGAGGCACTGCCTCCCGGTATTCTCAGTCACCGAGTGCGAGGTGTTAACGACTGCTTCGTTATCCGGCCAGTTGCAATTTCTGACACAGAAATAACGAGAGCTCCACAACATCCCATCTAAATTCTATCCAGAAAGCAATAAACTATTGGAAAAATCCCCATCTGAGTAGCATTCATCTGCCATCAGCCATTTCACAGGAGGAACAACAACATCCTCACCGAGAACTCCTTGCAGAGAAAGGTCACCTCTACAACTCTTCAGCGAGGGAATACTGGATGTCCCTTTAGAATGACTTTCTAATGGGAGAGGATAAGGCCACAAAATGGATGGCTCCATCAACACAGAAGGGTTGGATGGCTCAGCTGTTAAAGCTGTCTGTCGCTCATTTTGGAGACTGTTTCTCTGTTTCCTGCATGAATAAGATACTTGGCAGCTCTGAGATCTTTGAGACTTCATGCAACAACTCTTCTCTCCGGTGCCTTCCAATAGCTACTGATGTCTATTATGACCCACCAGCTCTTCACCTTAGTCAGAATGGTTCACCGGGTCTCCAGCACTGAAGTCCTCTGTAGGATCATGCTGCTATTCTGATTATTCCTCTTGCTTTACTGCACACATTACTCTTTCTGGAAGCATGTTAAAAATTGTAAGCAGAAGGGTTGGGTTTTTTTCTGTCTATGTTTTCAGCCTCTTTGGTTAGTGATATTTTAGGACAGACTGCCACAGAGACTGAAATGAACCTACCAAATCTTAAATCTTTCTACTCTCTGCAATGTGCATAATGACTGAAAATGAGGAATTAATATTTACAGTCAGGTTCTCTAAAAGGTATTTTCCATAATCCTTGAAGGATACTCTAATAACTCTGATGGGCTGAAGGAGATACATCAATTCCCTCAAAGTGAGCTCTTTATTTTAATTCCTTATGTCAGAGCTAAATCACAATCACTTTGTCCTATGAGTTTTATATTGGGTCACTGAGCCATACAAAGCCTCTGTTCACAAATTGCTTCTTGTCAGCAAGATCTGGTCCTTGCCTGAGATTATCCCGAGACCACAGCAAGCTTCTTCAAAGACTATGTAAAATTTGATGTGACCAATGAAAACAGTGCCAAGAATGGGCTTTTGCAAGTTTTGACGCATATCTCGCAGCCACGGCTAACTAGAACAGACAAAATCTGTTATCCTTAACTCAACTTGAATATTATTCACACAGACTCATCTGAGAAAAACACAACATTAAAGATAAGATTATTAAATACGATGACTGCATCTTGCAATGCAAAATGTATTAATACCCGAATTCGACTTACACTTTCATTTTCACCCGTGCAAATTTAGTGCATTGTTAAGGAACTTTGATAACATACCACCAGTACTACCATACGTACTAGTAGGTGTTGGTAGCAAGCAGTTATGATAGCATGTCTCTATTTATGTGTGTCTTCTACCGCATCATTGCTTTTGCAGACTGAAATGTAAGCAACTGGAGAGCAAGGCTGAGCGTGTCACGTTGCGTTAATGAAGTATTAAGTTATCAGCAAACTACAGCTTGCAGGCTGCTGAGGGAAACCAGGATTGTAACACAGACCCCCAAAAGGATAAGCAAAAGGTCACAGCAGAGGCCTCAAAAGTGGAAAGAGTGGGATGGCACCAGGTTCCCAGGGCTACAAACAACTACCTAATGTTCATTTACTGCTTGCTGAAGGAAAGCAATTTTAAAATATGCATAAAAGCGGGTACAGGGATAAGAAGAAAATGAAGAAGTACCCAACATACGTAAAACGCGCTAGATATATAAAAAATTTTACTGTTCTGTGTGACTGGGAGCCACTGGAGTATGTATTTGTGTTAGTAAATACATTAAAATGACCCCAAACAGACCTCAGAGTGAAGAGAAAGAAATCATCACACTTCACCATCTTCCTGGCAAAAAGGAGGAATAAACCACTAATGTCAGCATCTCCCACATAAAGAACTCGTCATACTGACAGATTGTAATGACACCTCCCCCTTTGCTTGTTTGAGGACAGTAACACCAAAAAAGCATCGGACACTAGAAAGGTTACATGTGTCACTATCAGGAATGAGCTCTTCAAACTGCATCATTTGAACTATAAGCACCAGTATTATTGTAATTGGCCTCATACTAATTCTTTCAGTAGGCTGCTAGGACTAAACTAACAGCAAAGTCTTGAATTTGCATGTCAGGTATGTTTCTTTCATCCACGTAACCACAAAGGTTGTTTGGTCAGGCACCCAAGCCTTGAGAACCAGTTGAACATGTGACAGATCTGACAATCGCTACAGGAGGTCCAGCCTTCTGGTTTCACGTAACCCCGAAACAGTTCACAGCAATATTCCCCTGCCTCAGTCAGGTATGAGCATTTCAGGAGATAATTTGCCCTTCATCAAGAATCAGTAGGAAATTAATAAAAACAATAATTAACTAATAACATAAAGCTCATTACCAAATGGAAATGCACCCAAATCTCAGTCTATGTTCTTACAGGCACAAAGTGGTTGCTATGTAAAATTGACAATACCCTTTTTTACCTTTTATTTTCAATAACAACAGCCAGAATAGAAATGAATCAGTTCTCATGATGCAGGCTCTACTTAACAGGTGAGTATTGCATGAGGAAGACAGCACAGAGTACCACCTACAGCATGGAACTTTGAAGGATGAACTGCTCTGTGGTCAAGCTTTGACAAGAAGAAGAAAAAGAAGCCCATAAAAAGCTACCTGACACATAAATATCAGAGGCAATTAACTAGGTGGACTGGACCTTCTGTATATCTCAGCAGAAGACAGATTTAAAATAAGAGCAGAAGCTTTATCATTTCAGGGTCAACATAACTTTATATTCAGGGAAGGTAAAAAAAAAAAAAAAAAAAGCCTTACTTTCCCTACAACAAACTCAAAGAAACAAACAGAATTACTAAGAACAGCTAAGAACTACCGTTGAGAGACATGAAAGCCATGACCACTCTCTTTACAAATAACCTTATTCTTGGGACTCCTGGCCCTGCTAACAAACCTCTTACTGTCCTCAAACACTGCACAAGCATTGCTACAGCAGTCCCAAGTTAGTAACTATTCACAGACCAGATTATCTACTTCTGCACAAGATTTACGCTATTCGGTTGAATTGGGTACCTTTATTGGCCTTTATTTTGGCAAGAGAGCCCTCTGGATGATCACCGTATTTTTCTGGTTCTGATTTGCCCCAGTAATTTTTTTCATCATTTTGTCAACCACACAAATCTCTTTCTAGAAAATCTTTTGCCATTTTTAATGTATAAGAGAGGAAAACCTTTTCACAAATTTGGCTTCAAATTTCTCTACATACTACTTCTCCTATGGATAGCTATCAAAAATACAGAATCAAATCCACCACTTCATTCTATCCTACCAAAAATTTGGCTGTTTTCTCTACAAGTTATCTCCAATGGATGCCTCCAAAGGATGTTTCAGATACCTGACCTCAGTCTTTAAAACATCCCTTAAAGTATGCTGGTCATAAATTGTTACTGCTTCCTTAAGGTTCCCACGTTCCTGCTGTAAGATTTCTTAGCAGTATGCCGTAGCACTCTCTAGGCTGGAACAGGAAAAAATATCTGTAAGACACCTGACTTTCCCTGCCACATTCTCCCTTTTTTTTGTGGGTTTTTTGTTTGTTTGGTTTGGGTTTTTTGGTCTGGTTTGTTTGTTTGCTTGATTTTTGGGTTTGTTTTTGTTTGTGATTGGGTTTATGTAGTTGATTTTTTTTTAATTTATTTTTATTTGTTTGGTTGTTTTTTTTTTTAATTTCCACAGGAGTTGCTTAGGGAAGGTTAGAAGAATGCGAATTTACACAAGGGATACTTTTTCTCTTCTGCAGGTCTTGGAATTCTCTGTTGGAATTCTCTCTCTTAACAGCATCAGTGACTCATTCTTTATGAAAGTCTTGAATCCATTCATCAAACTGGCATCCCCAAAAACTGTTTCTTGCCAGCTTGTGTAGGATGCACAGAAAGGCTTAGAAAATTTCTCATGTTCCAAAGTTAAGAAGCTTTCAAAAACAACTTATGCCTTTACCACTAACACACATACACATGCATTAAAACATCTTCTGGTTCTAGCAAAAACACGCAGTTCAGCAGAGAATAGCATTATTGTTGTTAGTTAGTGCATATGCTGAAAGAACTACTCTCTTTACCAGCGTGCCACAAAACTAGGCTACATCAGCACACGAATGCACATCGGTAATTAAAGGGAAGCGTGGCCAAATAGGCTTCACATAAAGACAATCAGGAGACCCATACACCACATCTGGCGCTGACTCAGATTTATTGTATGGCCCCAGTTGTGAAACAAAACAGCCTGTCCTTCAAACTCTGCCTGTAAAATCGAGTCAGTGTGAGGCAGCTGCCATGCTCATTGCACAGCTCCGATACTTAATCTGATTTCTGATTTGAGAATATTTAGAGGGAGCTACAGTCCTCATGACCCACTTCGTGTCATTTCATATTGTTAGAAAGGCACAGAGACGCTCACGAGTGAGGATTAGTGATAGATCAGCAAAGGAGTAGATCATTTGTTAACGTAATGCGGGACAATGTCTCGTGGTTTCATCTTTCCAAACACTCCATCAGATGGAGCGGCAGAAACACATCTGACTTACTTCAGGACCATTTGCCACATCATTGTTTTACAAAGGCAGCATTGGAGGTCAGTTTGTACACCAAACCCCACACCTGGACATAGTAGGACATTCTCAAATTTTGAGGAATTAGGTCCCTGCATAAGCTGGTAGCAGACCACTAAAGCTTGCCCTTGATTCCACTGTACAAATTAGATCAATTTTCATTAAAAGAAATAACTTGCTACAAGACCATTGAATATAAAACTAAAGAAATAGTTACTTTTAGTACATTGGTTATAAATTATATAGTGTTTTTTATTCTCATCAAAGCTTATTAATGTATAGCGCTTTACAGCATAAAGATAAATTGACCACAGCCATGCCTTGAACTAACATCTTATGCATTCTAGCGTTTCGGGGTTTTTTTCCCTCTAAAATTTAGGCTTAATCAAATCCTGTGTGAAAAATTGCAAATGGCCATTTTTGTGAAAGAAACCACTTGTACTGATGGCCTTCCAAAATGCATACTAATTATTGCACTGAAAAACAAGAGAAGCACAAGGTGGGTCTATCCATCAAATGCATGCACATTTCAGCAATGGAAATCCACAGTCCTTCTTAACCAGATCTAATCTTTTCCACAAGACAATAAAAAGAGTTCAGATACAATTAGAAGTACCAGTCTCACACCCTTACAAGCAGACAAGTTTTCACAGCCTTTGACTTGCTTTCCTCTTTTAACAGATGTTGTAGAACAAATCTCATGTGCGAGTATACATAGCTTTGATGCCGCGAATGCTCCTTTCTGCCTGGGGCGGTATCAGTAACAATAAATCATTCCGTTAGAAATTGCTGCTGACCCTCAAGACACCAGCTGGCATCCTGTGCACGGCATATCTGCAACCTGTGGTCAGATTTCTGCTTACTTAGTGCCAGGGAAAGCATTGCTTCTCCTGCTTTCACTCTGGAGGAATTCTTTGCCACTGACAGGTTGCAGAACAGCTTAAGTCTATCCGCTAGCATCAAATAAATGGCCAATGGGATGGCAGATTTAGGAACGACTAAGTCATATTACTGTTCATGACCATCCACACTTAAATTAATTGATCCTTCCTCTTGTAAAGCTCCTTAACTATGTCTAGCTTCTCATAACAGCCCTCAGCCCAACTGGGACAGGAAAATGAAATTCTAATTACTACTGGTTTTGACAGTTTTTGCCTTTCCCTCTTGAAGATCCTGAAAGTAGCAAAACTGTTAATGACACCATTGTAAAAGAGGTGGTTATATTTCAGGATCAATGACCTGAAGGGGAACAGTTGGCCTCTCCCAGATACCGTGTGTTCCCCACATTATTGTAACTTCACCATCTTCTAGGTCAGAGGGAGAAAATCTGAGATTCTAGAGCAGAAAAGAGTAGTCATCAGGAAAATAAAATAAAACAAAACAAAAACCAGCACACGAAAACATATCAAACGCCCTCAAATAATATTCTATTACTGCACAATCAGCAAGTCAAAGCAAAAGCATCGCCTTGAACTTGCATTCTCTTCAGCATGATCTGCTCAGTGCTGCGGAATCATAGAATATCTAGGTTGGAAAAGACCTTCAAGATCACCGAGTCCAACCATTAATCCTACTCTACATGTCCACCGCTAAAGCATGTCCCTAGGCACCATTTCTACCTATCTAGCCGAGCGCCATAATCATGCACCTGCTGACATGTAACACAAATGCAGAAACCAGTGACTTCTGGTGTCTCAGTCACTAAGTACAGAAAGTAGTATTTTTTCCCTGCCCAAAATCTGTCTTTCCAAGAGTGATGAACTCAACAGTATAAGAATTGCGTTTTATTCTTTTCTGGGTGCTGGGTACCACGGTGTTCACCAACGAAACACAAATGCTCGTGACTGAGACAGCATCAGCTGTCTGATGATGCACACCAATTAATGAAAGGATGAGAAGCCGCCACTATCATCAGCTAAAGCTGCAGGGGGTGGGATTAATGTCAGAAAATCTAATTACCTGCCTGGATTTTGGCCAATGCACAACTGAAGTTACCACCCTCACTCCTAAGAAAGCAGGGACACGAACCTGGAATTTTATACCTTTCTTATGCTGAGGGAGTAAAAAGCTTCCCGTTATTGTGGTGGTCAAGATCTCGGGTTTATATATATATAAAGGCAGCAACACTGGCAACATAATTATATTGCTCCAACACCAACCCAAAGAAAAAAGTGCCACCTGTTGAAGTACCGTCTTGTCCCGTAGCACCTAAATGTTAATTAGTAGTCTTTTTTTAGAAATTAGGAGATACTCTAGTCCTGCACCATGTGAGATCTGATGAGAGCACTGGGTGTTATAGCTAATAAATCAGTTTACTGTACAGCCTCATTTCTTTAATGAAGAGCAAATACCTGAGTCTTAGTAAAGCAAGAGCCTCGGGAATGTACTTGCAAACTGGAATGCTGGATTTAATTTTTTCCATTTTATTTTTTTCTCTCCGAAACAGGGAGTGCTGCCTTACCGCTAGTCATTAGAGAACACTCTCCTGTCAGGGAACAAGGCTAAGCATAAACCCTTGATATTAGAATTAAAAAACACAGAAGAGATGAGTGGCAAGGCCATTATGGAAGAATAACCAGCAGACGTATAGTTTTCATCAGGGAATAACTTTTAAAAGATGACAAGAGCTGTCAAGGTGTCAGGTCATGAGAAGAGCCAGCACCATTAACATATACTAGGCTTCAATCTACTGGGAGGATAAAAGCAGGATTTATTTTGGACAATTACAAGTTAATAAATGGAAGTGTCATTTGCTCTGTAGAGCACCCATTAAAGTGTACTAGAGGTCAAAAACTCCTACAGTTCCTGTCATGGTAGGCAACACACTACCATTACTTTATATTTCAAGGTATTTTATTGTCAATGGCAGCAGTTACAAACGGAGAAGAAAATATTTTCTTTAGCAGTATATACCAGGGAGTTTACTTGGCAGCAATCAGAATTGACTAGTATTTTAGATTTTTATTATAAGCACTGTGTATTTTAATTTATTTACTATTTCCCAAAGCATGCACATACAAATGGATACTTGAAGTGCTCATGAGGGCACACCACACCACCTCTTTACATCCTCCATCTTTGCACGATGCCTGCCTGCGGAGTAAGAGGCACCTATTTCAGGGCGCCTGCTCTTGCGGAGAGTTGAGCAGCCACCAGCATGCCTACAGCCCCTTCCCACAGAAAGGTGAGCTCTCCTCATTAAGTGCAGTTACTGAGAATGGAAATGTGCTTCTGGCTTTTCCTTCCTTCCACTTAAAAAACAAGACAAAACCAAACCAAACCAAAGCAGAACAAGAAGAAATGGGTTTGCTACACCTGCAGAATTGCTTGCATTCTGCAGCGGACCAGGAAAAGATACACGCGCTACTTGAACCTGCTGTTCTCGGTTGCCTATTTTACAATAAATTACAAATCAAATATCTCCAATTCTGATGGCAGCGTGAGGGTTTTCCAAAGGAGCCAACCCCACATAGGAAGATGCAGAAGCCTTTTGTAGTGGTGAATCACCATCATATGACAAGGAGCAGGTAGAGGAGCTGTACTCAAACAGGGTCACAAACCTGGAACTTTATGCCTTTCTTATGCTGAGGGAGTAAAAAGCTTCCAAGCCCAGAACTTTTTAAAACACATTTTTTTCTTCTCACTATCATTTCAGAAAAACAATATGAGATTATTTTTGCCTTGTTGATCTTCCTGATAATTGAGGTAGTGAGACAAGTCATGAGCTATTCTAGCTTCCCTTTGTTCATAGCCAGGCAGGTGTGCAAAGCCAAAGCAAGATACTCGAACTGTGCTTGAAAAGAAAATCCAATAGCCACAGAGTCCTTGGGAAAATATGTAAGATGTTATCTATTGTTATTTAAGTCAAGTAACCCCCACCTCCTCATCAACACCTACCACTGTAAGACTTCCCAGCTTTCACCACTGCAAATCCTATTGCTTAGCTGTTATGAGAGCTTTCCTCAGACAGCCACTGCTCTTCACTCAGATTTTTTTTTTTTAGTTAGGAAAAAAAAAAAGAGATCCTAAAATTGGCTTGGGTATAGCATATGCCTTGCAGGAATTTTGGCATAGGGTGGATGGACATCTGCTTCAGGCCTGACCTACTTCTGGAGCATGTGAACACAAAAATCTCCTTGCAAATATTTCCTGGTTTTTGTCTCTTCACCCACCCTCCCTCCACCCCCTTCCCCCATTAATACCCTATTGATTTTATCTGCCCCTCAGGAACCTTCTTTACTCTTTGAGAGATGAACTCAAGTTATATTTGGTCTTGTCACTTGAAGGTGTTGGCAGCGTTGGTCACTAAGCAGTAACTCAGTCTAGAGCTTTCACTGTGCAAAGCAAACACCAAGTGCTCAACAAGTGGTTACAGCCTTTGCAGGCAAAGCAGATGTGAGACAGGTTAGAAGTTAAACATGTTCTTATTCAGTGAGCATATAACACTCACAGGTAGACAGTAATTTATGTTATAAAGTATTTTTAATATATTTCTCACTGAACAGTATGTAACTTTTAACCAACCTTATAGAGGAAGCTGATGCCAGGAAAGTAATACTAATTGGGGTACTTCCTAGAATTGGAAATCTTTTAATTACAGGCAGACATGAGGGAAGAAAGTGAACTAACCCACACCAGTAGCGTGTGTTGCACTCGCATCCTAACAAAGGAAAAAAGATTCATTAAGCAAGAAATGAGTCCTGAGATGGCGTAAAAGAAAAGGCTCCTGCTGGAGCACAGAAGCGGGATTGCAAAGAGAGATGAGACAGAAGAGAGGTGCCAGCAGCCTCTGTCTCACAGAACAGAAGAAAACGAACCATTCATGTTAGTTTAATGCTTACTCAGCAAGGGAGAGAGAAAACAACTAAGGAGGAGTTTGATAAGCATAACTGTAATGCTTCATTCACTTTTTTTTTTTTTTCAGATTTGTCCCATTTTTGAGTTCATTTTCAAATCAATACAGCCTTTCATTTTTTATCATACTTCATGCCAGCACTGTCCAATACCACGCCTTTTGTCCACGGGATAAGAACTACTGATAACCTTTGGCACCCTTACACCAGTGCTCTGCTCTTGCAATGTTGTAACCACACTATCACCAGTGTGCCTCAACACTGGAACACCTTGGCCAGGGGGACAGCTTCTTTTCTTGCAGCCAGGAGAGAGGCAACAAGAATAGTAAGGGAGGAAGAAGATACACGGAGGTGAGGAGGAGAAGACCTGATGCTTCAGGAAGTCTGCAATAATGATCCCTAGCCTTGGGTACTGGTGTAACCCTTCGCTTCCATGATGTTGCTGTGAGTTTCTTGCTTTGTTTCTAGCTCTCATTACAAGCAATTTATTGGCAGATAACATATTTCTGTGGTTAGCAATCATGTAACACAAGGAGATCCTGTACCAGATGTGTACATAGAGATGCCGTTGCTCTTAGGTTCTTGGCAGCACCTTAATAACTCTGACACAAGTGCTTAATAGCTAATCAAACATGTACAAAAAAGGTGGTTAAAAATAAATAAATAAATAAAAATCAGCTTTTAAGAAGGTGGAGGTTTTCATTTAATAGATTTTTTTTTTTTAATTTCAGTGCTAGAAAAGGGAAGGTTAGTTAGAGTTGCAGAGTTAATTTTTTGTGTTCTCTCTTGGTATCCTTAGGTATACCAAGACTGCATATCAACAGCAGTAAGTCATACCAGAGAAGCTGGGCATTTAAAAGCAATAGTATTAGTCACAAATTAATTTGAATATTACTTATATGACAGTATCCTGTGGGCCTCTTGTCAGTTCTAATTTAAGAAAAGATGCAACATGCTGTTGGGACAGCTCAAGGAAAGAGATGGGTGCCTCCAAGAAGAAAGCACAGTCATGGAGGCTACTCAGATTTATATCGTGTTCTGCAGACCGAATTTCTTAAAAACATAAAATAAAACATTCAAACAAAAGACATCGATGCTTTTGATCATTTGATGTTGAATCACTACTCTTGCCACACGTGGAGACTTCGGAAGGAATTGAAAGGTCTTTTAGAGAATAATTCAGGTTTGTCACAAGGATGTTTGCCGTAAACAAGCACAGGTGAAAGCGCAGTGAGAAACCAGACTGAAACAAAAGCCAACCAGCTAACAACTGCAGCTGAATCCCAAAAAGCCAAGCACAAACACAGAAGGGGCTCTGCAGTTGAAGTGTCCCAAGACTGCATCAACAACATGTGGAAAAAAGGGAAAAAACCCAAGTTAATATTTAGCCTTTGCTGAACGCTTCTGGAGCAGTTTAGGAATTTGAAGACATTTCTATATAAGGTGCTACCAAGGTGCAATTAAAATTTGCAGAACAATAGTGATTATTGTTTCTAGAGTAGCATTAGTCTGCCTAAAGAAACCACAGCACCAGTCATCTGCATAGGCAAACCTTCACGAGAGGTGAAGCCAACCACAACGCTACATTTTGTTAACAGGTCAGAGCTACCACTAAAAAAAGAACAAGCTTTTTCTGAAATGAGGGGAGGATTGATTTTGCACGGATCAGCAAAGGCTGTAATAATTACCCTGAGATTTACTGTGGCTTGTACAGAAAAGGTTGCACCGTTCTTCTAGATGAAGGATGAACTTTCACACGTAAACCCTCACTCTCAAGCTGTAGGGCATAAAATATAATTCTAGCAGAGCTCTGAGGAAAAAAAAAATGGTGAAAATTCTATTTGGTAGCAAATCGAAAATTATAAGGTGTTTTTTTTTGCAGCATCAGGTACTAACCATTCACATGCACCAATTAATTATTTTGTCAGACTGGATCATGTTAATGTCATAAAATATTATTGACCTTGAGAGGTCAGAATTTACTATATTGCTAGCAACATATGAGTTTCTCCTTCTCTTAAGAAAATTTAAAACTTCACTGTAAATACTGTTTTTCTCTATGATCGCTGACAGCTAAAAACCACAGAGTAGAAACATTTTCCTATTATTCATTACTTGCACTTAATCTATATTCTACTTGATTACTTTCAGGACAGCAACAGAACTGCATTTGGAATTCCTGAAAATTACAGAAAAGGTATTCTGTTGATTGGTTTGCACTTTGCAGCCATAATAATGTTTAAATTAAGTTTGGAAGATTGATTCTGTTAAAGAATGAATGAAAATAAAATTACAATTTTTCTTCCAGATAATTGCTTAGCCTATCTAAAAATGCAAGTGACAGGTAAACTATCATCTCATCTCCAAATCAGTATAACACAAGGTTTTGATTATTTCTCCTCATCAAAACACTTGTATGCCAAAAGATATATTACAATATGCATGATGCCTCAGGAATCAAGGAGTAGAACACTATATTATTTCCTATCTGCAAACCTTAACTATTGTGCCCATTCTTATCTTAGTGCTGAATGACCAAAAAACAGTCTTTTCTTTTGCAAGAGTGTTGGCTAAACAGCAGAAACCTGGTAAATGCCGATACCAAAATGCAAACGTTGAAATTAGCCTTGAGTTCATCAAAGTTACATGTAGAAAGCTTTGCAAATTGATTTAAAAAGACAAAATAAGATTTATGAGTATGATTTTAAACAAAAGAATGACCCACGCAACAGTAGAAATGCCTGCCAGAGAGAAAATCATGCAGAATGTATGGAGTAAATTGTGTTTCCTTTTGTCCTTACTCCTCCCTCTCTCTTTGCATTGGCACTGAAGTAACCTGCTCAATCCAGATTTGGAAAATAATAATAAACAAGCAATGGGTGGTTGAATTAAATTTGTTTGGGTTTTTTGTTGTTGTTGTGGATTTTGTTTCTTTTGTTTGGTTGTTTTTTGATTTTTTTTTCCCCTTTTTTTTAAGGAAATATAACATTAGTGATTTAACAGGTTAAAATATACTGAAAAGGACAGAAAGAAAAAGGCTACAATACTTCAAAACAATAAAAATATCAAGGAACTGAGAATAAATACCAAGTTTCTAAACTCAGGAAGGTGTGTAGCTAGGTAAGTCTTCTCCTGCATTAGTTACAGGCTCCTTGTGGAATCAGAGGTGTCAGTGCATGGGGTTAATGTTCTGTTTGCAGGCTATTAGTGGGACAGACAGGCTCTACACCTCTCTGTGGTAATTATGTTTGTTCTAAATAAACTTCTTCAGAAAAAAAAAAAAAAGTTAATTAGTTAATCAAACATTATTACAGGACAGAGTTTCCTCAACATGAAATCCAGAACATGCTATGCAGTATGTTTTCCATCAGAATTACTCAGGGAGGAACGCAGTGATACATCTTGCTTGGTAATAAGGAAACAGAATGTTCATTGGCAACAACATTTGCAATATTAATATTTTACTGAAGAATATCCTCATCATACTAGTTTTGAGCTAAAGAGTGCCTAGATACTCTGTTACACTGATACCAATCAAGAAGTCAATTTCTGGGAATAAATTTTATAGGTAAAATAATAATCGGAAGGTAAAACAGATATTTTTTTTCTTTCACCCAGGAAACAGTGTGTGAAATTTCTTCCTGAATACACTGAAACATTTATAAAGAACAGAATTTAACTATTTAATTTTAAAATACATTCTGTGAAGCAGAATAAAGAAAACAATTGGCAGCCTTCCAGTGCAGACACATTACAGACCAGTAAAACACTCCGTATTGGGTCTGACTGACCTGGAGTTAGTTTTCCCCATACTGGCCCTCACAGTGCTGTGCTTTGCATTGAGAGCTAAAAAGGTGCTGATTACACACCCGTGCTGTGGCTACTGCTGAGCGGGGGTCACAAAGCACCAAGGCTGTTTTTTCCAACGTTGCCCATGCAGTGGGATGGGGTAGACAAGATCTTAGGAGGGAACACAAATGGAACAGTTGGCACAAAGTCACCAAAGGGATATTCCAAACCATAGGACATCAGATTAACAATCAAAGCTAGAAAAAGGAGGAGGCAGGGGGTGCATCCTCCTGTCCTTTGGATCAACCACCTTGATTTCCCTTTTTTCCAAAGCCTTCTAGTTCCTGCCAAATATTTCCCTGCACTTCCCTCTGTCTACATGAAAACCTAACCAAGGGGTGGCCCCAGCAGCAGCACTCTCGGCAAGGAGAGGTTTTTGTGTGTTTATTTTTGGAGGTTGTTTTTAATTATAATTTTTTTTTTGGAGGGGGTGTGTGATTTTTTTAAGGAGTTGACAAAGGAAGCACAAAGTCTGTTTCAATATTCTGCTCCAATGCTAGGAGCAGTGCTTAGCTATAATTAATAGGCCTGGTGATGAACCTTATTAGCATTACTGTCAGTATAAGTGCTTAAAACATAAAAGGAAGCTTTTTACACCACCCGCACCCCACCCCGCCAATAAAATCCAAGCAAACAAACCCTAACTCAACCACAAAATACTATTAAGTAAAATAATATTCATGGAAAAAACAAAACCTGAAATGCAGTGATAGAACAGAGTGTGTTTGGAAGAGGAGGAGATTGTTTCATAGTTCTGTGTGTCTTACAAATACACATATGTACATGAATACACAGCTGAATGTTTGTTCGTGTTCCCTTAATGTTTAAAAATCCTACAAAGATGGCATCTTTTCTTGATGAAGACAAAGAAATAAAAGAAGACATGCCAAGGTACATTCTGGGAAAGCCATAATAATGGTAAGAAAGAGCATCACAAGATCTATTCAAATAAAAATATTTAAATTCTCATCTACGCTTGCTTGACATTTGGAACATGAAGACTGCCCATAAGGACGCATCAAAATGTTGCTCTCCTCTAACATGAGAAACAAGCTGAAGTGATGGAAGGAATATAAAATTTCTCTATTTCAGAAAATAAATCTGCAAGAGCCCCAACTATCTGATATTTGAAGTGTTATGTCACTTGTTTACCAAGAAGAACAAAATACAAAGAAAAAGATAAATATCAAAACATTTTGAGAATAATTCTTTTCACTCAGAAGGAATGGAAAAAATGGCACTGCAAGAGCACCCATATGTCCCACAAGCTGCAGCCATCAACACGTGCTCACAGGGCTCGTGCTTTCCCCATGGAGGCATGAAGCAGCTGCCCTTGCACTTGCATTCCTGCTGCTTGGCCTCCTTCTCCCCAGAGAAGGACACTGCCCCCCTTAGTCACACAAGATACCGTGGGCTCAGCACCGAGACGTCCATATGGGTACATTTCTGATTCAAGGCCAGCCTAGATGGTGCTTGAAATGATTTATTTCATCACTCTCAGGGACTTTCACTGCCATAAATTTTCACCATGGCCTTGTTGTCTATCTTGTCATCTTAAGCATCCCTCTTGGCTGGGCTGAGCGTGCAGCAAGGTCCAGCAAAATGCAATGTCATTTAAAGCTGCTTTGAGCTGTGCACTGGGGCTGCCAACCGGTGGAAGGGGGACAGGACCCATGCGAGACAGGCAGACCTCGGCCTCTGCCTCCATGTCTCTTCAAGCAGAGACCAGCAAAGCTGGACACACGTCATGAAACAAGCACTACCTTGCTCTGCATCACTCCTTGTGATCCTCTTTGGCATTATTCTATGAAGTAACTGACTCCAGCCTTTCCACAGGAAGGGCTACATTTAAAACTTGAGAAACAGAAGCTTTAATATCCTTATTTTATGAAATCTCTTATTGGTGAACATCCCCAAAACTCTGATTTGGTCTATATCATATTTGTTGTGCTTCTCAAGCCAATCTTCAGAACCTTTTTTAAGCTCTTAAGCTTTTACCGGCTTTCGTCGTATAATAAAGCCCTTTGTTGGTTTACTTCTCTAGAAGACAACACACTTTTTTGAGAAGCATTATTTCGGCATTTCCAATGCAATTCCTATACAACATGTTGCCTCTGTCTTACTCCGATTTCAAGAACTCCAGTGGAACCCAATGTGCAAAAAGAAGGCCTAAAAAACACGACATAAAATACTGTTGGGTCCTGGTAACCAGTTAATTTCTTTCTCTTTGTAATTCACCCAGTACGTGTCATATTTCCCTCGAAACAGATAGAAACTCTGTGACTGTGCCAGATGCTGCACATGGCCCATGAGCAGCTCCACCGCAGCGGAATTGACCTACTCACGCCCAGCAGATGCACCTTTGCAGGAACCAGCCACACAGAAGAGATGGGATCTGGTCTTTTTAAGAGGGAATATCTGTACAATGAGGTTCTTTTTTTAAAAAAAAACCAAAAGCTGTAATGGTCACTAGAAGGATTTGCTGTCTTTTTTTTTTTTGCATAATCAAACAACTGATAATATCCAATTATCTTTGCTGAGAATAACGGCATCCCCAAATGTGCTATACTGTTCTTACTTTATAGCTTATATGCTTCATACCTCATAGGAGGTACACCTTTAATTAATGTATGGGGTTTTTGTTATGCTTAACCACTCTCTTCCACTTTCAGATTGTTTTTTCTTCACCTGTATTGCATGAAATATTTATTCAAACACATAAAGATGTTCAAAGTTTGGACTTGTGATCAGCTACAGATTGATATTCTCTAACCTATTTGGCACTGATCTCCTAACAAATCTACAAAGAAGAAAAACATAGAGAGGAGAAAAATGTCGACAGGAGAAATCTGTGTCTGTAAAAGGGAAAGACAATACCTATTAATTTAGCCTTCCCGCATAGTTTGCGTTTTAGTACTGCCATACAATTTAAAATACATTTTTAGAGCAGGGAGATAATTTTCATACAGGGAGATATGGATTGAGAAATGACCTCTGACTGAGGAAAAAAATACTTATAATTCACTTGATTGATCGTATTTGAGTATCTAAATGCAAATACATTAGGGCTATTAATTTTACTTTTCATCACAGCTTTTTGTTGTTGTTTTATATTTGGAAAAGCACTTCTGGGAGAGGAAACACAGCATCAAGCTCGGGTGCTCTGCCATGATATTAGGTGATTAATCACAAGTTCTGGGATGGAGAGGAGGACTTTCAAATACAGGAACGAAACCACTTTGTTCTTGTAGCAATAAAAGTCTCTTGAGGAATGACTGATCTAGGGGACCTAGCTGTGTGATCCAGCCTTCTTCAGCGACAAGACAAAACAACTCACCGGCTCTGAATGGCTACAAGACGAAGGTCACTCAGAGCCTTAGACTTAATACTCAGCCACATTTATCAAAACTGCAGCATTTCGAGGAACACCGAGAGGATTTTTTTCACCCTGCATGACTATTGCCCTTCAGAGAGCTCCTCACCCACTTCCAAATATTTAAGAAATGCCGCATTATATCATACAGATATTTCTAAGGTCCTGGATCTCAAAAGCTGAATTCCGTGATTTTGGACCATCATTGACAAAAAGCAATTCTCCTATTACCATATTAAAGTGCCTCTGCTTTAGTTACATTTATGTCTGTATTAAGCCCAGAACATGTTTGTTTTAAAGACACCTGCATTATATACTGGGCTTTTTTCTTTTCTTTTTTTTTTTTTCTTTTTTTGTCTAGGCTTTCAAAGCAAACAAGAGAGTTCATTTTTCTCCATTACTGCTCTGACTGCTTGCAGGTTGTTTTTCCAGTAGTATTTCATAAAGGCTACAGCTATTGCTCTCCAAACCATGCCGTCAAAGCGAGAACAAGAAAACACTTAACAGAGGCAGCTGAGATCTTGAGACACTGGTCTGAACTCCTTCAGGTCCTGGGAAATAAAATTAGTTTTGCCCTATTCCTATCCTTTCTTTCTGGACCAGTCAGAAGGACTATCTCAAAGCGAGTCTTCAGAAGCTGTGAGACACAATAAATCAAAACACAACCAAACTCTGACAGTACAGGGCCCATCATAAAATGGGGGGAAACTACATAAGAATAAAATTTTCTATTTAAAATTCTGTAAATTTTACGTGCTAGCAACCTCTGAGCTGATGGAATTAAAAAAAAAATCTTCCATAACAAGACAGAGGTACAGTAGCTGTTACGAACATTTTCTCTGATAACCATCTCATAGCTTAGATGGTGTGATAACAGAGTGCTCCATTAGGATTAAATACGGCTTTTCAGAACAGCTGAGCTCTGCTTTCATCCACTTGATCATATAGAAACCACTGCTAGGTGCTTAGATCACTGTAACTTAACTGGCTTCTTACCGCTATTGTTGAATCCTGGAAAACAACTTCTAATAAGCATATCCCCTTCCCTGTCCATTATTAGCAAGGTGTGATCAAAGGGAGAAATTTAGAGAGAAACATGAATTAAAATCCAAAGACCTTTCACCCACCTTTCTGAACTGCTGGAAGACCTCTGTCATTGAGGTTAGAAGTTTGAAGACAAAATCAGAATATTCAACAGCAGCACGTACCAACGGCTCCAGCACACTCAGTAGAATTAGTTTGCACCAAAAAAAAAATCATGAGGTATAAAGGTCTTTGAAAACTGAGCAAATCTGAGCGAGGCTGCACTGCATCATATGCTGCCTGTCGCCTTTTTCACTTGAAATACTGGAAGAGGAATGTTTTTTCTTTTCACCAGTAGAAACCACCACAACAAAGATTCCAGAATAGGTAAAATTGACTTAACATTTCCATCTCAGAAATCAATAATCTTATTTGCCAGAAATATTACAGAAAATATTATGCAAAATTATTACTTTGCCCAAACAAGCGTGCATACATTTTTTTTTTTTTCCTACTGGAAAACTAGAAACTTTTGTCTGATATCTTACCAGGGAAATTGGAGTTGTGAAGGTCTTAGAGGAAGAGGACAGCTTCCTGTGTTTGACCAAACACATCCACAAAGCCCCATACAATCACAGACACACAGGGCCCCTACATTAAAATATGGAGAGGTACTGCGATGGTGTTGTGCTCTGTCAGATGCTGGTGCAGTGCCCACCATCTCCTGTCTAAAGCTATCAGAAAACAAGAACACCTATGTGAACCACTGGAAAAAAGTTCGAGTTCAGTCTCACGCCTGACCTCAGGTTCAAAATCAATTTTTCATCTATACTGAATAAAGGAACAAGCGCCGCAGCCTTCAATTTCTCATTATTTAGAAGTGCTTCAGAGCACTTACAAATTCATGAAGGAAAATCCTAAGACAGGTCAAGTGAGAAAGACTGCCCACCACTTCTTTTTTCCTTCCTGCCTTCCTTCCTGCCTTCCTGCCTGCGTTCCTTCCTGCCTGCCTTCCTGCCTTCCATCAATGAGGTGCTGCTGTGTGAACATAACACTTGAAGAATCAGTTCCAGCTGTATTTTAACTAAAAATATTTGCAACTCATAATAAATAACTATAGGATGCAATGCAGTTACCCGATAATTTCTTATCCACTATAACTCTCCCTCCATCTTCTCAGAGATTGCTATTTTGCCGAGGTCTACATCTCTGTAGTTTTCAAAACTAAATCTAACACTCACAGTGCCAGTGGAAATTATGGACTGTATAAAAATACGTATGACAGAGAGGGGGAAGTGTTTCAGGGAGAAGTGCAGAAGGAAAGAAAAGCAAATAATTAGCTTACATAATACAGATATAAAACGTATGTAGCAACTCATCTACCTTCACCCTGAGCAGAATTACAGGACAAAGGGAGATTCAATTAGAATGAAGAGCAATCAGTCCAGGTCTACAACCATATGATTTCACCAGATTTAAAAAAACAAAAAAAAAAGTTACAGAGTAATTACCAGCTAAGTGAAATAAGTAGAAATTTTCTGTACAATTATTACAGATCTTGATATTATCCTTACCTATCTCTTTGGTGGGGTCAAGAAGTATTGTATTTTCCTCTGAATTACATAGATTCCTGACCCCTCCAGAGACCAGCAGGCTGCACCTGGACGCATAATCTCTCTTGTTTGGTGGAAGCTCTGCTTTTATGTTACACCAGTGTAGCGGACACAATTTGTGGGTGTGGTGATAAAATGCGGTAGTAAAAAATGTAACTATCGATGTTTTACAGCTAACACGTATCTTACTGTGAGCTGAGCCAGACGGAAGCTTTTCAGGACTACAGTTTTCTTATATTTAAAGTGCTTAAGTAAAATCACAGCCCGTTTCAGAACTATATCTGCACTAAAAGGAAGTTTACCAACGGGTAGGTCAAGTCCACTGCTGTTGCAACAAATGCTTCCCAGTAAGTCATCCCTTAGGTATATCCCAGGTTTTATTTCTGTGCAAAATGAAACTGTTGACAAGGAAATTGTACACTTACACTTTCAATCATATTTTCCATCATAACTGTTCATCTTGAAAATTTAACTCTTTGCATTTCCCTTTCTTTCCTTTTCAGAATTTTTCACTGTAAAATCTTCATGTTAGAATCTGTTTCTACAAAAGCTGTATGTTTTGCTTCCCAGAACCTGAAATTTGGGCATAACTCAACAGCAATTCCCAAGCTCACCTGAAGGATACTTTATTTCATTATTCTAGCTGAAACTAAGTTGAAGCACCGAGCAGATTCCTCTTACCTGTTTGTGAGCATGATCGTAAGAGTTAATGTGATTGTCAAACTCCTGGTGTTTGTAGTACTGCTTGTCACAGAGTTCACAGTAGAAGTTGGCTTTAAGATCTTCCAGCGCTTTTGCTATTGTGTTTTTCTTCTCAGCATAATCCTGGAAGGGGGTGGGAAAAAGTAATTTTAGTTTTGCCTTTGATGCTGCAAATGGATTTTGTGCTTTGCGGTTAATCATATTTGTAAACATTTACACACCTCCGTAACTAAAAGCTTTCACATATTTGCTGTGTTAAACTGCACATATTTACTGTATCTGCTGCAAGGCTGAAGATTTGCACACTTCAATTTGTTATACAGTTGCCAGCTCCCCTTAGGGGCTCTGTCAGAGACTAGAAGGATTTCCCCAGGTTCTATCTAAATACAAATATTTATCATGCCGAAAGCTATTTTCGAGTTAATTTCAGTCCAAGCCTTGCTGCTCCAAAGAGCTGCTACATAATATACCCGAGCAGAATAAGCATGAAGATACAAACTGCAATAATTTAGCTATTAGGCTGTTACAAGAAAGTATGCTTATTAAAAAGAGAGTAACATTAAAGAAACCCTGCTGGGTCCTTCTTGAACGCGTGTACATGTGAAGACACAAGGAAGACTTTCATAGCTGAGAAATAATGTGTATCTTCCAGAGATTTGTTATTTGTCATCCAACATTAGAAGGACAGACACACATCTCCATTGACCCTGCATTAGCAAAAGCATTACAAACAGCCTCGCTTATTATTTATGAGTAAATTATATATGAGTAACATTTATTAATTCCCTAAATACATTGATGATAACATGGCTTGTTCTGAAAGAGCATTGAAATGGTCTGTCATCTCAGATTAGTTTAAAATCAGTTCAAGACTGAGCATGTCTAACTTCAGTGCAATGGCTTCTGCTTTCGGCAAGTCTGCCTGGGCTAAAATCACATCCTGAAATCCCAAATGCAGTGAATATTGTTTAAGAAAGATTTGTTTCACAAAGTGAGCACTTTGGCAACTGACTCTAAACTCCTTTTGTTTCTGTCGTCTTCTTTGTTTGGTGAGATTAAGCTAAAAGATGATCTCATAATCAGAATACACAAAACGGAGTTAATTTTGGGGAAAAAACGTCATATTTACTTGTAATTTTCACAGTTTAGGACTTGCATACTTCCACTATATTTTGGGAGTTTAAAATAGAAATTTATCAGAGTATTTTCATAACAATGATGTTTATAAGAAGAAAAGAGGAGTTAGAATTATATCCACAAAGTACTTAAAATAGAACTTGCAATATAATTCAGTGTGACTAGACTGCTAGCAAACACCACTGATTCATCCCCAAGCTGAGGTACTCCCTCATCAAAATTCCATCCATTAAAAGAATTGCAAATGCCACTTCAGAGTGGTGCTGACACATGGGAAATTCACACATTTGTAACACATCCCTAGAAAAACTTTTCATGAAATGTGTTTGGTTTACAACCCAAGTGAGCTAGCATTTTATTCCAAGAACCAGTGCTATTTTACACTTTTCAATACATTTATGCTGCATGGAAACGTAGCTTGGAAACTCTGTAAGTAGTTCTAGCTGTCAGCTAGCAAGAAACTACACGTCTTGAACCACTCTGATTATTACTAAGACACCCGCGTTTAGGAAAGCGGTGGAGATGGCATACTGAGACCTTGAGGAAGGTACTTCCCTTTAAACACCTCAGAACTAATTCCCCTACTCTACAAAGGACTGCCACCTCATTTTGCCTTTTTTAAAACACGCACACAGAAAAATAAATATCCGGATTTGAGGCAATTATTAGAACTCTGAAATATTATATATGGCATCTGTGAATAGTAAAGCAAAATATGATGGATTTGAAGACAAGAACAGTGAATTGAACATTAATTTTTCTTTACAGAAAGATCTTACACCCTGTTGTTTATCAAACCTCAAGCAAAATTTTGTAAGACTTACTGATGTAGTATAATACCTTGAATAAAGTTATATCATCTCATTGGTGTTTCTCTTGACATAAAGCACCTTTTTTTTAAAACAATACATGTGTTATATAGCAGAACCTAACCTGAATTAATTATATATGACATACGAACTCATACTAATGGAGCTGAGACACTGGAACACCATGAATGACTTCACAGTAAAGTAATAAAATCTCCTGATGATCTTGGGGTTTCTGCTACTAAATTCCTTCAGCTAGGGTTCTTTTGGGGGTACGCTTAATTTTACATCACATTATTACATCATGGTTATGGAGGCTACTAAAGAATGTCATCACATTATCTAAATTAATCGTAAATAAGTACATGGAATACAACAAAGGATCTTGATCATGCATGGGGGAAGGGAAAAAAAGACCTTTTAAATGATGGGAACTAAAACAGTTTGACCTTAGGAACATAAGAATTGCTTTATTGGATCAGGTCAACCTTTTGAAAACCCATATAAGATTTTCTTCTGCAAAACAAAGGAAAGTGGCTCTTAACTAAGATCATTCCCTTTGCTTTGCAGCTGCCTTCTTCTAGTTTCAGTTGTCGCACACTGGAAAAAGTCATAAACACCCCTTTTTTATTCCCTTTTACTGGGCCATTCATAATTTGATACACCTCTACCACACTCTCAGATACCACTTTCTGAATGGTATATTCTAGTTTGTTCAGGCATTCCTTATACCAAGGCCACTCATCACCTCTGCTTGTTCTTTTCGCAGCCTCCAAAAGAAGATAACAGAATATGCCACGGTGCCATGGAGTATCATATTAATATCCTCTATTTTCTACCTTATTCTTGTTTGCAGTAAGTCTTACCATGCGATTTTTAAAAAATCATGATAGACCAACATTTTTATAGAAATCCTCTATCATCTATACCCTTTGCTGATACACAGTATTTCACTGACAGAAGATATTTCTATCCAACTGCTAAACTTCACCTGACTTGAGCAACTTCATGTTTTTTCAGTGGCAGCAAAAGCCATTAATAAAACTCGTAGTTGAGGTAGCAGCTTCAGGATCTTAGCATCGGCAAAAGCATTCACTATTAACTGTGGGCAGTGAAGTATCTACCTCCAACAGGAATGTACATGCAGAAAAAAATGTCTAAATATACAGTAGGAGAGGTGTTTATTTTTACATTTTTTTGCATAGTGTTTCACTTTAAAGAAACACAAAAAAAGGTAGTTTTCACATGTTAGCCCCAAATACTACCAGATGAGATTTACCAATTTAATTTTGATCTGGTGGAAAAAGATATTGAATCACCTCTCCAAACATTTACATTAGTCCAAAGAGTTCAGTCTATGTATTGTACATGTATGCATAAAAAAAAAACCAAGGGTGTTCAGGAGATTCCCTGCAGGCACAGAATCCCCTGGACCATGTCAGCATTGAGGAGGATAAATTGCCATTGCTGGTTGGTCTGCTTTCAAGGTTGAAAATGGAAGGGAAAGAGGAGAATACAGGCTGCTGGTTCTCTGCTTGCTAGGCTATTTTGATTGATTTTGCAAGGAGTGCAAGCGCCCTTAGAAGGGGAGGCTTCCCCCAACTCTATCGATTTTGATGAGGGATAATTGCCCAAAAACTGACTAAAAAAATTGCAGTCCCTGGACCTTGATAGTACTGGGCAATGCATTGCACACCGAAATTACCTGGAAACTTATTGGAGAGGAGTATTCCTTGTGTAAAGTAACAGANCCAAAAAAAAAAAAATTAGTTAAATATGATCAAGCTTATTCTCAATTCCATCAAGATTTGCAAACCATCCTGGAAGTTTTAAAAGAACTTTGAGTTATGATTCAGCTCGGTAATAAAGCTCAGAACTGAGTGTCACTTAGTTTCATTATTTTTTTTCCTAAAAGGCTTATTATCTGAAAGCCTACAGCTATAATTCACTCAAGCTATTTTTCAAAATTTATACGAAAGATCTCTAATAAGTGATCACATCTATCAGCTGGCTTTATTTCTCTAAATCCATCTTCTCCATCCTCCAAAGCCTTAAGCCTGGGCAAATGCTACTGCAAATGTCTGATAAATTGGATTAAGAGCAGGCTTTGTTCACAGAGGGCTACCTGTAACTACCTAGACCAGACCTTCTGCTCCTATTATATGAGAGAAAAAGGAGGAAAGCTACAGAAACACTCAACACTTTACATAGATAACTTTGGAGAGTCGAATAGATGCCTCGCATCTAGTGAATATATTTATGGAGTGCACTTCAGGCTCATACTTCTGCTGTCTGCAGAAAGGTCAGCTAGGAATAAAAAAAAAAAAAAAGAGCGTGAAATTATAATACATCATCTACTCCATGGTGATTGCCGGTGTGAATATTCTTACTTTACAATAAATGTGACTTCCTTTTATTGCAGTAAGCTATTCTGCATTTACTGTAGACTTAAAAGGGTCAGGCCTGCAGTCACTGCAAAGTAAAATGTATTACAGAAATAAACCCCTTCTTCAGGATAATTTACTGGCATAGTCATCCCAGAGAGGATTAGACTACTCTGGTCTGATCCTCTTTATTAGACCACATTAGACCTGACAGATATTCCAGAGCAACCTTGTTTTGTAAGAAATATTTAAAGCACTTTTTTCTCTCCCGGTAACTAAAAAAAAAAAAGCCCTGCTCTAAATATTAGCTGCATTTATATGAAAGAATCTCCCTAAAAATATGCTCTTACCAAAGAAAGGGGGGGGCGGCTGGGGGGGGATAAAAAGAAATCAAGGGAAAAAATCAGTCACAGCCTAAGACCGCGCTTGTCTATAGCCATTTAACTGCGATACTTGACAACACAGTTAACAACGGATTCCTTCATTACTGGCACACTTATTAGTTATTATAAAGACTGTAGGAAGAAGCAGATTTTGCTGAATAAAATGTACAATTTACTAACAACTCTCCTGCCATCAATCTTGGCATTACTTGATACATATAATTTTTCGGACTATCTTCAAGATACTGCTTTTTTTCCTCATGTAAGCAGTCTGTACATCATCCACCGATGCACTTAAAGGAATAAATAAAAAATAGGATACATTAATAATATTAATGCACTCTAGTACCATATCTAATTATTTATAAGCTTCTTGTCCTTATCAAGGTGGCAAGACCAAATCAAAAGGCAGTTCGATGCACTGATCCGATTGCTCATTGATCCTCAGATTCATTTCCAGTGAACAGATTCATTTCCAAGCAGCGTACAGCAAGTTTCAGCTTCATACAGGGAAACTGGCTGGGAAAATAACACCAAGAGTATTGTCAGATCTTTGTGATGATCTTACCTGAAGCTTTCCCATTAGCTGTGAGATGTGACAGCAACCTAAAACTCACAAGGCCATGAACATCTTGTGCTATTTCCTTGATTTCTTGCTCCCTTCTAACATTCTCCTTTCATGCACAGGAGTTCCACCAGCAATGACCCCACCGTTTCACTGCACTGGATTAGGACGAGCCTGAGGAAGAAGTGGTATCCTGAAGACCCTAAGTTAATTGAAAAAAACCCTACCCTACCTTTACTTTCTCTTCGAGATTACCTGCAGACAACCAATTCCAACCAAAACACTTACTAGGTATACAAAAGAGCTAATTAGTATTCTGCTGTGGGTGTACTTGAAAATGCTATTGAAGACATGCAAATAATTAAACAACTGTTTTCTCAGCTTCTGACTAAATACACAGGCAGTATTTTGCATTTAAATAAACACTTTAGCATTAAGATAAATAACATAATGAAATTTGAAGGAAATAGCAAAATTTATTTGAGTTAGTGCTGTTCGCTTCCTAATACCACCCTCTTTTTTTTTTTTTTCAAACTCCAAATTTGTTAACCATAAGCCTACAAATGCCAACAGCGGAATCCTGCGCTCCCTGCAGTAAATGGACCGAGATGGACATGAACAGCGACAGAGCTGGACTCGGTGGAGAGGACTGCATTGCAGAACAGTGTCCTCCAATGTGAAGATTGCATTAACTGGAAAGGAAGCTTATGATGAGACAGCAATTTGTTATCAGATTTGTCTGTCTCATTAACTTCCTTAAAGCACTTATACTGTATAATTACTTTCAACCGGGGCTCAGAAAAATCACTTGATTGGGGTTTTTTGCCATTAAAACTAAAACTAACTATTGCTCATAGATCTGTAGAATTATTTATTTATTCCAATGCTTTAAAACCTACTTCGAGTCAAAGCATGCACTTAGAAGGTGAGAGTGCTGACCACAAATCTTTACTTGGATACTTGTATGAAGAAGGAACTCCTCATCAGTGTGTATGAAAAACCATGGGTCTAGTTATAATGGAGAAAAAATTATCTACCTCGTCTCTACCACTAGTCTTTTGAAGTCCATACAAGGCAGAACTGAAGGAGGCTTTGCTGTTGAAACGAAAGGAGATTTAACTCTAGATAAAATCATTCTTCAGTGAAAGTTCAGCACTGTTCAACGATAAGCAAGGGAAGAAGGAGCCTGGTATAATCTCCTTTACTCATCTACGTTAAACAGTCCAGTCACACACTTCAATTAGAGCAGAATTTTGATTTTAAAACATCCCGGGGTTAATCTTTGGTGTTTAATTTTCTTACAGGAGGCATGCAGACATCTAAAGATTTTCATAGCTACTTAATGTAATTTCATCGACAGGTAAGTGTCTAACGTAATTAGACTCTTCAGGAAAATCAAGTTTTTCTATTTGATCCTTCCAGCAACACACTACACTAAATGAAGTGCCTTTTAACCCTGCAGAACACGCAGCACTGGAGATGGACTGAAAAACACTTCTTGAGCATGAAAACTGAGCACTGGAAGAATGTCAGAGTTTATGCTGGGCTGCCCTCTTTCCAAGGGGCATGACCACATCTTTCATAAGGTGTTTCAGGACCTGAGGAAGGGCAAAGGACAGGGCAAAGGTGAGTTGTTTATTTATTTCACCTCATGTTAACTGACAGCCAATTGACTAGCTGCTATTAATTTGTACTGAAGAATTACTCTAGAGCTCTTCAAGCTTTAATTGGTTGGTAAAAATATTTGGTCTAGTAAAAATTGCCAGTAAAGTTGTCTGGAGCATGAAAATTTAGAAAATTAGACCTCATCTTATTAAAAGTATTTCATTTTGAGCATGTTCTTGATCTATAGGAGAACTTGCACATGAAAATCCACATTAAAAAAAAATAAAAAAATCTAGTTCAGTTTTCCTAGTTTTGCCTGCTGTGCAAATTTGAAAGTTTTATAAATCAATGTCTCAAAACCATGAGCGTTCTATCTGCCCTGTTGAGGAACTTTCAAACTATATTTTAAATCCCATAGGTCCACTGCGCTTTCACAGCCAATGTGTTAGGAGCAGGGCTCTGTTGAATGATGGGTGCATGGTGAGTAAGTGCTCCTGGACATCTCCCCGGCAGGCTCAGTGATTTTTCTTTACAGACCCTTTCACTAATTCCATTTTACTACAGCTTTCCAGACCATTAAACCTTTTCATGCAACTTTATCATCTTTCTATAGCTTCAGGGGCCCATCATGACTAGCCTTACATTACATGCTTTGAAGTTATGTGCCACAAGCACATAAATACCCAGCCATTGAAAAAAAGACCTTAGAACTGGGCCAGGTTTGAAACACTCCCAGGTAGGTTCATGTGCCTGCCCAACAAGTCCCAGGCACAGAGGAAATAGTTCCGGTTGAAAATAGTGAGGCTGGTCTATTCTGCTCTAGAGATGATGGTCTGTATCAGCTTATCCCACTGGAAGGAAGAGTCTCCTACATAGACATTTGGCTATTAAATGGAACATACCCTGCAAGGCTGGACAGATGTGCTTTTAATTTTAGTTGAAAAAATGACCACCAACACAACAATGAACTCCCAGACTCACCAAGAATTAATCTCCTGAGCTACTTCAGTTGTTGAATTATGAATACGTATGAGCTAAAGATATGCAGTATGATGCAATAATGATGCAGTAATTTTTTTTTTTTCCTAAAACTAATCCTCAATATTCCCACAGTCAGAAAAAGACTTCATCTACACAAAAAAAAAGTGAGGGGGGAAGCAAAATTTCTTTTGGCATCTTTAGATAATGCAAATAAATCTTTTTACTTAGAAGTCCAGAGAAAGAGTTCATCCTAATGGGAAATGGAATTAAGTTTAAATTTGCCATAGAGGAACCTCCTTGAAAAAAAATCCTTCTAAAAATTTCTTGATTTTGACTTGATTCAAAATGCTCTTCACCAGCAGTAATCAAGAGTGACGGATGTGCTCAGTCTAAGTGAAAATACACGAACACTAATTAGAAAAAAGAAAGGGGCAGGGGGGAGGGAGAAGGAAATGAGGAAAAGAGACTGGAGTAAGAGCTAGTTGCTGCAGAAGCAGCAGTCTATATACTAAATATGGTAACCAATGACCTGTAGTAAATACCTTTTTTTAATGACTTTTTCTTTTTTACTTGTGTGAGAAACAATTAGCAGATGGAGCATTTGTCATCGCTGTCACCCTCACATATACAAAAAGTTATCTGAGTAGATGCAACACATGAGAATGGCTACTTTACGTGAATCGTAATACTTAGGTTGGGAAGACATTAGACCACAAAGCTGGATAGTTGATAGTAAAAAATTTCAATTAAAGGGAAGGACAGTGCAAACTTAATAAAAATACCACTTAAAGCATGTAAGTTCATAAAAGCCTGTTTTTAACTTCACCTCCTGGACAAAGGGGAGAAGGAAAAATTTTGGTTGAATTGATACTTTTCACTTTTGTGTTGGAAAATGGTGAGAAAACGAAGGACTGTGGTACAGCCATGTGTCAAGAAATACTGTTGGGCAAATGTTTCTGAAGTTGAGTGTCAGCTATAGAAAAGGCACAAGACAGCAGTTTTATCGATCTGTTTGCTGTCTACCTACCCAGTGTTCAATAACAGCCAGCTCTGCAATGAGGACAACCATCCCAAATGTCTTATGTCCAGTAACCGAACACGAGCTGGTGGAAAATACCTAAAAATGACTGGTCATTACCACCAATGACATTTTCAAGGAGACTCTTAAAACAGCACTAGGACTGCAGCCGTACTCAGTACCGCTTTGCTGCCGGCAGTGCTATATGAGTGATATCTTTCCCTGAGAGATGAACATACAAAGATGAAGCATTTACCCAGCATTGCCCCTAATCGCTAACTGTGCTTAAAGAGATACAGAGAAAATGAGACGCATCCACAAAATTGTCAAAGCTTCCTCAAAAATATTCCACTGAAACTCCCAAGTCTGCATAAATGATACATTTAGACGGAGCCTTAGTCACACTGTTTCGTTTTGCTCATTTTTCTATCTTGTTATTATCAAATATCCCTAAAGTTAAGCAAAAATGCACAGGATGACACATTGTCTTGCTGTTAGGTGAAGAAGTGGGGTTTTAAATACATTCTCAGTATATGCTCACGAAAGCTCAGGACCAGACTAGAGGCTGAGATCTGACTCAAGTTCAAGGGACTATTTCTGTCAATCTGTCACACTGCAGCACTTAGATGGACTATCAGAGAGGGAAATGCTAACCCCCAAACCCTGTGCGAGCAGTGCTGATATGCTTGCCTAGACTTTTCCTACTAACAGAGATACTGCAAAAAATCTATCAGGTTCAGTTTGAAATGCCAGCACAGAAAGTATTCCACCTACCTTACTCACCATTTCTATTAGAGCAGTGCCTATCGATTCCTGCCGCTTTAGGAACTTTGAACTGAACACAAAAATACACTTTTAGCATCCCCAGAAGTTGAAGTCTTAGCTTATAGGTACCTCCTCCTCAATAGCAAGGCTTCTCCTCTCTGCCTACATCTCCGTCCCAGCACACTGGTTTTGCAGTAGCATCCATTTATTTCGACCAGCAAGCTGATTCAGGTTAAGAATACTTCTACGGTGAGCGTGGGGGGAAATTTTTAAATAAAACCTGAATCGGTTCGCATATCCAGATTAGCAGTGTTCAGCTCCACCGCCACCATGACAGAGCGAACAACGGGGTAGTCGCACAAGATCTAGAACAACTTTATTACAGGGGCAATCGAGATCATAGCAAAAGTGTAACGTCCAAAAGAAATTAGTGACACAACCAAAACTAATAACGAAGCCTCCTAATGTTGTGTGCTCTGATAAATAGGCACTTTAAGGTTTCCATAAAACTACAGAACCAAAGATCTTTATTTAGCCTTCACAATAAAAAAGCTGCAATACAAGTTGCTGAGTTGTAACTCAGCAGTTACAGAAGCATGACCTTGAGACTCAAGGATCCTCATATACACCTAGAAAAAAAGACTGGAAGGGAGAAATAATGGCACAACACACTAGATCGAAACCTATATTGAGGAGATGCCAGCATTAGTGGTGAGCTCAAGCCATTCGGTAAAAGAAACAGATTTTTTTGAATATAAGGGCTAATTTTTTTCAAAGGCTTGATACTCTTGGCTTGTTCAATCCCTTTGTAGCCCTCAGCCATCTCTGCTCAGCCAAAAGTTTTCCTTTTTTAGTTGAAAGAAACTCCACGTGCCTTGAAGAAACACACAACAGACAAATACACCACGGGAACGACCGGATGCGCAACAGGCTTTTCCAGCAGCAGTCGTTGGTGGATAGCACGCAAACACTAATCCATTTTTGATAAAAAGAAACAGTATCTGCAATGTTGTTGATGGAGGAGGCAGATGAACGGCATTCCAGCTTAGCTACAGTTAACGGTAAACCAACAAAATGGAGTATTGACATAACGTGACTACTTAGAAATTAAAACTGATATTCTGGATAAAGAGCTTATCCGGGCCTACGTAAAAACCTGACCCTTAAGTCGCAGTGAGCAGACAGAAATGTATCTATATTCCCAAACCTGAAAGGTCTTTGGATCTTGGACTTTGTTCTTCAACGAACCATAGCTCAGCCAGTAACGGCATCAGTGGCCTTGGTTTCCTCTCGACTCGGGTTTCAGGTGTGAATCCTACAACATTTGAGAGCAATATCCTCACACTGTGGTCTGTTTTCCTCTTCTATTAGGTTCTCCATCACTATAAAATACAGAAACCCTTGAGATCTTCTCTGTCACTTCAGTCTGAAATCAATTTTCCATTTCACGTAGACATGCACATTAGCACATAGACATACAGAGCATGGTGGTGTAATCCTCACTTTGGAAACCACCTACGATACGCTATCTAAAGCATATACCTGTAGTAATCGAAATGGAGTTGGGAAACTATCAGGCCAGGTTCAATTTTACAAAGAAAGGACCCATAAAATCAAATAAAATTAGGCAAAAACGGTGCTAGGAAAAATAAATAAATAGTGTCAGCACAGTGGAGAGCTGTGGCCTAAAATGTAAATTCAGGCTGGTTTTAGTGCTGACTGTTGGGGTTTGG